>CM033797.1:24555965-24919214 GCA_019656835.1 Rhododendron ovatum | reverse complement strand
GTTGCTGTTTTTCTCAATGTAGGGACTGTGGCTGGGGATTATTTGTGCCCTCATCGTGCAATCTTTATCGCTTCTTACCATTACCTTGCGCAGTAACTGGGAGCAAGAAGTACTCTCTCTCTCTCTCTCTCTCTCTCTCTCTCTCTCTCTCTCTCCATGTTTTTGAACTTTCATTGTCATCGCTCTCTCTCATTCCAAGTATTTTATCTTCCATGTTTTAGTCAAAGAAGGCAACAGAACGAGTGTACGACTCTATGATCCCTGTGGAGGCAGTAGTGTCATGATCAAACTGAAATGCTACAAAGCGGCGGCTCCAAGGGTGTTCAAGAAGTTGTTGCTACAACAGTCTTTATACTACGCGCTAATTAAACCAGTTGAAAAACTCGATTTGGCATGACCAAACGATCACGATATGTTGCACCTTATGGGGAGCCAAGGATTGAAGTAAGGTGGATGCCTATAATGAAGCTAATTATGTATTTAGGAAATCCCACCACCATGGTTTTTTTTTTTTTTTTTTTTTTTTTTTTTTTTCCATCAGCAAGGGAGGGATTTGGCTGCTTGGCGCATGAAATTCGATAAGGACGACATTAATTCCCATTCTATAAATAATATCAGGGAAAATTTCACTTAGGCACCCGACCTTTCACACAAATCACACATAGACACCTGACCTTTCTTAAATTTCATATAAACACCTAAGCTTTCTAAAAACTCATCAATTCAACACCTGACCTTTCTTAAATTTCATATAAACACCTGAACTTTCTAAAAACTCATCAATTCAACACCTGACGTCACCCTTTCCTCTAAAACCAAACAGAAAAAAAGTTAAGTACTCCAATTTTTTATTTGTTTGAACCTGTGCGAAAATCTTATTTTTTTGATCATTTTATCCTAAAGAATTATAATTAATTTTTGACTCTAAAGTTCTCGTTAGTCAGCCCTAAGAAAGTCGTAGAATCAAATATCTCTTAGGGCTAATTAACGAGAGCCTTAGAATCAAAAATTAATTATGATTCTTTAGGATAAAATGATTAGAGAAATAAGATCTTTATACCGGTTTAAACGGATTGAAAATTAAAGCACTTAATATTTTAACCTTATTTTTTAATATATAAATGATCTATACATGGTTGAAAAATTAATTGCTCCAATTTTCAATTCGTTTGAACCGATGTGAAGATCTTATTTCTCTGATCATTTTATTCTAAAGGATAATAATTAATTTTTGACTTTAAGGTTTTCGTTAGTTAGCTCTAAGAGATATTTGGTTCTACGACTTTCTTAGAGTTGACTAACGAGAGCTTTAGAGTCAAAAATTAATTATGATTTTTTAGGATAAAATGATCAGAGAAATAAGATCTTCGCATTGGTTTAAACGGATTGAAAATTGGAGCACCTCATTTTTTAACTATATTTTTTAATATATAAACGGTCTATGCATAGTTAAAAAATTAATTACTCCAATTTTCAATCCGTTTAAATCAGTGCGAAGATTTTATTTTTCTGATAATTTATCCTAAAGAATCATAATTAATTTTTGACTCTAAGGCTCTCATTAGTTAGCCCTAAGAGATATTTAATTCTACGATTTTCTTAGGGCTGACTAACGAGAGCTTTATAGTCAAAAATTAATTATGATTCTTTAGGATAAAACGATTAGAAAAATAAGATTTTAGCACTGGTTCAAACAAATAAAAAATTGGAGCACTTAACTTTTTTTCCGTTTGGTTTTAGAGGAAAGGGTGACGTCAGGTGTTGAATTGATGAGTTTTTAGAAAGTTCAGGTGTTTATATGAAATTTAAGAAAGGTCAGGTGTTGAATTGATGAGTTTTTAGAAAGCTCAGGTGTTTATATGAAATTTAAGAAAGGTCAGGTGTCTATGCGTGATTTGTGTGAAAGGTCGGGTGCCTAAGTGAAATTTTCCCATAATATCAGGGTTTTCTTTTTCTTTTTTTTTTTTTTTGAGAAATGGAAATTTTCATTGATAACAAATAACAAAGTACAATCAAACACATCCATTAGGACAAGCCGACCAACATCAAAAAACAAAGTAAGGGAGAAATGAACAAAGACTCAACAGAACAACTGTACCAAGATCCCGACAAACCTAAATATTCCTCGAACTAGCCTTCAACGGATGCAAAGGTGAGTCAATATAAAGCACAACGTTGCAGGATACAATATATATGAGTGTCGCCACTGCTATACTCTATGACCCATTCACGGTTGGTCCGAGTGGAAGTTTGAAAGCTCTCTCTCTCTCTCCATGATCCAGCCGCAGCCCAAAGAGATTAAACTGCAGAATCCACCATTTCCGCTACAACTCTCTTATTTTGAGGAAATAAAATTAGTGACAACCAGATAACACCACTTTCTGCGGTAGCCTGGATGGCTCAGCTCACCACACGCCCTAGTGGAAACTAGGGTTCGAGTCTCACGGATGTAGAGGTGGGAGTCTAAGCCATTTTGTACCTAGATGGAGCTGCGGTGACAGTCTGTCCTCACGAACAATAGGTATGACTCAAACCGAACATTCCACTAGCGGGCAAAAAGCTCCTGTGGTCACACCCAAAGGAGTTGCTATGCTGATTGCCCCCTCCCACCCTTTTGACAATCAAAAATAAAAGACAACCAGATGTCGCGCCCCCCGCCCTTTTGTTTTCCATATAGCCCATATAGCTGCATATAATCTCCAAGCTCAAACAATTTGAAGTAATAATCCACAAAAAGGAAGGAAATCAATGGACTCCAACCCGTGTTTCTTCATTACTTGTAACAGGAATCTTTCTATTCGGCACACATTCGTTCCTGAGCTTTTTGAAATAACTAAAGCAAGAAGAGTCGTCGGAACAATAATGGGTATCGTTATTGTGTACATATCTATTTTAACCACATTGCATGACTCATTCATTAGCAACTCCAGCATCAAGTCTATATAAGTCGACAGCTACCCTTCCAAAGTTTAACCTTTTTAAATAGGGATTAATGAACAACAATCATACACCATCAACCAAAATCAAGAACAAATCATGTTACAATCGACACAAATCATGTTACAATCGGCACGAGTAGCTATAGTATGTCATGCTGTATCATAATCTATGCAAGCGCATAAATGTGGGTAGAAGGCCCTTCTGTACTTCTGCTTGATTTGTTTCCTTAAAAATTGTTGCACCACTGGTACAGCTTGCCTGTCAAACTTATTTCAATAAGCATCTTAACATTATGGAAATGCGAACCTCAGGCAAATGGTAAACAGCAAACACATGCCTAGGTTTATTCATGCAAATAGTACATGCGATTGATGAAGTCTACAAAGCACACACACTTCTAAGAAGGCAATGCAATGTCGAAATTGACACTGATCAAGGGACGCCCACGGCCCATGCCGACATGTCCTAATGGTTTCTTTTTTTAAATGAACGGCAAAAAGAAAATTTCATTGATCTTTGAAAGAAATACAAAGATGTCCTAATGATTTCTAATAAGTTTTAATTACACTTGAGTTACACAATGTTGTACCTATGTTAAGTACATGAAAAGATAGCATCAAATAACTTTAAGTTAACGATCAAAGTCCAAACAGCGTGGCTAAATACCTAGTAATTCATCCTCATTAGGCTTTCTAGAAATAATTGGATAGGGTGGTGTTACGGACAGGGACTTAAATGTTGCTGCCAAGACACACGATAGGAAATGCCTTAATTGCCCCTTCAACTCTCTTTAAACCAGATCATGAAAGCACCTTTATCAATGTCAACTTGTCAAGTTACCATCATCACCATATCAGTTTTTTGTTGTTTTTGTTTTTATCAGCAAAAGTAACATTTCATCAACATATCAGTTTGTTGTTTTACAACCGTAAATAATCAGTTCTCTCTATATTTCAGATGTTCCTCTCAAATATCCATTTTCATGACCAAATAAACACCAAGTCCCTTCATTTTTACTTCGGTTAGCACATCACATTCAATCTCAGCACCAGTTCAAAAACTTTTATTAGTGTTTTGACTTGAAGAACACCTTGTCTCTATTGTCCTTGGCGTTGCCCTGCTACCTACCCAGGCTATCGCTACCCAACAACTACCACCTTTCAAAGGAGACGGAACCTGAAACTAGAAACAAGGTGATTGTAACGGCGGTTAAAAATCAAATTTCCGTCACTGTAATCGAATACTTGCATCTCAACGCCCTTATTGCCGACAATTTCCTCAAAGCCCAAAGTAATTTGGGAGCATAGCAATGCGGACTTGTCAATGCCATTTGCCAAGTATGACAAAAGGACTTGGGCGGAGATGCAATCAAAGAGTGGGGTTATTGTGTGTCGATAATGGAGGGATGTGCCTCGAGAGAGTGAAAATGGGTAGGGGGAGAAATAGAACACGTAGGGAGAGTTAATAGGGTTATAGTGGTTCGATGGATAGAATGAAAATGGTGAGAAGAGAGAGTCAGATGCAGAAAAATAGAAAGGAAGAAAGAGTGTGCAACAAGGGTGATTCTTCTAATCGAGAATTTGGTGTAGAATATTTGCTCAGAAAGGAATATAAGGACAGAGGCGTCGCGTTCGTCATTACTCAACCTTGGAGATAAAATGGGGTAAAGGGGCAATCAAGGCATTTGCAATCTTTTGTCATGGCATTAACACCACCCAATAGGATGAACCCAGAACTTAATAACTCATCAAAAAATGCCCAAATCCTCTAATCCGTACATTTAACAGAGTTATCCAAAATGGATATTAGGACTTCCAATTCACTTCTCCATTTCAATACAACCAACAAAGAAAACCACTCTTATTATCTTAGTATAGTAAAAATATTGTTTTGTAGGCAATATTACTATCCAGTGTACATGTACAAATTTTGGTTCATATGTTGTGTCCTTGATGTCTCATATCATGATATTCTGAAAGGTGTCGTGCTAAAATGTTCGTCAAACGCATATTCATGTCCAAGGCCGGCTTTGAGATTCTCGGGGCCTAAGACAAACTTATAAAATTGGGGCCTTTTTTTTTTAGAAAAAATAAAAATCAAACTAACCTCAAAATGGTAGTTACTTGCTCCCATATTTTGTCTTTTTCCATAATTTGTTTTATTGCTCCAATAAATAATAATTTTCACTCATTATTTTTGCAACAATCAAAAGAATATCCCTTTGGTAGTCTGAGTATGTGAGAGGAAAAAAATGTTCTTAACTTCTTATGAAGAGGGAAAGAGGGAATCCCTAGGACTTGAACCATGTATCTATTGGATTGCAAAACTAAACTTTTCCACTGACCAGCCAACTCAATTGCTACATAAGCGCTATATTAAATATATATTACAAACCTATCTATACCTATCCGGGGTCCTAATTTTAGGCAAAAATTTGGGGGCTTAAGGCTGCCAGCTTAGTCACCTTAATCCTCTAAAACAATTATATTCCATTCCTAACAATACTCCTGCCAGCTTATGCAGAGTAAAAGAGATGATGATTACTCTAGCAGACTAGCACATAAGAGCATCTGTAGTGACCTAACCAAAATTGGAACCAAAAGTTGCCACATCAGCTTTTGGTTATCAATTTAAGGGATTGCTAAAGTTAACAATGTCAACTCCCACATTGGTTATTTTTTGCCCATAATCAAAATGAGTTGGCAAAAATTCAAATCTAAAGATCAATTTTTTTCTTCTCAATCTAATGGTCTACATTGAATGGCATTCTTGTAAAATAAGTGAAAGGGGAGAGCATTTGTTAAAATTCATAAAATGATCAACATTGTTAAATGCACAACCACTTGCCAAAGTGGAGAGTGAGTTTCACTTACCAATGATGGTTGTACTTGATTGAGATGTGGGGTCCAATAAATTTGGTTATTGGCAAAATGTTGCTAGTTTGATTATCCAAGGGTTAAAATTTAATGAGTTGCTAAGAGGTTGCTAAGTTTGGTTATTCTAATGTGAGCTCTTTTTTGAGCAAACGTTGCTAACTTTACCAACCTTATGGTTTTGATTATTCCACTACGAATGCTCTAACGACCACCATCACTTTCGCTTCAAAAGCCACAAAGTATCTTATTCCTAGTTTCTACCCACGTGAATCTAAATTATAGGAACCATTTCATCCTCCATTATTGGAAGGCATACCGGAATAATTCTGCACTATTTAGCAACACGGTTCCCATTTGACATAAATTGCCTTCGAGGATGTTGAAAAGAGGGCCACATGCATATCAGTTAAAACCCTGGAGCAAAGTGTATAACACCTACAACTTTTTAAAACCCCTAATCTACTCTATCCTAGGGGGAAGGGGAGTGGGGTGTGGGTGGGGGTGGTGTTTAAACCCTCACAATGAAGTATCCATTAACTGCCTAACTGGGCTGGGAGGCGACTTCTATAGTCTACAACTGGTCATGTAAAGGACATGCAAGAATTCAAAATTCTACCTACCACATCAAAAATGTTTGGACTTAGGAAAGAACATCAATAACTTTTCCCACCGCAACTGTTTTCCCTGCAAAAATTGACCAAAGTGAAGTAAATTATTAGCCCAACAAATTAAGGTAGAACATACTGATAAATAACGCGCTAATGTCAGTTCGTCACCTTCAGTACGAAGAGTGAACCTTCCAAGCTGTGGAAATGCAGTGAACCTCTCAATGCATATCGTGTTATTCACCTGGAAAGCACGTTTCATATAGAACAGGAAAACCATGACAACAGAGCTTTGGAATTCTAGAATTTAGGGAAAAAGAAGGGATTGAGAGAAGATTAAGAGAGAAGGAGGGCAACGTAAAGGGAGAGGAAACCGAATTCTATATACTCAAATCATCAAGTCTTACAAAAAACTATTACCAATGGGCCTCTACATGAGCAAAATGACCTACCCTAATGCAAAGAGGATAAGAAGAAACAGAATCCTAACAAATCTAAACTTATTAAATAAATTAAAAGAAGTTAATCCAATTATAGATATTTCCTATCCAAACTTCCTCATTGAAATCGTGTCTCCGATGGATTTCCTGGTAAATTCAGCCAACGGGTTAAGCAGCGTGTTCTACAGCTTTGTTTTCTTTTGTTATCAATGGTGAACTTGCTGGGATAAGGAGTTTGAGGCAAGGGTATCCAATCTACTCATACCTGTTTTGCCAGCACTAGAGACTTCCACAGCTTTGCTTCAGCATAAAATTGATCAAAGAGATTTCATTTACAATCCTAAATGTCAAGAGCTTAACGTTTCTCATTTCATGTCCCTTTTTTGTGGGGCTGATCCTGGGGTTGATCCTCAATCGTTCAAAATTTTGACTAATAAGTGGTTTAAAGCCGAATTTGCAGAAAAGATGCATATTTTTCCTTGTGTCGATGCTCAGCAGAAGGCTGCTTTGCAATCTATCCCGGCAATCCCGAGGGGATTCTACCTGTCAAGTATCTGGGAGTGCCTCAATCACAACCAGACTTAAAGCTGAAAATTGCCAATCGTTGCTTGATAGGATTCTAAATAGTAAATAGAACTAAATCTTGGACCTACGGACAGTCTAATGAGATCCTTCCTGTGGTCTCGTGCTGAATGACCAGGAACAAAGCCTCTATGTGAAGGCATTTGGCGAATAAACTCTTCATGGCTGCAGCTCTCTAACATAGTTTGGAGAGAAAGGGATGGTTTCAGCATTAGTCCCCGGTGGTTGACAGTGTGATAGCTAGAACTGAACGGGATATCAAATATCAGGTCCTGTATGAGTTACTCGGGGAGAAGTGCAAAGAAGTCACAAAAATTAGGGCTACCGGTGAACCCTGAAACCGGTCCGAACCCAACCAATCCGTACGTTTCGGATTGGAACCGTGGATTAATGGTCTGACACGGATTCAAAATTTAAAAAAACATGCCTCACAGTCCGAACACAGATTTTTATTTTGTAACCGTGGATTGACCAAATCGGACCGTGAGATATTTCTTATATATAAAAATACACACACAAATGTAAATGATTTCACCACTATCATAAATATTTGTAACTATTGTGACATAGTTTATATACATATAAAACCTAGGGGGTAAAGTGTTATTCTTATCCAGTTGCACCACTTATATGTATACTACTATACTTGCTGTATATTCCTAAGTCCCAAGGCAGTAAGGCTATTTTTTTCCCTTGTTGGTTGTTTATTTCCTTATGACATGTAATATGTGATAAAACAGGAACTGATCCGTGACTCATGGATTGGATTGAAACTGGACCGCGAGACGTTTCTTCCGGACACGGATTGTATTTTCTGATTAGGATTGGATTCATAGGAATCCGATCCGGACCGTGGGCAGCCCTAACAAAAAAAGGCTTCTTTGTCCAGAACGGAATTTTGTGGCTTTCTTTTGAGTTCAGGGTTTTTGTTTGCAGCCAGTGTTTTCGGCCGTTTTTGGCTAGGCTGTTTCTTCTGGGGCATGTCCCTTAGCACCTATACTGGGTTTTTCTGTTCCATGAATTAATTTACACGCAAAAAAAGAAAACACTAACCTGCATGCGACATATAACTACTGCACCGTTCTTCACAAAGAGAATTTTCTTCTTCATAGGTTTTTTTGTCTTTGGATCAATCTGTTGCGTCAGCTCAACAATCTCACATTCCTCCACAATAGCATGAATGTGCAAGACAGCCTTGTAGCCAGCAGTAAAAATTGCCTGAAATAAAACCCTTAGTTCAAGTGACGGAAAATGAACACCACTAGTTTCCTATAGTCAGTCTGAACACGTGAAAAGTAAAACCCTTGGTTCAAGCGAAGAAAAATGACCACCCATTAGTTTCCTATAGTCAGTCTGAACGAGTGAAAAAGTAAAAAATATTCACGTACATTGTCCAGCGACTCGAGGATCTGTAACTGGGCAACGAACTCAGATACTGCAGGTATTGGGTTCGCTGCACGAAAAAGACCAAGTTGAGACCCAAAGGTATCAGAGGATAACTCAAGGACAAGGAAAAAATTGAAAGAACAGAGATTGAACCAAAACTAAAAGGGTAATCTGGCTAGGAGTCCCACAAAGTGATATTTTTCTACGTTCAGTTTCATGAAAGATTTACCAACCCAACATTCCTACTAAAAACATGCATCCCTTTCCTTATCGTATCTTCGATTCCCACGTTTAAGAAAACAAATCCTTATTTTTTTCCCTCTGCATGAGCCCCACTAATGAACTACTCCTGCACTCTCTGTTTTTCTCTCTTCTGCAAAATGAGGAGCTCATGCACTCTCAACTAATGCAGGATCCAGGAGTTCAACACTGGGAAGCACCAACGTTTAAAATTATAACCAAAATTCTACAAATACCAAGACAAATAAGAATCAAATTACAACGAACACCAAAATCATTCTGTTCTATTCACTGTCTACAACCTTAATATGCTGAAAAGGAATCAACATCCATAATTTCAATATAACATAAGCAGGGTCTATTTTGGAAAAGAAATACTAGGCGTCTTAAATAACTTATGGAGGAGACTAGTATGATTTTCTAGGAGTACAAATAATGGAGATGGTGGCCGAAAGCATGGTGATGATGAAGTGGTAGAAATTGGGTCCACTTGAAGTTGGGAGACTTAAGTCAGTTTGTCCTCTCTTTTTTCACTTGTATTGCTGAATGTTGGTTATTGGATATAGCACAGTGGAAAGATGCTTATTAGTTACTACTTACTACCTAAGAAGCACGGACACTGATACTAGATACGGACCAGTGTTCTAAAACAAGAAATTAATCGGCAATTAATCGTTGGCGAGGCCTATCCGATTAGGTCCGACTAACGATTCATCACCGATTACTAATTAATATGCATCGATTAATAGCTAATTAATCCGATTAATCGCTCGAAAGTGGCCAATTGCTCGACTAGCGCCTAATGACTTTTAGAACATTGATACGGACACGAGATAGACACGAACACGTCATTCCTTCGAAAAGTAGGACATGGACACGTCGGGGAGACTGAATGTAGGATGTATTTGTATTATAGAAGTATGTTATGAACTCATACAAAATTCAAAAACATACTCCCTCCGTCCTAATTTAACTGTCCCTCGTTCTATTCTAACCGGCTAAAAAATTAGTTATATCTTTAAATCCGTAATGAATTTCATATCGAATATAGATCTTGTTTGATAGATCTCGATTAGTTCTACTCCATAATACAATGTTTTCGAAACCACCTAAAACATTATAAATTACAAGATATAATCAATTAAAAAGTGGCACGAACTCCCAAAAAGGACAAATAAATTGGGACGGAGGGAGTAATTTCTATCAAATTAAGAACAATACTATGAAGATACAAATC
The DNA here is from genome assembly GCA_019656835.1 of Rhododendron ovatum. Classification (NCBI taxonomy): domain Eukaryota; kingdom Viridiplantae; phylum Streptophyta; class Magnoliopsida; order Ericales; family Ericaceae; genus Rhododendron; species Rhododendron ovatum. The sequence continues at coordinate 24,908,908 of CM033797.1, read as the reverse complement.
AACAGTCCGCATATATAATAAAGTATACATGGACTATGAATCTACGGAAATTTCCACTTTGGGCCGAGTTTTAAAAATTACATTTGAACCTTTGAATATGTCCTTAGCATGTTCCAAGTTCCAAGAGTGTCGTCAATGCATCCTAGAGTATCCAAAATGAGTCTGATTAAAAGAAATATAATAAAAAAATTGGACAAGTATTTAGGCATGTCCTAAAAGGGTCCGGATAGTGTCATGTCTGCGACCAACACGTGTCGGATATAGATACGTGAGGCCGGTAGACATGTCCGTGCCTCTTAGGTTACTACATATTAGGATGGTGTTTTCCTTTAAGAGGATTGTATTGATGTTCACTTGGATGTTTTGTTGGATTTTATTGATGCACATCCTTTGTTACGTCAAAGTTGATGATGTTTACATTGATCTTGGTTGTTTGTGGTTACAATACTTTTTCAATAACAAAAGCAACTACTAAAACTGAAATGATACATATTTTTGTTGTGTTCCCCATCGTGTCTGCATCCTTTCATTTTTAAAATTGTTGTGTCAATGTCCCATTTTTTTAAATATCATGTCCCATGTCAGTGTATGTGCTTCATAGCCCAAAATCTATGCCAACACCATCTTCAAAAAATACAATTTTTTTTATTTTGATTGTGGTTAGGGGTTTAAACGGCTTTGGTGAGTGGCAGATGGTGGCAAAGAAAAATAGGGGGGAAAACGGCAAAAATGGGTTAGGATGGAGGAAGAGGAAGGGAGATGGATCAAGTGTTCTCCTTACTATTGTGGTCACTGGCATGAAAGCAGTTAGAAAACCTGGGAAGTGAAGCAGATCAGGTTGGTGGAGAGAGGGAGAGAAACTATCAAATGTTCCCTTAGGGCTAGTTTCTCCATCTCGAAAACCTTTGTTCCTGACTCATCTGCAACTGTTATCTGGTAAGTTGACCTAACAGTAGACCTAATGGAGCGGGCAAAATGAAATCCGACCTCAAACCGGGTGGGATGCATTTTCCATTACGTGGGCGAACCTCAAGGTGGGTTATTTGTAACTTACCCATCATCAATCATATCAGCATGAAGCCATGAACAAATCCAAGAAACTTGACATTGCAAAAAACATAGAAGGTTCTGATGGACCTTGGTGAAGGCAAATGCCACAATATATGACGATTATAAATCCCTAGACTTTTAAGTTCATTGGGTATGATAATTTTATTTCTTAAACAAAAACAAATAAAAAAACAAAAGTGCACTACTCTCAGAACATGTCATATATGATATATCCGAAAAAACTTACCAACACTGCACAAGACAAAACCTGATAATATGTCCTCTTCTTCTATCCCAGATAATCTAACCCTTAGATTCTCACCAGGTCCAGCATGCCTAACTTTATCTTCATCACAGTATATGGCCAAAACTTTAACTTGGGCCTGCAGATGAATGAAGCCATCCAATCTTATCCAACAATAACCAAGAATTCAAAACATATAGATTAGAACTTGGAGAAAAATGGTTAGGAGGAATCACCCTATTTGGCATGACCAACAAGTTATCACCCTCGCGCACGCTGCCAGATTCAACTTTGCCCATGACAACAGTTCCCAAGTCCTTAAATTTGTCAATAATAGGCAACCTACAAATTCAGATTCTGACTGTCGCATAAATAGACCAACCATTGCGCAAAATAGGAAACTCTAAAACCACCCATCATCCTTCCTAGTTACAAAAACGCTCACACAAAAAAAATCTAATGGAAACCCGATAATTTTCTCATTCGAGTGCAGAAAAAGGTTTTCAAACAAACCCTTTCATATACTATGATAAAGATATACGATACAATTTCAGGGGGGGGAAAGCCTACAAGATAAGCTAAGGAATTTCCGTTCAAATCTCCCCAATCACATAAAAACACAGAAAGGAAAAAAAAAAGAGACGAAAGTCCAGAGTACCTTAATGGACCTTTAGGGTCACGCTGGGGAACCTCAACGGCATCAAGAGCTTCCAAAAGACATGAACCATTCCACCATGGACAAATACCTTTGTCCACTCTCATTTTCATGTTTGAACCAACAAGCCCAGATAAGGGAAGAAACTGAACGTCTGCAAGTTGAAATAACCCGATTAAGAATCTATTGTGAACAAAATTCCATAACTCAGTACTCACCGTTCGAAAATACAGAACTTACAAACAGATGAAAATAAAAGATTGCAAGAGAAACCGTGAGAGAAGTGCAGAGAGAGGCACAGTTTGATGGTAAAAAGGAGGCGGTCAGTTTCTATCATAAAATATGAGAGCAGCAAGATGCAGCACAACTGCCAAAAAAACTTGTAAAGCCAGATCCTCATTTAGTCCAAGGAAATCATTGCTTCCCATGGCCTCAACTTATATAGGTCTTGGGCCTTTGGCCTTGACAGCGAAGTCTGTGAATGTCAAAGGTTTTTATAGCTTGACTGCCTATAAAACACATTTTTCACTGCAATAAACTTATTTAGTGATTAATTACTTTCAACTTCCAAGGATGTGGTACCCTTTGGCCTTTATAGTTCCTGCGCGATGATGTTTCCCCCAAAAAGTCCTGTATTTGTGGGTCATTTCTTCATCTTACAGCTTATATAGCTCTTATTCTATGAAGCACCGACACTCCTAGAGGTTGTCATATCCGTGTCCGACACTTTGGGGACCGCGAGACAGGTATGGAACATGCCACTTGGCGTGTCCATTAACCGAGGATACACACGGGGACACGGAATGGTGATTTTAATAAAATCTAAAAGATTTCCAGGATAAAATATTTATAACTTCACAAATATTGGGCCAAAAGTGTAATAAAACGTACGTGTATGCATAAAGATATACATTGTCGGGCGATAATTCATTCAATAGGAGTCCTAACCCATATAGTTGATGATTACAATGTAGGTTTGCCTAACTAAACAAACTTTTTTTAAAAATTGCCATGTGTCCGTGCCCCTAATTTTTAAGAATTCCAGTATTCGTGTTTGTAGCCCCTGCCGTGTCCATATCCATATTTGTGCTACATAGTTCTTATCTGAAGTCCCTAAGTCTAAATATTGTAACACCAAGTCGCAAACTAATCTTCATGACTCGTATGAATCAATTCAACCACAGCCAACTAACCCTGTATATTATCTGAAACTGGACTCAACAGAAAGTTTACAATGTTAACAGGGAGAAACTTTTTGATGTTAGTGTGCAAGGACCGTTGGCAGATACCAATCACCCGAGAAATGCAACTTTTACCCATGTAATGGAATTGCTGTTCTTGACAAGTTGATAACAATGTTCTTTATGGTCTGTCAGAACTCAGTTCACACTGTAAGATTCTAGGTGTGAATCCTGATCAAACTGACACGTGCCATGCCATGAAAAAATGTCCCTTTCCTGCAATTTCTAGAAGTAGCTTCTAATGCCAATGAATTTTCCCCCAAAATTGTAAGGTCTAATGTGCGTACAAAAAAAACCAGTCTAACGTGTCAGTCTGAAGCAGCTGACATCCTGTCAGAATATGGGAACTTGCGGAGAGGGGACAGAAAAAGAAGAGGCGTCAAACATAGGACGCTGGAGGAAAAAGGAAAGGAACAAGTACGTCCCACTTCCCCATCTGAAGGACGAATAAGTCCTCCAATTATACTTCAATTATAAAAATCCAACTTCTAGAAATTTGTTCCCATGAGGTCTTAAGAATCCAACATTCTTGCTTTACTCCTTTAATTTAAATTTTCCATTTGAAAGTACTTTATTTTCGCCTAGATCAAGTGCAATTGGTTTCCAGTTTACACTAACAATATTGCAAAAATTTAGTTCTTGTTATCATCACTGCCAGTACCGAGACAATTTCCAGCTTTAAAGCAACAATGTTACAAGTCATCATGTTTCACTTCATCTCAAAGATTCCTTTTTTTACTTTCCTAAAATCCAGATAGTCAGACTAAGATAATAAGATGCGAACTGGAGAAACTTCTACTAATAGAGAACGTGGCATTCACCTTTCTTCACATTGTATCCTGAAGATCTTAGGAATGGAGTCATCTTCGATTCAATTTCATCATACCTGGGAAAGAACACCGGTATTACATGAAAAGCAAATTAAACAACAAAACTAAGATAAAAGGAAAGTCTAGCAAAGCACCTCTCTTTTGACCAGTTTACAGTAGGATCATCCATCTTATTCACAACAACAAACAGCTTTGAGACACCCAAAGTCTTAGCAAGTTGGACATGTTCACGAGTTTGTCCACCTCTTTCATATCCAGTTTCAAATTCACCTTTTCGAGCAGATATCACCTGACGTATATACATGTGAGAGAGAGAGAGAGAGAGAGAGAGATTTAAGAAACCAAAGTCAACATTAAAGTCCCTAGCATGAAAGTATGTGCAACTCACTAGTACACCAATATCAGCTTGAGATGCCCCAGTGATCATATTCGGTACATAACTTTTGTGACCCTGAAAAACAGCAACAACACAACTGCACATGCTAAGTGCATCATACAAAATGAGGACTGAACGTAGACATAGTTTGAATTGTTGTTCTATGTCCTGCAATAAGAAAATATACTCCCACCACCCCATATTCTTTGTCCTTTTTCGAGGATAGTGCCACTTTTTGGACAAAAACTAAAGCAATTTCCATGCATAATTTTTTACTTTGTTCTCACCAATTTAAAGATCTCATTTAGTTCTTTAAATTGGGATACAAGAAATGAAAAAAAATTATGCACGGAAGTGCTTTTTATTTTTTGTCCGAAAACTGGCATGATTCTCAAAAAAGGACAAACAATATGAGACAGAATAGGCCTACCAAAAGATTGGATTTGATCCGGATCACGTCACATGATCGGAATCCGGTCCGATTACAAAATAGTCTGGACCGAATTCAATTATTGCATTTCCATTTAAAGGCAATCCAATCCAAATCCGAAAAATCAGATATCCAATCTGAAAATCTGATCCGATCCAACTCAAAAGTTGGGAAGATCAAATTTTTCATAGCAAAAGCAGCTTGTATGTGTATGTATACATGTTCTATTTAAAATAGCATAAAATATGAAAAGAAACTTATACTGTTATACATATATTTTCATCGAAATAAATCTCTTCCAGGGAAATTTTCAACAAAAACAAATATTGAGTAGAACTTATGTTACTGCAATATTTTTGGGTGGTGATTTTGATCCTGAGTAAGGGGCTTTTCATCTAAATATTAAATTTAGCTCATTTTTGTCCGTTTTGAATTTAAATAAATAAAAAATACAGAATATAAAAACAGGTCATAATAAAAAGATTAGGCCAAGTTCTCCTAAGTTCCTATGTAGATATGTAGATAGCACTTGGGGTTTTCAAAATTTGAGTTTGTTTCGGATTGGAACTTTAACCTGATCGGATAGGATATATCCGAATCCCATCCGTTATTTTTTGGACTTTCTGATTTGGATCAAACAGATTATCGGATCAGATTTTGGTAATCAGATTCAAATTTTGTCGGATTGGATCCAGCCCATTGACAAGCCCCAAGACGGAGGGAGTATTGGCTTTTATTTAGACCATGAATCATTTCCTTGTTTCTTTGGAAAGTAATAAATATATGTATTACGCATCACAAAGTTTCACAGTCTGCTAAACAAACTACTTGTGCAAGCCCAAGCTCAAATTCAAATCATACAAAACACGAAAGCAACTAGCTAGCAGAATTCATAAGACCAGTAATATATCCAAAACCACCTGTAACACCAATATTGACCATAAAAAAGCCACATTCATACAAAACATGGCTTTTACCTTCAAATTAACCCAACTTCATGAGTATCTTCAAGTGGTGCTTTCATTGCAAAGAGGCAAAACAAAATAACAAATGTATATATCACATAGCAAACGGCAATTTACCGGTGCATCCAGAATCGTAAATCTCGTTGTTTCTGTTTCAAACTGGGCTCTTCCAACCTCAACTGTTATCCCCTAAAGTAAATTTACACATGAAACCTCATAAATTACTGAAAAGAATGAATAATTTTTAAACTGCCGAACTAGAAGTAGATAATATAACAGCAAATGCTCCAACCTCAACAAAACAATCCTAGAAACAAAATATACATACCTTAACCCTCTCCTCTTCATTTGTGTCCATAATATACGCCATGTACCTAGTACGTAGAGGATAAAGTTGATCAAAAGGGGCATTTAAATAAAGCAAAGGACCATCCATGTCATGGCCATTAGATACTCAAAGCTTCCAACGCGTTCTAAAAAATGATACCATTCCACGACTTCCATCTAAAAACTACGGTAAGAAGCAACAAAAACTAGCATGAGAACTGCGATAGCCACTGCTGATCAGAACTCTCAAACAAGACTATGGTCAACAAGCCACATAAAAGTGCCCATGATTTTATTTAGCACTTGAAGTTAAGTGATCTACGAAAAAAGTAAATTAGAATAAACACCAAAAGTACGGGAAAAAAAAAAGTACTTATGCAAGAGAGAGAAAAACCAGTTGAACGATTAGTACAGTTGTAGAAAATTTCAAAACTAGATGGATGGAAAAACAAGTGCAAGAGGTAAATCAGGAAAGCAAGCTAAAACATCTAAAACTAGAGGGATGGACAAAGAAGATCAAGAGGTAAGTCAAAGAAAACAAGGTAAATGAACAGACCATGAGGACCACATTGAATCCTCACTGAAATAAATAGGGTAGATATTTCATTTCTTTCTTTTTTCCGATCAGCATCAATGCGGCAGATATTCCTTTACTCCACAATGACAAGTATGGACAACACTTTCCAAAGGGCAGATGATATATTGACTCAAGGGAATGAATTGGCATATCCTTACATAATACTCCACCAGCAGGTAATCCCCCATATTGGTAACTACTAGCTGTTAATTTTTTCCCTTCCATGGGCTTCTATCTATAGAAGAAGAAGCCTTGGCTCATCCAAATAGTATCTTAATCAGAGAGCAGGTTAACACAGACAAAGCACTTATATGGTACTAGTTCTATAAGACCAATAAACCAGTGTCAAAACAAGCACTTCATAGACTATCCAATATCCAAAATAAAGGTCAATTTCCCGATAAATTTCTTACAAACATCGATGGTCAGTTCTAGCTGCACTAGTCTTCTCTTTGAATATCACTAGCTTACACATTTATAGTTTCTGAAAAACTTCTTACTAACATCCATGGTTTTTTCCAGCAGCGGCAGTACAGATCCTAGAGCACTACTCTTCTCTCACTATGATAGACACTATATACATTCACATACACGCACACATGTATATCTATAGCGTTTGGCTTTCTGCTGAAAATTCAGAAACCTTGCTAATAATGCATGTTTAAAGCTGAGCGCGTAAGAATTTCAAGAGGTGGCCCCTCCAATCCAATTAAGTATCAATTATCCGTGGCCCAAACATCGTATTTTAAGACAAAGTTCCGCTCAGAAGACCCACATTCCTCAGTTTGGGAGGTAAACATCTCTCTCTCTCTCTCTCTCTCTCTCTCTCTCTCTCTCTCTCTCTCTCTCTCTCTCTCTCTCTCTCTCTCTCAACAAACCCAAACACAATCCTGCAAAAATATAAATGCACATGCTTTTGAGGAAGTTTCATTAGACAGAGAAAGCATTATCTTCCACTGGAGTGAACAATGAACGAAGTACAACCGAGTGGCTCCGCGAGCAGCTACCGAGTTATAAGACTACTTTTCATAGAAACCAGTTTGCTCAAATGTTCTGCCATAATGAGTAATCAAATAGAGCAAAATTCCAACCAACTTTGATTGAAAAGCAACGTAAGGTCTCACCAGCTTTCTCGACTTTTATCCTTTGCTTCTTTCTCATATTTTTGGATTGTACGGTCATCAACCTGACCACTAAGGAAGAGTATCTGCCCTCCGATAGTTGACTTCCCCGCATCTACAACCCCGATGAAGTACAGAACATTTAGTACACAAGCGTGAGAAACTCAGAAGTAATCAACCGGGGAAATAAAACATCAAAAAGACATTTAGATTAAGATACCAAAAATAACAAGAGCAAGTCCCAGTCAAATCAAATTCATAGAGTCCATTTCTCTAGAAAATGTGCCTATGTCTGCAAATATGACACAAATGAAGCTATACAAAAAGGTGTATGGTTTCCATTACCAACTCCATACCCTTTAGATGGCAACAACTACAATGACAAGCAGGCAGGCATGAGATATCACGTACACAAACAGATCCAAAAGAGTTGGAAACCAAGAAAACCAAGAATGAAAGATTGACTCAACAAGGATTCCGAAAGTCAACAAATCCCAGCCTTGTAGGAAGAGAAAGTTAGCATAAACAATGCACCAACGTAACGACAAGGGGAGGGGGAAGGCAGCATAGCAGACTAGCAGTCACTCGTGAGTGCAATAGCGTATTAGCATAAGTGAACTAAGAGAAAATCAATAGTCTACCAGCCAAAAATCTATGTCAGGCAGCCCCATATATTATGACTACAACGCCAAATCTGATCAACCTACCAACATGTCCAATAAATACAACATTCAAGTGCCGCTTCCTGATGTCCTCCATCTTGTCTCCTGTATCCTTATGTTTAACTGAAAACAAAGTAAAGGAACATAACCATGAAAATATGGTAGGAGTAGACATAATAAGGCACCTGTGGTAGTGGTGTGTGTGAGTACGTGCGTGTGTGCATACGTATATGTGTGCCCGGGTGGGGGGGGGGGGGGGGGGAGTAAGCAGAAAAAGTAATAACCTTCTGAGGTGCATTCTGGTTCAATTGTCACTGGCTTTGAGGTCGCATTGACCTCATCCTTTAAATCTGAAACCAACCATAGATAGACAAAAATTATAAAATAAATCACATATGCATTGTCCCTATTCTTGTCTTTTTGTCGAGACCTCTAGGAGTCGTTATTCTCTTTTTTATATTGTTGGGGTGGGCGTTTGGGTGAAGAGGTTTACACTTTACCCAACTAGGGAACTTGGTTGCATATAGCAAGTACCAACTACTACAACAGGGGATCTTTAACTTGTACAGTTTTCACATATGAACTAGCTGACCTCTCCATTCCCTGGTTACAGCTTAAATATGAGCACTAAGAATCCAACCAAGCCTACAAAAAGTACAACCTTATGTTGATCTTTCCTAAGACTAGAACTGGCTAACTCAGTAATGTCCCAACCCTACCTTCGGTGACGTATAGGACAAGTCAAAGAAACACTCCCCCACTATTAACGAGCCAAACAGTGATACAAACAGCAATCAGAATAAATTTTTTGAATTGGTCATAGCTTGTTTTACTGGCTGGAAGGTTGGCAAATATGACCACTTTAGGGGCAACTAGAGAGTGGCTTTCAATGGGGCAAAAGAGGATGGATTTAACTTTCGGGACTGTTGTGGCCTGTGGAGTGCCACACTTGTCCTACAGGGTTAAGCATTGAGTTTGGTTGGCTGTGGATGAACAACATGAATGCGATTGAAATAGACACGCGATACTGCAGAAATAAGCAAGGTTACGTCCCTAAATTCAGTACTTAAAACTGCATATGTGAAGTAAAAGTAAATTAAACTATTTGATAACCAGATTTAGTATCATTTGAAAAATAAAATGCCTCTTAAAAACCAAGGCTAAACGTTATGATTTTAAGTAGTAAAGTTCTTAATTAATGCTGACTGAATTTTTAACTGGTTATATATAGCACCAACATGACCCAATCGATGCCGTCGCAGCTACAAGCCTACCACTCCACCACCACCAGCACTAGTCTAACACAACCACAACCCCTCCACATTTACACCACCACCAACCGTCCACCTTTACAACACCACACCATCACCAGTACAGAAGTACCACCACCTCCATTGCCACCTCCGCCACTCTACCATCACCACCCTCGTTCCACCACCATCACCACTTCCATTCTGCTCCACACTACAGCCTCACCACCACCGATGCAGCCAAAATACAAAAAGTTGAAAGATAAAAATCACCAATAAGGAATAAGTAATAGATTTCATCTTCTTGTATCAAACAATTTCTTCTAATCAACACTAAGTTTTTACCAAACACATTTTTACCCTAAAATAATAGGACACTCTAGGGAGATTTTGACAATCAAAATTTTGATATAAAGGTGCAACTTTCTAAGTTAAATGCCTCGCATGAGGGAGGAGTAAACATTTTTACCCAGACCATATGCAGTACTAGTACGCAGCCGGAGTACATATAAGACTCTCAAGGATTGCTATTTTCCATGATACCAGTTGATCTTAAGCAACTAAAGGGAAAAAGGGAAGATATAGGAAGTCTCAAATGCAACTATAGAAATGGCAATGTGATATCTTTGCCTAATTTGCATGGATCATGAAGAAAAGCATTTAGAGAGGCCTCCCAACAATGAAAATAAGTAATGCCTGCAGAAAAAAGGTGCAGTGGCGTTCAAAGTTTATTAAAAACAACATTGTAAAGTTCAATACCAATCACACAGCTGAACAATTTGGTCATGCTACCTCTACACTCTTTGGCTTACCAGGTTTCTCAACATCTTGAGGCTTCACATCTTCGACATTAGCCATCACACCATTACCTTCTGCTCAATTCAATCAAGCATTCACATCATCATAATTCATAAAAGATATCAAATTGAAAGAAAATCCACCAACATAATACCATTATTTTAAAACTGTTATGGTAATAAACAGTATGAGCATCATTAGTGGTACAAAAAATCAACTTTTTGTTACGACTCAGGTATGACTTATGAGGCTAGCATAAGCTCACCTCAACCAATCTTGGGACCAATCCCAAAGTTCACTAGCGGGCCCGTTTAACAAAAAAAAATCGAATTAAAGATATACAGTATCAATCATTCAAAGCTACAAGAGAAAGAACAACAAACGTAACCGCAATTGATAAGAAAATTCGTACCCGATGAATCAAGCTGCAGGGCCCGGATATCTTCCTCGATGTCTGGCCAAAAAAAAAGAGAGAAAAGCAATTGAAATAAGTCATTAAAAATACAGTGCCTTCCAAGCCCAGCTTTTTTGCTTGAACTTAATTCCGCAAAATAATTAACTTCCATTCAGATTACCGAAAGTTAGATTTTCTAGGAAGTCTACAGACCAATAACTCGAACCAGTAATGGACATATGTGGGCGAAGCAAAGTATGAAAGAGTGTGTGTGTGAGGGAGAGAGAGAGGGAGCGTACCCATGGAGAGAATGTCTCTGAGATATTTTGCACGCAGTAGGGTTTTTGTTAGCGTTCGAATATGGGCGAAGCAAAGTATATAAAAGAACGCCAGAGCTATGGATACCGACCCAAGGGGTACCGAAATTGCACCAACGGGTCCGGTGTGTGTGAATGCTCAATCTAAACTTTCATCAATTTTTGAAAAGTCGGGGAAAAATGGGAAGATTAGATGAAAATGAGATGATTTGATCAAAGATCTATACATATTGGATTATGTTAATTTTTCACAATCCCATTTGGTTTTATTTTTTAAAATTATTGAACGGCTCAGATCATCTATGCAGAGTTCATAGTAGGCCCCGCATACCTATCGGTGCAATTCCGAGACCCCATTGGGTCAGTGGCTGTAGCAACCTCCATAAAAGAATGTGTGTGGGCTCCGACTGTGATGCCCTACCCGGTATTGGGGCATCAATGCCCTGAATAGGGTTGTAAATAAATTGAGCCGTTCGCGAACTGTTCGAGACTCGATTCAGTAAGAGTTTGTTCGATTCATCTGCTAAACGAACTAAACCTAAACCTCAATTCTAGGCTCGTTCCGCAAATGAGCCGAACCTAAGCCTAACGGTATTAGATTCGTTTAGCCTCGCGAACCTATAATTAAATATAATTAATAATTCTTTAGGGGTCAATTTGTAAATATAAAAAAATTTAAGGTTTTATATATAATTCAATATTTATTTTTCTCCCAAATTCTATACGATCAATGAGATAGTTTGGGTTCGGTTGAGTTTAACGAGCCGAGCCGAATCAAACCAGAGTCTTTATGAGCTCAATTCCAGCTTAGAATCGCTCGGCTCGGTTCGTTTGAGTTTAACGATCCAAATTCAAGCTAAGATGTTCAGACTTGAATCGAACCCGAACCGAACTCAAGCCAGACTAGTACCTTAACGAACCCGACCGAGCTAAACCTGAGCTTTGAAAATATTTAACAAGCCGAACTCAAGCCAAAATTTTCAGACTCGAATCGAACTCAAACCAGATTAGTACCTTAACAAACTTGAGTTGAACTTAAAAAGGTTCAGCTTGATGGGATTCATTTTCAGCCCTAGCCCCAAAACTGTACCTGCACACAATTAGCCATTGGATTTACCGAAAGTCATCTGAACCGTTGAGAGGAAACTTGGCCAACTTGTTTTATATATATATAACAGGTAAACAAGAGTAACACTACAGTCACCGACTGTGGAGACCGTGACCAGCCACTGACCATATGTGGGGTTTACTTCAAGACCTGCACAAATGATTTAAATCGCTCAATAATTTTAAAAAAATAATTGAGTGGGCCTCACGAGAAATAAACTCAATCTGATATGTGTATGTGTTCGATCCAAACTTCCCAAAATCAGATGATCCGAGCCGTTCAAAAAGGAAAGTTTAGAACGAGCATGTACATATATCGGATTGAGCTTATTTCAGACAAGGCCCACTCAATTTTTAAAAAAAATTATTGAGCGGCTCGAATCATTCATGTGGGATCCGAAATTGACCTCACACACGGTGTGTGGCCGGTCACCGACCTTCCCATTTGGTGACTGTAGTGTGTTTTTTTTATGGAAATTCTAGGAACACACCCACTTGCACACCCACACACACAAGTGTGTGGGCCCCACACACACTGTACACTTGTGTGTGGGCCCCACACACACTGTACACTTGTGTGTGTGGATGTGCAAGTGGGTGTGTAAGTGGGTGTGTTCCTAGCACAACTCTTTTTTTTATTTTTTTTGACATGAACTGTAGTGCTTTTTCGGCCCGTTTGGACGTGGGGAAAGAATTGGGGGTATTAGTTAATAAGGGGGATAAGATAGTAGGGGGTGTTAGTTAATAAGGGAGGGCCCACATTGATGTGATGTTTATGGAGGGGGATTAAATAGTAGGTTGTTTGGATGAGGTATTAGAAAAGAGGGATTAAATAATACTTTGTTTGGATGGAGGATTAATAGGGGGTATAAGGAATGGTGGATTATGTAAAAAGCTATCAAATGACCTTTTTGCCCTTGTGCAGTCCCTAAATTAATTATGTATTACGTTTTATATATAATTACAAATTTAATTATTCTTTCCAAATTTAAGCCATAATAATTTATTTTACTTATAATTTAATCAATTTAATAAGTATCAAAATTATAATTTGTTTTCTTTTAAAGTGTTTTATTTTATAATTTCGTTTATTTTGGATCAAAGGCAAACAATAATTTCATTTTTTTAAGCAATGGATGGGTGGGATTTCATGGGCACACATGCACTCAATAATTTTTCCTAGCCCTTTTTACAATTTGCTTGTTACTGTTGTAGACACAGAGAGAGTGGGGTGTATATGAAATACATGGCACTCATGCACCAAATAATTTTCCTACCCTCTTTTAATCCTTCTCGCACGCTGTAAAAAGAGAGAGAGACAGAGAACAGTCAACAGCGGCAGAAAAGGAAGAAGAAGAAGAAACACGAACGGAGACAGAGCTTTCACGATCGTCGTCGATCTTCGGCACCTCCTCGCCGTTGTCACGGTACCACCACCCCCCCTCTCTCTCTATTTTCCATTTTTACCAATCTGGGTGTGCATGTGTGTGATGAAGAGGTATTTACAGAAATGGGAGGTTGGGGGTGAGGGAAGGGGGATAAGGAGGGGTAGAATCGTCAAATTCCGAGGGGGATTAGGGGGTATAACTTATGGGCACCTCAAACCCTGTCCGAAAATAATACCCCCGATACCCCCTTTCTCCGGTCTTAGCCAAGAACCGGTCTTCTTGAAAACCCCTCTCTTTGTGGCTCCCAAACGGGGGCAAAGTGTAGGCCCAGGGTCTTATGAAGGGGTGAAAGCTAATCCCCCTCCTCATGGATGCATCCAAACGACCCCTTTGGGTAAACAAAGCTTCCTATCTGCCTACCTCTGCTCTGACAAACTCATGGCCAATTGCCACGCCTCATGTCTTTCCCAAATGAGAGAGATGTTTTTGGAAAAGAGCCGTGCTACGTGCACAGCAGGCTGTGCACAGTAGCTGTGCACAGCGATCTTTTTTTCCCACCTCGGGTCACGCAAAGATAATCGGGGTCGCTCATTTTGTTCCTAAATTCTAGAGTGATTTTGGGCGTTTTGTTAACGCCTCTAACGATATCGAACGAAACTCATTTTTTACAGAGACCTTAAACAACATATTTTGAACAAAATGAGCGGCCCCGATCATCTTTGTGCGACCCGAGACGGGAGAAAACGGGATCTGTGCACAACATGCTGTGCACGTAGCTTTTCTGTTTGGAAAAATCCATCTACGGCTCAAAACAATCACAGTGTTTGGTTTGCAATTTTAAAATTTATTTTTGAGATAAAAAAGTTATATAGCTTTGCATACTTTTCTATCTTTAGTAAAAAAAAAATTAACATTTTAAAAAACTCTTTTACTTTTTGAATAGAGATACGCTAGATACGCTATCTCCATTATATTTTTTACATGGTTTTTATGAGAGAAATTTCTTTTATATCCATTCGATTTTGACAAAAAAATTATTTTTTTTCAAAAATTCAATTTTGTCATTCACCTTTTAATTTTGGTATAAAAATACTTCGATTTTCCAATTTTTGCCAATGTCATCCTTTAGAAGGAATCCGTTTTCTTTGAGTCCTGCTATAGGGACCGACGGTCTCGCTGCGCCGTCTTTGGCCACCAAACGGCCGATCCAAGCCGTCCAAAAATTCTATAAAAAAAAAACGATGGGACTAACGTGGGAATCAACGGCATCGAATATGTGTAGGGTATATGATCAAAACACCCTATTTTTCGTGTATATATGTATATATCCCTAAAGGATGACATTGAAAAAAATTAGAAAGTCGAAATATTTTTATGCTAAAATCGAAAGGTAAATGACCAAAATGAATTTTTGGTCAAAGTCGACGGGATATAAAAGAAATTTTCTCTTTTTATGAAATTCTTATACTCTCACTGAAACATAAATAAACTAGTGTTAGCTCGTGCCTACGGCACCACGCATTCCGGTTATAAGGGGATGACAGTTGTGTGATTTAGGTGAAAACCATAGGTACTTAACCGGAAAATGGGATGATGCACTGAAACATAAATAAACTAGCGTTAGCTCGTGCCTGCGGCACCACGCATTCCGGTTATAAGGGGATGACAGTTGTGTGATTTAGGTGAAAACCATAGGTACTTAACCGGGAAATGGGAGGATGCACTACAGCCTTTAGATCAAATAAATCTAAGTCATTCCAACAACTTGTCCCTACACTCTTCTATTTTATAATAGAGATGGGTCCTTAAATCACATGCACACATGAAAGGAATAACGCAAAAGAATTTTATGCTAAGTTCCGCTAAGGGATTTTTTTCGTTTTGTTCTTACTCAAATTTTTTTCCCTTTTATTTGTTTTGCGACAAATTTTTTACCCCTATTCATTAGTCTCGACGATAGGAATTGGAAAATTTATTTATTTTTTACTTTTACCCCTAATATTTTTTTGTAATATTCAAGATAAAGTCCAAAAAGCCAGATTTTTTGCTTTATCTTGGATATTTTAAAAAATATTAGGATAAAAGTAATATTTTTTAACTTTTTCAAATTTTCTCATTGAGACTAATCAATAGGGGTAAAATCACTAAAATGTTTGTCACCAAACAAACAAAGGCAAAAATAAAATTTAATAAGGACAAAACGAAAAAAGTCCAAAAATCCCTTAGCGGAACTTAGTCTCAGGATTAACAACTCTAAAGAAGTTTTCTGAGTTTTTCTTGCTACTATCAAATCCTGCAGAAAAATTATAAAAATTATTTTTGTAAGTCCATTATTTTTAAGTTTAAAATTAGATCTTTATTTTTTTAAGTACTTTTTTTAGAAAGCGAAACCGGGTGGTTAAGTTAGATAAATTTGTTTTGTTTCACTTGGTTGTGTTTGGGCAAACTTTTTAGATATTTATTGTTTTTATTTTTGGTTCTTTCCACTAGTATATTCATTAAAAAAATCAATAAAAAAAATGTATGCACTTATCACTGTAAGGGTGTCAAAAAAATCGAAAATCGGTAAATTTGGACCGAATCGTGCCTTTTGTCAAATTCTGGTCCTAAAACATTTTAAACCGGTATTGTTAATTTAATTTGTTGGTCTATAATAGTCAATTATGGCAATCAACCATCTAATCGTCACTCTAGCAAGAGATGAAGTCGTAAAAAACATCTCAAAATATAGTCTTTGTTTTCATTCAGAAATGTAAGTACTACTGTACTAGTACCAGCTAGTCTTTGGTTCTAGGCTAGGCGTGGCCCAATTTCTATGGGCTGAGCCATTCGAAAGTAAGATAAGGTTTTGTGGTATCTGTAACTTTATTCCATAGTAAGTACTGTATAATATTTCAAGGCAATATTGCTGACCTTATAAAATGGAAGTATCAACGTCATTTATCTCTCTTAGTTTCTCTTCAGTTTGACTTTTGAGGGCGGTTTTTGGGATAATAAAATGGAGAGATAGATAGAAAAAAAATTATTGAGATTCGTGGATAGATGTTTTGAGACCCAAAACGATCTTGCTCGCTAAAACGCCGTTTGCAATGCTATAAAAGCTGATTTTTTAAAAAAAATGTACAAGCATGGTCTATTATTTTGAGAACTAATTGAAAAAGAACGTTATGTATAGATGAAAGGAATGTCCAAATGACTATTTGGAATTAGGTAAAATTCAAATCTTCAATGTTATATTGAGGACCATCTTATGATAGCATTAAGAACTCTTCAATAAGGATAAAGAGGCATACGATCTTTTTTTCTAAAAAATAGAAAAAATGTTTTGCCATGAAAAAACTACACCTAATTTCAATTGGTCATTTGGACCGGCCCATTAATCTTAAGGCCACGAATTTTCAATTGAATTTCTGCACAGACAAAAAATCCCGTACTTTGGATATCGATCGATGTCCTTTTGAAACATATTTCTTTTGAGAAAAAATAGGCATCCATTTTAATCTGTTTTTCTCAATGAAAACGTGTTCCGAGAAAAAATCAATCAGTATGCGATGAACATGATATTTTTTTATTTTTTATTTAGTAGAATTGCAGTTCTCAACGAGTCTTACATAGTGAACGACTGAACGGTGTAGACTATCAAAACATACCCTGCACGAGCCTTCGAATGGGCAAAACACCAGGCAAATGGGTTACCCCAATTGACGATGAGCCTATTCCTTTTTTGTTACCTGAAACTATCTAAGCGAAAGTTAAAATACGTAGTATTTCAATTATCAAAAAAAAATAAAAATCAATCATCCAATTCCTACTCAGACATTCTGGACCAGAATTGAAAACCAGAACAAGTGTTGTTGGATCAAATTATCGAATTCCTACTCGAAGGATTTTTTACCGAAATTGAAAATCAAAACAGGTATTGTTGGATCAAATACTTAACAATACGAGATTGGGTTGATTCTTTTCCAAGAAGATTAAGGGTTATGCTATACTTGCTGTCTTCAATATTTTTTTACTAAAACTTATTTTCGTAAATTTGTTTAATTTTTCGTCGTAACTTTTGGGATTTACTATTCGTCTCGACAAGAATAATGCGCTTAATCGTTCGTCTCAACAAAAGTCATGGGATTAATCGGAAGAGTACGAAAATGTAGACTGAAATTGAAAAGGTTTCATATAAGACGACAATGTAGACAAACAAAAAAATACCACTTATTTAGTCATTTTTCTTGTTTAGTAATTCTTTTAAAGCTTTTTGTCATAATTTTTTATTTTTAAAATTTCTCCTGTGTTGAGATGTGTGAATAATCCAAACAAAAAAACGAATTCAACAAAATTCAAAAAAAAAAACGAATAGAAATACCAAAACGAAGAATATAAAATATATAATGTGAATTCACCTAACCATCAAGTTTTACTAGAGGTGGCAAATGGACGGGTTTGAGCGGGTTGAAACGGTCACAGGTCAAATATGGACAGGTCAAATAATAAACGTTTTGAAATGGGTTGGGTCAAATATGGGTCAAGGTAAACTCAAACCGACCTGACTCGCCACCCGCCACTTCCCCCCCGCTTCCCCTTCTCCTCCGTCCCCGTTTCCCCCTTCCTTCTTTACTGTCTTCCCACGATATGGGTTGAAGCTTCTTCTTTTTTTTGTATTTGTTTATTTTGCGTCAAATTTTTGTAGTTTATTAACTTTTTGTAGGCCATACCCAAACCTAACCCATTTTTTGTTCTAGCAAAATTTTCACAATACTGTACGATGAAAAATGTTTCGAAATTTTCCATTTCCCACCATCATCTTACACAAACTTTAACGAACATGTATCGAATTAAATTAACCAGCTTTAATTAGAACAGAAACTCATTTAAAGGTGACGTAACATGATAAAAAGGTGATGTAACTTGCTGAAAGATTAAACGGGCTTTAGGGTGGATTTAGATTGACCCCTTTTTTGCATATATACCCTTTAGGAACATATGAATTGCCATTTAAATTGAGGGTGGGTTTGGATTAAAAAATAGTCAATTATCCTTCTTTTTTTTGTCATTTTTTTCGTATTTATTAGTTTTGTATCAACGTTTGTGATTTATTCATTTATCTTAACGAGAGTTACGAGAGAAACTGAAAAAAAGTAAAAAACACAGCTTTTGACTTATTTTTTTGTCTTTTGCAAAAAAAAAAACGAGTTTCCATAATAAAAAAAATTACATTTATAGTAATATAAAGAACGTCTAAGTCTATGCTCAGGGAAATAATGATCGAAAACATGCATGGGAAGTCAAGTATACAAATAATACAAGTAGCTGGAAACGTAAAACGAATAACAAGACACGGTTGCCAGCAAAATAAAGCCAATTTGAGTCTTTTTAATTTCAACCCATATTGGACCAATTTTCAACCAACCAACCTAAATCCAAATAAATATGAGTTGAATCTATATCAACCCATTATATAAGATAAGCGGATTAGATTGTGTTATAAGTGGATGGATTTGGACGGATTTAGAAATATGGGTTGAAATTGACACCTCTAAATTTTACCAAACGAAGAATCTTATCATTGAAATTGAACGCCATCGAGACTACTCCTAAAATATTCACTTTGAGGTGAATGACCAACGAGAGGTGCTATGGGTACCTAACCTATGGATGTACATGGTACATACGGCGTACATCGCTACGTGAGACTTACTACAGATTTCACACAAATAATCAGATGTGTTGATAAATTTTAAAATATTTTTTTAACGATTGTAAGTATTTTATCCAATCTCTTAACTTTCCATTCAAAAGTCTCCGAATACTTCTGAATAAAAAGTGAAAGATTGGATCGAGTACGTAACATATTCAAATGAGCTAATTTTTTATGTCGCCGTTGGAATTAAAAATTTGTCAATGGATTTTATCATTTTTGTGGGACCTGTAGTGGGCTCCAGAAGGCGATGTACGCTGTATGTACAACCCTAGGTTGGTACCGATAGCAATAAGAACCCATTATGCTAAGTTCTTATTTTTTGCTTTACAAGACAGGTCATTCGCTCACAATATACTTAAATACTTATGGGGTGTTTTTGGTAATGAAAAATTTGAAAATTTTTATTTGTGGTTAAGAAGTTGTTAGATGTTTCCGGTAGTGAATAAGTTGTTGATGAGTTTGTAAGTAGAGTTACAGTAAAAATAAAAATTGTTGACAATTTTTTTGCTAGTGAAAATGAGAAATGCTGATACTTTTTTGTTAATAAAAATGAGATGGTAAAATGCGTTTAAGTTTTTAGCATTTTTTGTTTGTGAAAACACCCCATTATTTATCAAATAAGTTGTATTTTTTGAATTAAAGGTGCATTAAGTACTTATTTATCGAATAAGTAGTTATTTTTTAAATTAATGGTGATGTATCATAAGAGAATGACCTGTTTCGTAAAATAAAAAATAAATACTTAAAAAATTAAAAAATTTAGCGAAAACGAAACTTTATTCTATTTTCCTTAGCGGAACGAAGCCAGGGAAATTGCTACTCTTTGATGTGCACTTGTGACCGTGGCATGCGAGAGTATTATACTTGCTCGGGAGACCAATACTTTCTTTTTTGTTTTTTACTAGTATTAAAAGAATTTGCATTTTTTTCTAAAAAATAAATAAATAAATATTGTGAATATCGATTCCCATGTAGACTGGAGTACTCCATATACCTGTAGCAGGACTTTTCGATGGTGTTTGAGGCATCCCGGAAGCCCCGAGGGCCTTTTTGTGTAGGGTATTGTGATATTTCCTTTTTCGTTTGGGCACAGTCTTAAGACCTCGTTTAAGAAGTAAAATAAATGGGTATTAGGTAACTCCCAGATTATATTGTATCCTCTAATACCGTAAGGGGGATTATTTATGGAGAGTTTCTGAAGTGTTATTACATAATACCTTCGGATAATACATTCTGTCTCTTCTATTTTAACTACAAAACATCTTTATGCCTCCATTTTACCCTTCATCCAAATCAAATACTATTTCCCTCCGTCACATTAATATGGGCCCATTCCTTTTACATAATATCACATATTATTTTGTCCCCCTTCGTAAGTAATACTCTCAACCTCTATTCCGCATTCAAACGGGTCCTGAATAGGTAAAGTTTACTCAATTCCCTTGTATGCTGGAGTATTCCATGTATTTGTAGCAGGACTTTTCGATGGTGTTGAGGCATCCCAAAAGCATCAAGGGCCTGTTTGGATGGGGTATTGTGATATTTCTTTTTAATCCGTGAATCTAGCCTTAACACCTCTTTTGAAAAGTAAAATGGAGAGGTATTAGCTAAACCCCGGATCATATTGTACCCCTTGATACCCTCGGAGTGAGGATCATTTATGAAGAGGTTCTGTGGTGTTATTTTATAATACCTCTGGATAATATCCTATTTTTCTTTCATTTCAATTACAAAATAATTTATCATTTTATTTTATCTCTCATCTAAATTAAGTACTATTTAAACTTATTGTCACATCAACATGGATCCATTTTTTTTATATAATATCCTTTATTATTTTATCCCATTTCATGACTCGTACCACCAATCCCTATTCCGCATCCGTTTAGGGCTGAATCGGTAAAGTTTAAAGAGGGCAAGAGGGAGACAAGTCAAGCTGGAAAAATGCCGTGTGCCAGGTAAAGTTATCATCTCCCGTGCCAAACGAGATCTAGCAGTAGATCTTCCTGTAGGGTTAGGTTTTGAATACCCATCATGGCTACATGGCCCACATATTCAGAAGTCAGAACCTAAAAGAAAAAACCTAGACCAATGGTCTTTTATGCCCCTTGAAAATTTGTTAAATTGCCATTAACTTTTTTGATAACTTTTGAGGTGTCTGAATGGTTTAGCGGTGTTCCACTTTATTTTAAAAAAATAAATTATGAGCTAAAAAATTATGTGTCTATGAAAATAAATTTTTTATAAATATAAATATTATTTGATAAATCTCATTAAAATTTTTTAAATGGTGAAAAAAAAAAAATTTCATTTTCGATATATTTAAGTTTGAAATTACTTTTTTTTTAAAATAACTTTAAAAAAAAAAGCGGAATGAAGCCTCAAACGCATCTCAATAAATTTTGAAAAGCTCAATCATGTCACCCATTTAAAGGGAGTCCAATTAGCGTCGGAGAAAAGCTCCGTATAAATTTAGTTAGACCTTAAAAATAGATGATAACATCGATGTTTCGAACCGTAGATTTTAAGATACGTTTCCGCTATATTATTGAATTATAGGCTAATAACAATACTCAAATTGTTATCATCAAATTAAATGGTATTTTCTTGATGTATTTGAAGAGAATAATCCGCCTAAAAATTTATTTTTTGAGAATAATCCGCCTATAAAATTGTAAAAACACGTGTTTTAGGCCTATTTTGGCCACATAATCCATTTGAATTAATTTTTTGTCCTTGTTCAAATTTATTTTCGATTTGTTAGCTTTTCGTCAATTTTTTTTGGATTATAGTTTCGCCATAACAAGAGAAATCTAAACAATAAAATTAATATCGAAACCCATTTTTTGTATAAATACGAAAAAATTGGCTTATTAGCTAACTTTACAAAAAAAAATTAAAAATATTAATGAAAAATCTAAAAAATAGACTTTTGAGTTTTTCCTTAGATATTTCCCAAAATACTTGAGTAAAAGTCATAAATTTTTTATTATTTCGATTTTTCTCGTTGAGACAAATCAATATTACTTAAAAGTTAAGTGCATAACAAATAAACCTAAAAAAAATTTGAATAAGGCAAAACTAAAAAGTTGTAGTACACAATTTATTGGTTAGTGAAAACACCACCTAAGAAAAAATGAATGAGAAAACTGAACTTATTTTTTACACTTTCCTTTCTCATTCTCCAAAAACCAAACAATGGAAGGAAATTTTTTAAAACTTTCTTCTTTTCCATTTATTTCCCTAAATTTCAAAAATACCATTAGAGAGAGGTTGGATAAAAATAGTTATTTGTAAAACAACGATCTCTTTGGTAATTTCCAATATATTTTGACCTTTTAGTTTCCATCTTTATTATTTTCTTTTTTTTTCCTAATATCCAAACGAAGTACTCCCCCAGTTCCAGTTTAATTATTTTTTTTGCGAATTTGTATCACTCTTGAATTGATTATATCTTGTAATTTATAATGTTTTATGTGATTTCAAAAATATTGTATTATAGAACTAATCGAGATCTATCAAATAATATCCATATTTGATATGAAATTTATTACGAATTCAAAGATATAACTAACTTTTTAGTCAATTATAATGGAACAAGGAACAATTAAATTGAGACGGAAGAATATTTCTTAGTGCTAGACTGCTAGATGCTAGTGCGCTGTTGATGGCTATTTAGAGGATGTTTCCACAACCTCGTTTCATTAAGATTCTTATGTACGAAAACATTTTATATTGAAAAATGAAATTAACACTCCAAAAAAAAGAAAAAAAGTGGCTTTAGAATTATACTGACTTTGAAATGTTTGCATTAATTTTTAGAGTGTCAATATCATTTTCTTTTATATTTTGATTCAAAAATTCCACGTAAAAATATGGGAGACAACCATTTAGGAACAAAATGAGTATATCTTGAGAGAATTTCAGTGCAGGATGGAATGAGAAATTGGAGATATGAGTAATGAGTAAAAAGAAGTAGGAAGAAAAATAAGAGTAATAATTAGAAATAAACATAATGAATATAAAAAAATTAAAAATAAAAATAATTAGTAATTTTTCAGGTAGAATTTTTTTAGCCATATTCGTTATCTGAAACGGGATGGTGAACAAGGATATTTACTACTACCAGACTAGATTTTTCTATACACGTGGCGGAGTATGACTGGAGGGGTAAAATAGGGTGGAGGAAACGAACAGTAGGACGACCGACTAGGGCTGCTTGTCTAAATGAACAAAAGGACGTTTGATGGGACAACTCAAGGACAAGGTTAGTGGACTCGCCCCCGGATGCGCACGTTATCATCCACCCAACCAACCTTTTGCTGTCTTCCTGTGGACAAAACAATTTTTATTTCTATTTTTTTATACTCCTTCACGTATAAGAGAATCTCAAAAAAAGAAAAGAAAAGAATAAGGGTAAAATGGGAATTTGATTAATTCAAAAAGTCAAATAAACAAATACGGAGTATCTTGGGTGCTCATAAGTCTAAAATGAGTACAAATAAATTGGAACGGATAGAATAATGTTTTTTTCCTTTTGACATAAACTTTCATTTTTTCATACTTTTTCGTTGAAATTGATGACGAATCTGAAAAATAGTAAGATCTAAACATAACAAATATTTAGGAAAAAAATATGAAGAAAACAACAAAAATTGAGTAGAAAATTGATTAAACTTATTGGAGTTATTAAAGATAATTAATTTATTATTAATGAATGATTTATTCAAAATTTTGAGTTTAAACCCCTACCTCCAAGCCCAAGGGATGTTACCGAGTAACTCCTAACCGAGCAAATGCAGAGAGGCCGATACGGCCGATCATCTAGGCACAGAGACTTCATATCGAATCTAATCACGTATAAATCTGAACCGTCAATCGCTCTCTTAAAATTTGTGTCATCGATTGCGTAGATAAGCGGCCTATAGGCCGCTCTGCACCTGTGCACGTAGTAACAGCATCTCCCACCATCCCTGCCTCCCTACCTTGCCATAGATTGTTGCCACGTACGCATAAACAGTGAAGGATCACCGAGTGAAAAATACGTACTTTGTCATACTACCAGTCCCAGAGATCTCCCCCTCACCCATTCTGAAGTCTGAACCCATGCTGTAAAAGACTTTTTAGGACAACGAAGGAATACAGTTGGAAAGGGTTTACTTTTTACCCAAAACCCCAAACAACTTTCCTCATTCCATAATGCCGGTGCGTCTTTTAAAGAAAAGAAAAAGAAAACACTCTTCTAGTATATCTATGTACATGTACTTTATATTACTCCCAATTATAATTTTTAATCGATAATAATTTTTTATATAGAATATGAATTTTATTTGATAGATCTCAATGAGTTCTTGTAAACGATATTTTCAAAATCACCTAAAAAATTAGAGATCACAAAATATAATCGATTTAAAAATGACACGGACTCCTAAAAGGAACTAAAGAATTGGGACGGAGGGAGTACATTATTATGTACGTACAAATATATATGGGTTCAATATATAGGGAACCCAGACTTTCTGACTTAGGGGATGTTCCACTTTCGTTCATTAAAAAATAAGTAAATTTATTTACAATTTTCTAACTCAAAAATAATAGGCCTATTGAAATAAAAAAATATATGCAATATGGATCTTGTTTGATAGGTGTCAATGAAATTTATCAAATTCTGTTAAAAAAAATTTATTTTTGTAAACTCATTATTTTTAAGCTTAAAAATAAATCCTTATTTTTAAAATATTTACTTGAGAAAACGGAATGAGGTCTTTTTAATATTGGGATCATCTCATCCGAATACGTAAAGTGTATGAAACTGTGAGAATTAAAGTACGCTCAAATTGACTCGTAACATTATGCATTACCAAAATAAAATATAGTACTTAAATATATAATCTATCTATATAGATATATTATCATATGGTATATATTGGGTGGAAAGATCGAGGGGGTGACACAGGCATGTGATTTGTCAAGGGAATCTTTTATTTCCCCAAGGCTTTACAGTAAATTTTATTGAACGGTACAGAAAATACTCCAATAATTTTCCTGACCCCCATAAATTTCTTGGTTTTATAAATAGTCTCTCTACCCCTATAACCTAGGCCTCATCTTTCACCCTAGCGAAGAGGTGTTTTAAAAGGGAGGGGATAGATAGACACTAGTGGTTGAGAAGAGTAGTTGGAGAGTTAGGTTGTGAGAGTCTCTCTTGGTTATAAGTACTATTCATGGGTTCAGTTTGACTCCTGCTCCCCTCTGGTTTGTTTTCTGGTTTGTGGTTATTATCTATTCCATCTATGTGTATCTCGAGTTCTTCTTTAGATTTGACGAATCAGTTTGCACATTTTATTGCTCTGTTCTTTGAAGTGTTCTGGGTGGGTTTTCCGTCTTTTGGGGGGTCAGACGTGTGGTCTAGGGTTTGTGGGTATTGGGTTCTGTCTGTAATTCTCCTCTTTATCTTTTCTTTGATTTTATTTTTTTTTTGGTATTTTTTTTCATTAGAAGCTTGGTGCGTGGTCTAGGGTTTGTGGGTACTATTTATAGATTTTCTTTCTTCTGGTTTGTTTATGAATTAGGGTTTTCTTGGCCTTTCTTGGGTTGGTTCTTCTTTCTTACAGGGGTTTGTCAAGGGCATGTATTGTGTGGTTTTCATGTTGTATAAAGCTGTGTTCTGTTTGTTTTTATGTTTGGATTTTGAAGGGTTGATATGTGCAGAAAAAGTATGTGAGATTAGGGTTTATGGAGTAGACCCATTTTGAAGGGTTGATATGTACAGAAAAAGTATGTGAGATTAGGGTTTATGGAGTAGAGCTCCTTGAAGTCCAATAGTGGATCTCAACTGGGGAAGATTGAGCTGCTGATCTATGGATCCCTCAGCCCTATCCATTCCCTAGTCAAATGGATAGGCTTGGGGCTTGCATATGTCTGGAGCTTCATTACCCTTTGTCTGATCCTTTTTTGGATTGAAGGGAGCTCTATCCTTCTCTCTCCATTACACATCTGCATCTTCTCTCTCTCTCTCTCTCTCTCTCTCTCTCTCTAGAATCATCTTCAACTACTGTTTTAGTAAGCTTATTATGATTACAATGTTCTCATTAATTTATGTGGCAAGTATTTAGCAAGTCTTTTCTGCTTCTCTCTCCATTATTTATTACATGTACATCTTGATTTGTTCTTTTTTTCTTTTTTTTCCTCTTAAAATCATCATCTACTTTTATTGTATTGTGTAAAGGTTGTTTTGTTTACAAGTTGATCATTTATGCAGGAATATTTAGCAATCTTGTACTTTGATTAGTAGTTCCATTGGGTTCCAACTGTTTTCTGCAGGCACCCTTCCGTTGTACCCATGAGTACACAACGGTGATTGAAGCCGCTCATTTATTATAGTTCTTATGAACGGTCCGATTTAATGTCGGTAGGCTTGTGGACGGTTCCCATTGGTCAAATTAGAACCATACATAGAAAATAAGTTCTGTTCATTGATACCTACTGGTGTATTTTGATTGATTGTGTGGTCATGATCTTGAGTTGGATGTGTGTAGGTTTTTTGACCAAGCAATGATAATTTGAGTACAAGTTAAATTTCTTTTTTGTGTTCTTCCACTTTTGCCCTTTTTCCCTTTGCAAAGCAATGCGTCACTAGAATGAACTTGTACCCAAGTAGCAAAAATCTATTCAAACTCGGAGGGGCGGAAGAAAGATACGACCATTTCTTTTTTCCGAGTGGTACAAATTTTGTTCCCTCTTAAAGAATATTGTCATTGGCAGAAGAATAAAGAAATTATTTACTACCAAAGTGATTTTTATATCTGCAAAAATAGATGTGAAAATTGATTTTGTTATTTTGTTATTTGTTTGTTAATGTCACTTTGCTTCTCTCATAAAATAAATTATCTAATAAAGTCACAAAAATGAGTGTCAAAATTACTTCCATAAATATTAGATGTGCAAATCTGGATCTTTCAAAAGAAATAATTTTTTTTGGTTTTGTAAAAATTGATTTTCTTTATGACCAAAATGCTTTTTTTTAGAAGTATAAATATTAAATACGTCTGCCGAACATTTATCTAGGGTCGGATCGGATGGAGGACTTTGTAGAAAGCTGAAACGAATTCATCTAAAATATGTTGCAGGGTAGGTAGGCAGGACCTGGATTTTTTTAATGAGGATTCTTTTGTGAGGATTTTTATGGGATTTGCACCGGCAATTTGGGTAATCACTGATTTCGATGTGTGTAGTTCTACTGTTGTTTCATGAGAAGTTCGATCAAACTACTGTGCACAATTCTTGCAATAAAAAATTATTGTTCTTTCCGTTTCATATGATTGGTTCACGAAACGAAAATGTAAAAATATTATAATTTTTCTTAGAAAATTTTTAATTTTTTTCAACAATTTATTAGATGTGATGATTTTTTAAATTTATGAAAAATAATTTGAATTTCTCTTGAAAGAAATGTATTATTTTTGAATTTTGTTTTGCGAATCGAACAATCATTTTGGGTATGGGAGTGGAAAACATGGTGTAAATTCTTGCTCCTTTCTTTAACCCTAAAACATGTTGATCGTCGAAATTTTATCAGATGTCCAACAAGGGACCCTAGACGTGTTTATGGTTAATCAACAAATTTTGTCGTTGTTTAGACAAATCGTAAGTTAAGGCAGTTGTGCGTTCTCCCTGAATGTTGTACAATCGAGTGGAAGCTTGTGTGGTACAATTTTTTTAATGAAAAATTGAATTTAAGTTATTATTCGATTGAGCTAAGTTTATTGCATGATCACTCTAAAGATTGTTTTGAAGTTAGTGTACGGATAAGATTGTTCGTGTGAAATCCTAGAATGAGCTCATCATGCTCATCTGTGCACCATCGTCGGTACCCACAGTATGTATTTCGGGATTTTATTTGTAGAAAGTTTGTGCGTAGTGCATGTGCACGTACCAATGTATTGGGTGAGCTCGACCCCACAGAGACAATTCGAGTTTAATTTTCATTTAGTTAAGATAATATTTTGAGTACCTCTTCCAAAAATTAGTTCAATGGTTTAACTATGAGAGTTTGATTTAATCTTTTTGAACTTTTCCTTCAGAATTTTGAAATCAAAATTCTAAACGAAAAATTGAACCCAGATTTGAGTGTGATTTGCTCATTCATTACAACAGGAGAGAGAATGAGCAAAAGAGAAAACATGTATACATAAATAGATCATGCACCTATATATTGTGGGGCCAACCTCGGATTCAAAAAAAAATCTAAACTGTTCATTTTTATTGAAATAATTTTTCAAAGGTTCTAACAAAAAATGAGTACGTTCAATCGAAAATCGATGGATGCTTTCTCATAATTTGTGGAGCGAAACTGTTTTATTCGCCCTTCGAATTTTGAAAAGCACCGAACTATATATGAATATGAGGAGAATTTCGGAATGATCATAGTGCGAATGTGATTTGCTCTTTTCAAAAGAGATTTCGTATTGTCAGGGCTTTTATTTACAAGAGAAAACATTTGAACAGTTATGGAATGTAAATAATAGAATTACTGAAAGAATAGGGTAACTTATGGAATGAAAATTAATGGAAAATATTTGACTTTTAGATTCGAATGAGAGGGTTTTCAGAAAACAGATAAAGAAACAGAGAAGTAGGTGGGATCGGGATGGTGTTGTGTAGTGGTGCGTAGAACCGTGCTGCGCACTTCGGAGTTGTCGGATCGTGCATTTGACGGCTCGGATTTCATCTCGGCAATGAACGGCTCTCGATCGTTGGTTACTGAGATGAGATCCGAGCCGTCAGAAATACGATCTGATGATTCGGAAGTACACAGCACGGTGCTATGCACTTCACTGCACAACACCAACCCGAAGTCTAAGTGGGTGTTAGACTTGTCATACCAAACTCATCTACTTTAACCGCTCATGTTTGCTTAATCCCCATTCTTTAGTTCCAAGTAGCATTTTTCTCATCCCAAAACGATTCTCATGTGATAACTAAATGAGTAAATAGATAAGCAATTTCTTCTTTTACCTTTTTATTTTTTAATTAATAGTACTAAAAAAAAGAAAAAGAAAATGTCATGATTGAAAGGTAAAATGAGGCAAACAAAATTTAAAAAATATAATAATTGTGTTCTCTTAATTAATTGAAATCACTAAAATGGACTAAAGAATGAAACAGAAGCAATATAATTAAAAGAATATTTCAATCTCCAAAAAGGTCTAACATGGTACAAGAGCTAGCTTCGTTGACATCATTGCCTCTTTCATTTTGTACATGAAAGACAATATCCATGAGGTAACACGGACAAGGATATCCAGACCCTTGACCCCGTACGATAATAAGGGAGCCGGGGACCCTATAGTATGTAAACCCACTACAGGGTGCAGTGAGTAATCACCGTCAAGTACGGAATTAGGATTTTGTATATGCGGAGTCCGAACTATAAATAATAAAATTTTGCAATGTACAAGGTTCGGAAATCTAAAGGATTCAAATGTCTAAATAATACTCCCTCCGTCCTTTTTAAGTGTCTTATTTCGTAACTTCAACTTATTAAAAAGACATCATCATTATACATTTCATATCAACTTTTTCCTCCACTTTCCCTATTTAGCCATTATCATTACACTTTTACTCACCAACTTTTCAAAATGGAATATACTTTTAGAAACAAAATAGACAATGCACCAATTTTTACCTACTAACTTTACAAAATAGACACTTATTAAGAGACAATCCAAAATAAAATACTGGACTCTAAACAAAGGACGGAAGGAGTACCAAATACAAACACAATATCTAACAAACAAAAAACAAAAAAGGTTGTTTCTAGTTTGAAGAAAATGGTCTTTGGTTGTGGCTCACGTGTTTGAAGAAATTAAGAGATAAACTTATTCACGGCTCCACACAATCTCAATAGTCTATTTCAGCAATTAATGATTGAGATCTGTTTTTCAATTTTGACCCGTAACATCTAATTTTTACTGATCAAAATTAATTTTCAATTTGGACTATCCCAACACACTTTTGGACGTGCACGATTGAGTACCTAAACTTTATTTACGGGTTGTTTAGAAGTTTTTCTGTGGAAGAAAATGGTTGTTTCTAGTTTCTTTCTCCACTGGGAGCTCAAAATTCCGGAAAGCAGGGGGGCCATGGCCCCATGAGTCCTCAGTTACTTCCGTATTATCACCATCCAAAAGTATTTTCAACGGTGCAGCCATCCATAACATGAGCTTCCTCAGACCAAATATCCAGCGGCCATCACGTGGGCTTCACGTTTTTTTGAGCAGAATTTACCAGCGGCCATCACGTGGCATTTATTTACCAATTATGCTAAAAAAGAAATAAGAGCTGAAATGAAGAAAAAAGATTCTTTAAAGGCCAAAATGAAAACAAAGCAAGGTAAAAGGGCTAAGCTGTAATTTACAAGTTGCACACCAAAGTTGGGGTTGGGGACACCCCGCTCTTTTAGTTATGCAGGGTTAATTACATTCTGCTCACGCGGTTTTTCTTTATATTTTGTTGTAGTATTTTGTTCCGTTATTTTTGTTGTACTTTATTTTTGCATTAATCTAATTGGATTGATCTTGTTCGTCAAAAAAATAATATATTGATATATCTTCATAAGGGGAGATATTGGAAGTGCTTGCAAAAAGTTTACAGTTCTACAAGATACTTCTTGGACTTTGGAGGAGGATCAGACTTTTCTCCCTTCTGTTGAGGAGTTTTGATGCTGGCATGGTACAAGATCTGGTCTCTGTGGATATTCCTCCTGTGAAAGGTGCGAGTAAAGCAAAAGGGAATGCTGGCAAGGGTGCTGGAGGTAAGAAAAACAAACGTTAAAATGGTCAAGATTGGAGCGTGGAATATAAGGGGATTGAATGATCCCCTTAAGCAAAAAGAGGTTAGAAGTATTATTTTCTCTAATAATTTTAGTTTGATGGGTGTGGTAGAGACTAAAGTTCTATTTCCTAATATTCAAGCTACTGCTCATAACTGTTTCCCTAAAGATTGGTTGTGGTTGGATAATTTTACTAATGGCCTAGTGGCAAGAATTTTGTTGGGATGGGATAAGGAAGTCTTTTCTGTCCACCTGGAGTTTAAATCTGAACAATTGCTGGTTGTTAAGGTGGAGTTTTGCCACGACAACAGAAGTTTTTTACTTTCTATAGTCTATGGTCATAATAGCATTATGGATAGAAGATTGTTATGGCAAAATCTAAGGGCTGTGCATCAGAGTGATTCTACGAGTCTTTGGATTCAGATGGGTGATTTCAATACTGTTCGACTTAGCTCTGAAAGGCTAGTGGGTTTTGATTCATTAGCCGCTTTAGAATTTAATCAATGCCTTACAGATATTTGTCAGGATGACCTCCCCATTAAGGGGTTCTGGTATACTTGGACAAACAAAAGGGGTGGAGCAGGGGATAATAAGAGTAAGTTGGATCGAGTTCTTTCTAATCTTGAATGGCTTGATTCTTTTCCACATGTTGAAGCAGTATTCTTACCTCCAGGCATATTTGATCACTGCCTTATTTTTGTTACTATGGTCCCCTCATGTCACGCCCTCGATTTTCAACATAATTAAATAATACATTTCAATAAAAGAGAAACCTCGCATACCATATACGTTACCCAAAAGAGTTTCCCACCTGTTTAATTTACAAACAAGTCCTTAAGTTTAGATAATTACAACTTTGGTCAAAAGAAAATTCAGTAGTAATTAATTACAAAATCATCTTTAACAAATTGAGATC
This sequence comes from Rhododendron ovatum, assembly GCA_019656835.1. Lineage (NCBI taxonomy): Eukaryota > Viridiplantae > Streptophyta > Magnoliopsida > Ericales > Ericaceae > Rhododendron > Rhododendron ovatum. The sequence goes on along the minus strand of CM033797.1, from coordinate 24,876,729 downwards.
TTCACAAAGACGACAAAATAACCAGCGATGTCAGCTTCCAAAAGTCTTTTATTGTCAAGCACACAATGCATGCAATCTATTGCCCGGCATCAGGACCTGAAAAGAAAGATTTGGTTGAGCTACACTAGCCCAGTAGAAAATTCTAAACTCAAGCTATATGCAATTTGAATAAACCATGCACCGAGAATGAATGAGTACTGACAGATACGCCTATACCACAAATGACTACCAACAAGCTGCGAATTATCGCCTAAGAGTCCTAGACTTCACATCAATGTCACTAGCCGTTTACTTCTTTAACTAGTTATGTTATTAAACTCTCGTCATTCCACATTTGTCTATAATCAAATCAAAACATCTTATTATTCTTCGTACGGTAGTACAATCTTTCTCGTGTCCACATTGATCTTCATTAAATCCCTTAATTGCAAAACCTTTCTTTTTCCTTTAATCCGGTATTTCCCATCAAATAATCACTAGGGTCACCTCGGGTCTAGTTTCCTCGAGCGCAGGGTCACCCCGAGTCTTTTCCCTCAATAACAATAATCAGGTGGGGTCACCTTGGGTCTAGTTCCCTCGAGCGCAGGGTCACCCCAAGTCTTTTCCTCCAATAATATGAATCAGTTGGGTCACCTCGGGTCTAGTTCCCTCGAGCGCAGGGTCACCCCGAGTCTTTTCCCTCAATAACGACCACTTGGGTCACCTTTCACACTTTTCAAAATCGATAGCATTTCATAATCAATTTCATCAACCCTTTAACGGTTATACAGCTGAATTTTAATTAACCATTACGTGACTCCACAAATATACATGTTCATACCTTTTCACTAGTTTACCCATTTGCATCAGACATAGCGTATCAAGCCCGTAGGTATAATCCTACCATACTTCATCCGTTAGTTTCTACACTTGAGCCTCATAGAGAGAGTGTCAAAAGGATTAAAAGGCTTGACGAGTCGAGAAGACACAAGTTATTTCATCATTTCAAACAATTCTTTCTCACATCAATTTTCAATTCAAGTATTCCAAACAATCTACCAATCCACCACGTTGATTACATCTCTAACCGTTCCTAACTGTCATCCATATCAAGACTCGGACTAATTAATTAATACACGCCTTTTTCCTTTAAGTACACCATAATCTCACACGTCCTCACCGTACCCCTAAGTACATTTTCCGTACCTTCACAAGCCACATATTAACCCACGACTAGACTCTACGATGCCCGATTATCTAGTTTCTATACTCGGAGTCTGTAAGCATGTACTAAAGGAATCTGAGAATCTTACGAGTCGAGAGAGAAAACGGATTGCAATAGTACTCGTCGAATCCCTAGACATGTTCACTCTAGTCCATTGGATACCACTCTAAGTGAGGAACAAGTAACATTCACCAAAACACTTGGAAGGATGCGTAAACAAACTCGTTAGAGTCAATGAAAAGCTTCGACATGTGAATTGAAAGATATAGGAAAGCAGCTGAAAGATACTGCAGCAGCTCAAAGAAGCAGGTGAAAGCAGCTCAAACTCTTACTCTCCTACCGGTAGGCAGGCATCTCCTACCGGTAGAACTTGACCTACCGGTAGGTTAAAAGTCCCTACCGGTAGAAACTGAGAACAGGCGGTCAAGTCCTACCGGTAGAACTTGACCTACCGGTAGGTAAAAAGTCCCTACCGGTAGAAACTGAGAACAGAAAGGCCAACATTCAAATTCGAGCGTGACTTACCGGTAGGCAAGAAATTCCTACCGGTAGAAGTTCGATACATGCTTGACCTACCGGTAGGTAAGGAATTCCTACCGTTAGAAGATCGATACGTTGAGCAGCTTTTGAGCTGCTGCTGTACGTTTGAGCTGGTTGACAAAATTTCTCAATCGTTTTACCGGTAGAGAAAAAGCTCCTACTGGTAGGAGGAGTTAATTACAGACGATTTCAACAGATTTCGACAGAAAATTTTAAGTTTCGATCCAATCTCAACGACAACCAATACCAGCTCGAATAAGGCATAAAAACACTCAAATAGCATATAAAGTGAGGTAGAATTCCCTACCTCGAAGTCGGAGCACGAAACCCAAGAAGTTACAAGCCCTAGCTTTCCGAAAACCTTGTTCCAACCGGAATACAACTTCTCCGAGCTCGAACCGGAGCGATACGGACCACAATACACGAGTAGAAGATGGAATGAAGGTTATTTGTTGTGGGTTTTGAATTTGGAGGTGAGTTTTTGGGTGAGGGAGTGAGAGAGGTAGAGAGAGCCGAGAGAGAGAACGGGAGAGAGAATAGGATGGGGTTTTGGGAATTAATTTTCCCCTGGCACACACACACTTATACACACATGCACTTTATCACACTAACACCCACATATTTCAAACTCTTGCACATTGACCCACAATTAAAATAAACTCAATCAATTTCACATTTTATTTTTTTTATTTTTTTATAAAACGTTTAAATAATATCCGAAAAATACGGGTCCTTACACCTCAACTGGAGGAAGGAAGCCTTTTAAATTTTTTAACTTTTGGTTGCAACATCCTCAGTTTCAACAGATTTTTGTGTCTTCTTGGAGTGAGGAAGTGGAAGGTACCGCAATGTATGCATTGACTGCTAAGCTAAAGAGGCTAAAGGGTGTGTTAAAGAATATGAATTTGAAGTGTTATTCCAATATTAGTAGAAGAGTGGTAGAAGCTAGAGAGAAACTGTTGTCTACCTAATCGCTTTTGTTTGCTGCCCCTTTTGATGAAGGCCTATGCCAGCAAGAAAAAGAGCTCATAGGCAGGTATGTGGAGTTAAGGACTGCTAAGGAGTCCTTCATGCGACAAAGGTCTAGGATCAAATGGTTGGCTATGGGTGACCAAAACACCAAGTTTTTCCACCAAAAGGTATGTGCCCATAGAGCAAGAAACACTATTCTTAGCTTAAATGATGCCAATGGAAACAGAGTTGAAGACCCTGAAGTAGTAAAAAAGCTTATCCTTGACTACTACATTAGACTTTTAGGGTCAGCTCATATGGTAGAGTGGATGCAACAGATCAATTGCAGCTTGCTATCACTAATAGGATTTCTGCTACAGAACAACTCATGCTGGTTCAACCTGTCATTGGAGAGGAAATTAAGAAAGCATTGTGGTCTATACATGGGGATAAAGCTCTAGGGCCAGATGGCTATAATTCTATGTTTTACCAGAAGAATTGGTCGGTGGTGGGTCCTAGTCTAACTGTAGAGACCCGTAAATTTCTTTATATAATTTTAAAGTTTATATAGGGATAAATGATGGTTTAATGCGGAAATTTTGGTTGGGGGTTAATGTGCAAGGATTTGGGAGATATGGGTATTAGTGTAATATGGTGTATATATATGTGTGTGGTGTGTGGCAAGGGATTTATTTTCCCTTTTCCATCTCTCGGTCTCTCACTCTCTCTCCCGGCTCTCTTCATCTCTCTCACTCTCTCACCCAAAAACTCTCTTCCAAACTCAAAACCCACAACAATCAATCTCAACTCTATCTTCTACTTGCGTAATCAGGCTCGTATTGCGTTGGATAGAGCTCATTTCAGTGTATTTTGCTCGGTTGGGATTCCGGAAGCTAGGGCTTGCTTAATCTCTTTGGTTTTGGCTTGGATACTCGAGGTAGGGAATTCTACCTCTCTTTATATGTTATTTGAGTGTTCTTGTATCATTTTGAGCTTGTGTTGTTAGTTATTGAGATTAGATCGAAATCTGAAAATTCTGTCAAAAATCATCTGGAAAACACTCTCCCTACTGGTAGAAACTTCTTGCCTACCGGTAGGACAAGTAAGAACTTTTTCCCTCAACCAGCTCAAACGTACTGCAGCAGCTTAAAAGCTGCTCAACGTATCAAGTTTCTACCGATAGAACTTATTTCCCTACTGGTAGGTCAAACTGCTCAACGTATTCATCCACCTACCGGTAGAACTTATTTCCCTACCGGTAGGCCAAGTACAAAGTCATTTCGTTCAAAATGTTGGCTTTTCTGTTTGCAGTTTCTACCGGTAGGATTTCTTTACCTACCGGTAGGTCAAATGCCGAATTCTTCTCTTCTACCGGTAGGATTCAAGCACCTACCGGTAGGTGGTTAAGCTGCTACAGTGTCTTTTAGCAGCTTCTCATACGTTCTTTCAAACCACTTTTTGGAGCCTTTCATCGACTCTATTGGATTCGTTTACGCATCATTTCTAGTGTTTGGAGAATAATACATATTTCATACCTAAAAACGTACCCGATGGACTTGAATGAATTTAATGGGTTAATTATCACGGAAACTAGAATCGACGGATTGACGTTAATGGATTACGGATAAAATGTGATATGTTACCGCCTAAATTGAACTGAAAACCGCAGTGAGTAGTTGATGCGTGGGTCATGGGTTTAACTTGAAGTAAAAGGTTAGTAGATTGCTTAAAGGAAAATTAATGACGGTTTCAGAACATGTGAATGATAAGATGACATAAACGGTAGCTACTCAATGAAACGAGAAACATGTAATGTAAGGGTTGATTTCTATTGAACCTGAAGCTGGGAACCAAATGTGTGATTTGGATATACGGGGTCCCGAGCACCCGGAACATTGATCGGATATACGGGGTCCTAAGAACCCGGAATGAGAATCGGATATACGGGGTCCCGAGAACCCGGAATGAGAATTGGATGTATGGGGTCATGATCACCCGAAATGTAAATTGGGTATACGGGGTCCTAATGCTCGGAATGTCTTTTGATTGATATCATGATGTGACGATGTGAAGGATTTCTTGTGTGCCCATCAAGGATCCATACGGAACTTATGAGATACTAAGCGGTTGGAATGTAACCATATGAGGTGGATGTGTGAAGATCGAAAGATAAGTAAAAAGGAATTCAAAGGACAAAGATAGGTTAATTGACAAGAGTGAAGTGTTCGTTTACGTTCTGAATTTCTAATATAGTGCTTGTGTCTTATCCATGCTCCTTTGTTATCCGAAAGTCTATGTTCCATCGGCGTCTTTCATCTCATTTGCATATAGAGTTTGTGTAGACTTTTCTACTGGGCTAGTATAGCTCAAACTTTACATCATTTTCAGGTGCTAACTTGGGACAGTGGCTTGCACGACTGGAATGCTTAGAGTGTGGACATACCCTTTTGAAAGCTAACCGAAAGAGTTACCAATTCATCCTTGTAAATTCTTTTTTTGAAAGATGTATTTGTAACTTAAGTTGTAACTCTTTTGATTAAGGAATATTTGTAAATTCTTAATTCTTTTGACACTTGATACTTAAGTTAATTTGGGTCGTTGAGCTAATGATGTAATATTTTGGAAACTATAGGACTTTGAAATGCAATTACGGAAATGGGAATACTGGACTCTTTGGGTTATCGTACGAAATAATTGCGAGGTCTTATTTATGAAAATCATCTATAATTATCTTGAAAATCGAAGGCGTGACACTAACTTCTGCAGGTTCAGCTTTCTTCAATATTGGATTCTTGTTAAAGGAATGGAACACTATTGCAATCTCTTTAATTCCCAAGGTGAATGCCCCTCTGAGTGCCAAAGACTTTAGGCCTATTTCCTATTGCAATGTCACACTTAAAATGTGTTACTAAAGTCTTAGCAAATCGCTTACAAGCCATTCTTCCTACAATCATAAACAAGTCCCAATCTGCCTTTATTAAAGGCAAATCTATCATCGATAATGTGCTTCTTATGCAAGAGTTAGTGAGAGGGTATCATAGAGATAATGTTGTCCCTAGATGTGGCATAAAACTTGATCTGATGAAAGCCTATGACTCAGTGGATTGGTTTTTCTTATTTGATACCATGAGAATTATGGGCTTCCCAGCTTTGTATATCCACTGGGTCCGTCAATGTGTTATAATAGTTAGATACTCAGTGGTGATAATGGGTCTTTGGGGGGATTCTTTCAAGGTCAAAGAGGTTTAAGGCAGGGGGATCCAATTTCCCCTTACTTATTTCTTATAGTCTTGGAAGCCTTCTTTGCGTTGTTGACATATAGAGTTGCTTTGGGTTAGTTTATCTATCATCCCAGATGTAATGAGATTAATCTTCACCATCTAGTGTTTGCTGATGATTTATTTGTTCTTTGTGGTGCTACTGGTCCTTCATTCTCCCTTTATTAACCAGTTGCTCAAGGATTTTCATGACTATTCTGGTCTTCAACCAAATATGGCTAAGAGCTCTACTTTGTTTGCCGGGGTTTCTGAGGATATTAAGGGGTCCTTAAGGGCCATTCTACCTATTCTTGAAGCTACCTTTCCGGTGAAATACCTAGGGGTTCCCCTCATCTCTACCAGGTTAAGAGCTACTGATTGTCTTGTGCTTAAAGAAAAGATACTTAGTTGACTTCATGGGTGGTCCCACATGCGTTTGACATATGGAGGGAGAGCTCAGCTAATTCAGTCTGTTTTATTTAGTATTCAAGTTTATTGGAGTTCTATCTTCAACATTCCTAGTAAAATGATAAAGGAGATTGAGGGTACTCTCATGGCATTTCTCTGGTCAGGTTTTGACATGAATCACAAATCAGCTAAGGTTAAATGAGAGCATGTTTGTTGTCCAAAAGCAGGAGGCTTGGGGTTTAGAAGGATCAAAGATTGGAACAAAGCTGCAATGATACGACATTTATGGGCCTTGTGTATGAAGGCAGATACCCTTTGGGTAAAATGGATTCATACCTATATTATAAAAGATCTCCAAAAGCAGGAGGCTTGGGGTTTAGAAGGATCAAAGACTGGAACAAAGCTGCAATGATATGACATTTATGGGCCTTGTGTATGAAGGCAGATACCCTTTGGGTAAAATGGATTCATACCTATATTATAAAAGATCAGAATATCTGGACAATGAAGACTCCCAGTGATGCTTCATGGACCATCAGGAAATTGTTTGGCATTAGGGGCAACTTTTGATCCAATATAGGATTGGCAATGGTGCAAGGACTATCTTATGGTATGACAATTGGCATCCCTTAGGGCCTTTGCATAAGAGATTTGGGGAAGAAGTGGTTTTCAATATGGGGCGATCTCTTCAAGCAAAAGTGTCCTCCATTATTTTCCAAGGAGAGTGGAGATGGCCCAGAATTTGTAATAGAGTTACTCAAGAGATAATCAGGTATACTCCCAGTGCTCTAAAGCCAGATAGTTCGAGGGAGGATTATGTTGTTTGGGTCCCTCACCCTAGTGGCCATTATTCTGTTGCCTCTGCATGGGAAGCACTTCGAATCAGAAGGCCAAACCCACCTTGGGCAGCAATTGTCTGGTCCAAACAAATGGTCCCTCGATGGGCCTTTGTATTATGGTTGGCCGTTCAAACCAAGTTGTGTACTAAGGACAGGTTAGTTAATTGGGGAATGCAGGTGGACGACAAATGTGTCCTTTGCAATAACGCTAGAGAGACCCACCACCATTTATTTTTCCAGTGTCCTTTCTCCTCTATGGTCTGGCAGCAAGTTCTCGTAAGGATTTTGGTGCCAGGCATTCCTAACACCCTCATGGACATTGTGGTCTGGCTTGTCCAGTATGGGACGTCCAAGGTTTTTAAGAATTTAGTGTTACATAGTACCTTAGCAGCTGCAGTGTATGGTATTTGGATTGAGAGGAATACTAGAGTGTTTCAAGGCCTTTCCAAACAGGTTGACATCGTGTCCCTTAACGTGGTTAAATCTATCAGAGATTTTCTATGCTCCAGAAGACGTGTTAAGAACTCCACTTCGAACAGGGCTTTGGGTGACAAATGGAAGCTTCCAGATAGTATTTTTTCTCCAATGTAAATGTTGATTCTTTGTATAGACAGTAGATACCTTAAAAGTAGTTTGTGTTACCTACAGGGATGCCCCTATTACGTTTGTAGTGTTCATACTGGGGGATGCCCTTTTTAGTTTGTAATTCGTTTGTGCTTTTCAATGAAATTGTGCTTATAAAAAAAAAAAAAAAAACTTTATATGGGGCTCCATTGAGTAGGAAACATTGTTTTCGGTTGTTCTCAGATAAGAAAGTTATTTCACTTAGAGCCGGCCTTAACATTTAGGGACATATAGCAAAAATTAAAAATAGGACTTCTTTTCTTGGATTATAGTAAGAGATAAAAAAAATACTAGGAGGAGATCTAACAATTCAAAATTTTTTAGAGAGTAGTCTCAATACTTACTTTAGCTCAAGGCCGGCTCTGATTTCACTCAATTGATCAATTACAATATTTGATTCCATTGTACCCTACAAATCTAAAGCCATGTTAACCATTCTTTCCAGATCTACAAAAATATTCAATAACCAACAAATTAATCATAATCTTCTAAACTTGTATGTGACAGATTTCAAACGCGCTGAGGATTACCCGGTGTGGATGAATATTGCAAGATGAGACAGAGAGGACACCGTGAAATTAGAACCGGATACATTCAGCTAATGGTTTGGCTAAACCCTTGGAATGGCATTTGAACTCTTATTGCCAGAATCCGATCCCGCGAAAAAAAATAAAAAATAAAAAAAAAAAATAAATAAAAACCCCAGTAACTGTTGTTAACATGTAACACTTTAAAATCTCTTACATCCAGAAAAGGTAGTCCAAGGCTCGTGCAGTTTGAGACGAAAATAACCACATTTCTTGCGACCTTTTGACCTGGAAAAGGAAAAAGTAAATCTTTTTTTTTTTTCCGTTCACATAGCTTGTAAAACATAATCCAATACATCAAAAATACCAGCAAATACATGACTCCCAATATGCTTCGAGGTCGAACATAAACAAACACGATGTGCTCATTCTCCTCATAGATCCGCGAAGAGCACGGAATTCTCAGCATAGTGGAAGAATCAAATTCAATAAAGAAACAACTAATGCGGGAGGAACAATCCTGCAGTTAATCCTAATGTAAAGGGCCAGGTATAGCCTGCAGTTGCTAGTAACTAAGGCTGTAGAACGGAGGGGATGAACACTCACTACACAAACACCTGATTCCTTCACGCCACCATAGTAACTTCCTTCCTTCCTCCAATCTTCCCAACCTTCGGTGAACTGTGAAAGATCCCATTTACTGTTAAAATAGGCAACCTTGCATGAAGCATTAAACTGAGAAACGGGGGAGAACGAGTATAGCTTGACCATCATTCTGGAAAAATAAACAAACCTAGTCAGCATCATCTGGAAAATACAGTTGCCATGGGATGATTCTACTATCCCCAAAATTTAGCTGCAATCTGTCGCGCACGCGCTCACAGAGAGAGAGAGAGAGAGAGAGAGAGATTCTCAAAAGCTGCACATGTTTATGCATGGTGATCGAGACATTTGCTATGGACTTTTTTTGGTTCTCTAAAGAGAATCAAGAAGCAGCTTCTTTCCTTTTTATCCCCTGATAAATTCTGTAGTCCCGACTCCCGTGTTGGCTTCAAAAGCTAAAATCAGTTCTAGTACTTCACGATCAAAAAGCCCTCAATATTTATTTTCTTAGTCTCTCATTTTCTCTCATTCTTTATTGTTTCTTGGTGTTTTTCACAACCATAAACATCAAGATAACGGGACGGAAACCAATGCTTCTTGAATGAAAATACCTATGTTACTGTTCTTGATGCAATGATAAATTCTCCATATTAGTCTCCAAATTCCAGCCCCTGCATAGAAAATAAACATAATGACGTATATACCCAAACTAGCAATACATGCAGAGCCTAAAGTTTTACTTACCTCTCTGCAGCTTGTGCCTTCATTTCTCCAATATGATTTTCAATTTTACCGCAGGCAGCTTGGATTTGTATATTTTTTTCACAAAGTTCCTTCCATTGAGCAGATAATGCATTTAGCTCATATGCTGTGGTTTGCTGATCAATCACATAGAGGAAACATAATCAGTTAATCACTGTTCAGGAAGTGCATGAACAGTTAAGGAAACTGAAAAGGAGGTTCAGTAATTTAATTCACCTGATGATATTTCCTTTCACGGTTAACGACTTCTATCTTTTCATTGAGTTCTAGTGCTTGTGCTTGCATTCTGCAGAGAACAAAGTTTATGAGATGATACAAATAATTAATCGCCAATGGACAATGATTGGAGGAATGCAGATGGTGGATTTCACAAATAGAAGCAAGATGAACACAAAAGGTGCTTAGAACTCATGAAGCTTTGCTAGAAGCTAGTATAACCAAGATCCTCCTGTAAGGCAAAGAGAAATAATCCAACACCATTCGGAGGACACAAAAAAAGATACTTATACTTGTAGACTACTATTGCCTCAGAAGCATTAATCAAAACTTGACTTAATGCTTCCAAAGGGAGCAAATATAACTTATCAAAAAAAAAAAAAGGGAGCAAATATAATGTCCATTTGAACAATAGAACTAACAATTTTTTTCCGAGCTATAAGATGTGAGTTTCCTCCCCTTTTTCCTGGTTCATCCTCCTAGTTTTCCCATTCTATCGATCCCTTAGCTTTCTCTTTATTGCTCCACAAGGTACGAGTCAGACATAAGGACATGCGGGTGGCATTCACAAACAACTAACTGACTATGCGTCACCAACATTACACCCTCACCCCTTTCCCTTCTTCAAGATGATGCCTAGTTTCCTGCCAATTCTTTCCTTCCTATTTCTGGAAATGTTGGAAGTTGCCACCCAACCCCGTCGATAGTTGCCAGAAAAGGCCCTTAGGCCTTAACACTTGCCTTTTAAATCAAGTGGCAGTCATGCCAAAATTGCATGAACAAAAGGTGTCATAACTAAGCTGAGGTCTACAAAATTTGTGGCCTCACCTTAAATAAGGCATTTTCATACTGCCTTATTTTTATTTTTTAAGTGCCTCAACTGCAGTAAGACATTTCCCGTATGCCTTGCCTCGTCTTAATGTCTTACAGAAGTGCGGAAAGCAAACTAATTGCACGAAGTAAATGCAGCAACTTACGAACAACTCATGACACGCAATATACAATTATAAACTGGCCTGGTTAGAAATTGACGCAAAATTTTTGACCAAAATAAATGGATAAGTCTGCACTTCAATGAGGACGAAGAGAAAGATCTTTTTCTCTCCTCACGATCGAAGAAGACTACAACAACAGAACCCATGTTGTCCCCAATCATTGGGGGTATGGGCTAACAAATAGAAAAGAAAAGCTAGAAAAAAATATAATAAGTACCTGGACAGGAATGCCTCCAATCGTTGGTTGTGTAGTTTCCAGACATCAACACCATGTTTTGACATTAGGTCGAGATTTTCTAGCCTGCAAAATTAACCATGGAAGTTTCTGTGAATATATATTGTTGTATGGGTTCTTTTGTAATATTATTTTATGTTAAGGGTAGTTTAGTCATTATAATTTTAGGGCTTTTTCCTGTGTATTTATCTGGGTTCTCCTTTATTGTAAACTCAAGCCGTTGTATTTGAAATGTTTCAGTTCCAGTTTTTTCACTTCATCAATAGCAGCAGACCCAGACTAAGTATGTGACTAACATTCTTCATCGTGCTCAACTTACTGATGACAAAAAAGTTGATACTCCCATTGAGTTACATGTCAAGTTCTCTGATTCTGATGGGGTTCCTCTTGCTGATCCTACCGAGTATCGTGAGCTTGTTGGTTGTCTTGTTTATCTCACCGTCACTCGGCCGGATATTGCCTATGCTGTGCATATTGTTAGTCAGTTTGTTTGTGCCCCTCGGTCTACTCATTGGGCTGCCTTGCTTCGTATCCTTCGTTATGTTCGTGGCACCATGTTTCAGTGTTTATTTCTCTCTTCCTCTTCTTCAAATTTGATTCTTCGGGCCTATGCCGATGCTGATTGGGCAGGTGATATCTCTGATCGAAAGTCTACCTCTGGCTTTTGTGTTTTCTTGGGTGATTCCCTTATTTCATGGAAAAGCAAGAAGCAATCCGTTATTGCTCGTTCCACTCCGGAAGCTGAGTATCGTGCCATGGCTCATGCCACCTCTGAAGTTGTTTGGCTCCGTTGGCTTTTATCGGATATGGGTGTCACTATCTCCTCTCCTACACCTCTCTTTTGTGACAATAAAAGTGCCATTCAGATTGCCCATAATTCAGTTTTTCATGAGCGCACAAAGCATATTGAAATTGATTGTCAATTTGTTCGCCATCATCTCCAATCTGGCACAATTGCTCTACCGTTTATCTCCTCCTCTCTTCAGTCAGCCGATTTCTTCACCAAGACGCACACCTCCGCTCGGTTTCTCTTCCTCCTTGGCAAACTCTCGATGCTCTCCGGGCTCGCATCATGAGTTTGAGGGGAGGGGGGGGGGGGGTGTGAATATATATTGTTGTATGGGTTCTTTTGTAATATTATTTTATGTTAAGGGTAGTTTAGTCATTATAATTTTAGGGCTTTTTCCCGTGTATTTATCTGGGTTCTCCTTTATTGTAAACTCAAGTCGTTGTATTTGAAATGTTTCAGTTCCAGTTTCAAACCAGCGATTTCAGGAAAGAAGCAAGAGAAATAAAAGAATGCCCACTATACCAGTCACAGCCAAGAAGACGACCAGGGAAAAAATGGATCCGCAGGAAAAATGCACTACCATTAAATTCACAGTTTCACTCAATTAAGATAACAGCAATACAGAGAAACATTCATGCACATTTACCTCTACTTCTTCAAAAAAGAAAAGAAAGCAATACCCTACAACTAGTCCTAGAAGTCCAAGAAAACACAATGACTAAAATAGTTAGATAATGCTCGAAGGGAATCTTTTTTCCACAACACACTTGTTGAGTTTAGAGATATGCTGACATTTCCAAAAGAAGGAAAACTCATGCACAACCCGGCTCATTTACTTTTTGAAAAAAGCTGGCTCATTCTGTTTCAAATATTAGAGATGGAGAAGAAACAGAAGGGGAAACCCTATTGCAGGCAGTAAATGCTTTTGTAGTTTTGACTGTAATTGGTATGTTATGAATTGTCCATGTGATGTAGGAGTGGAGAGAAAACTCTCCTGCAAGATTTAAGACATCAATATAAGAGATCGAAGTAGGCGTCATTAGGGGCTAGCATGTTTTTAGAGATACCTAAAGATGCATAACGCAGCTTCAGAAATGTAACCTACTCCCTCCGTCCCATTTTCATTGTCCATTATTTTGTTTGTCTCTTTTATGTCTTTTGCCTATATCTTTTAGTGTGGATCTTGAAAAATATGCAATATGGATCTTGTTTGATAGATCTCGATTGTTGTATAGTACAAAGTTTTCAAAATTATGAAAAACATTATAGATTGAAAGATATAAGCAATTAAAAAAGGGTGGTGATAATGCCAAAACCCATTTTGTTGCTGCCAAAACTCACTGGTTAAATGACTTCTTTGTCCTCCTCCCAATCCATCTGGCGACACTGCCTCTTGCTCTACTGTTTCTTCTTCCTCCTATAGAATCTCTGTTACCTTGTCCCCATTTCTACTCTCTCATCAACTCAAACTCAAACATCCCAAATTCTACTCTCGTCATTTCTCTACCCTGCAAATCAACTCAAGTTCATTTCTTTTCTTTTATTTTCTTGTGGTAATAAAATTCAAATATCCATTAGTCACATTTCAAAAAGAAGAAACAGATTAAACCCAGATCCTGAGAGAAATTAACTTCAAATCCTAAATGACCAACTAATTCTAGAGAAAGACAGAGAGAAACATATACTACTATAGTATGGAACAAAAATCCCCAAATTAAAAACCCTAACTAAGCCCTCTCTTTCTTGCTTCCTTGCTTTAATCCAATAGGCCGGATTCCTTGCTTGCAGCCGATTGCTTGAAGAGAGTTTACTACAGTGCTTAGTGAGAGGAGAGATTCGCTATGGGATAGCTTGAAGAGGCTACACTTTCAGCGCTCGAACTCTTGAACTACTGGAATAGATAGACCGCAAGTCAACAAGCAAGGTTTTTATTCCTAAAGGCGTGAATCGCGCACAGGTTTGTATCCTCAAACAACCCGACCACATACGCCTCCGCCGCCTCCTACAGCTCCACCAAAGCGGCTTCTTCACCCCAACCATCGCCAGCTGCTTGTGCGGGGCGAATCCAGTGGATTTCCTTGCCATTTGCTTCGTCCTCGCCATCTCTGGTTGGGTTTGTGGGTCTAGTACAATAAAGTTTCTAGAGAGAGAGAGAGAGAGAGGATTTCCTCGCCATTTGCTTCGTCCTGGCCATCTCTGGTTGGGTTTGTGGGTCTAGTACAATAAAGTTTCGAGAGAGAGAGAGAGAGAGAGAGAGAGGAGGGAAGAGGGAAGAGAAGGTTGAATTGCTGAGGATCAATGATAGATTGGGAGGACAAAGAAGTCATTTAACCATCGAGTTTTGGCAGCAACAAAATGGGTTTTGGCATTATAAATTCCCTGAAAAAATGACACGCAATTCAAAAATGGACAATGAAAATGGGAGGGAGGGAGTAATTTTTATGTTCTACATGCTGTGATCAGCACCTGAGAATAGTGGTACTCCACAGATGGGGCTCCTTATGGCTGAAACGGTTGTATGCTTGACCAAAAAAACCCCTCCTCAATGGGGTTGATTGGCTGTAAGGCACAAAAAAGATGATGCGGAAATGAAAGAAGAAGATACTATAGGATAATAGTTTGCCCGATGCATCGCACATTCCAAAAAGCTTCCAAAGCTCTTTTAGCAACTTTGATTCAACAGGACTTGGAATCCCTCTGAATCCAACTATAGAAGTAGGAAATCCCAAACAGTGTTTAGTTTGCCAAATACTACTCTCAAACCTTAAAGAAACACATCTACTAACTAGCGAGCAGTTACAGATCCACTCATTGTTGATGATCAAACTACATCAACATCTTATTGTTTCTATTGAGCATGTCCACATACACCTTATCTGCCATGTCATATTGTTTACTACGTCGCAGGATTTGTAGAAAGGAACTATTACATTTGAAAATCTATTTTGATGGAAGAACAAAGAACCAAAATCCATGACTAGTTTCTTTATTTATTTACTTACACTTTGGCAGAGCATGAATACTTCAGTCCTCAATAACATGGAATTACAATACAAGAAAAGCTAATAGACACTAGTTATTGAAGGGAAACAAAATTTAATATGCCAACTGTCAGTTTTCATGTTTGACAAGCCTATGTCCTACATATATATATACATCTTTAACATCTAGCGCATAAATATGTTCCCATACCAAACTCTCGTTTAGGATAATTTGCATGCAAACATAGCACATTAATCTTCTTATGCAGGTACATGACGAGTTCAACTTTTCCAAAAGCAAATACAAGCCTCATTCCTCCATTGCTACTTTCCTTTTCTTTTTTAATATTATATTCTCTCATTTTTTCAACAAGAAGCAATCAAGATAACTTCTATATTGATCAAATAAGACACACACACACACACACACACACACACACACACACACACACACAATGGCGGATCCAGGAATTTGACATAGTGGGGGCACCAATTTTCTTTGGAACACAGTAATATATGAGTTACAGTTAAGCACATTCAACCCAACATTCATGATAATATAATAATTTTAAAGTATATATATATATATATATATATATATATATATTTTAATAAAAGCTACTTGGGCAAACTGTGCACCTCGACTCTATGTGTTAAAACAAAATGATCACATGTTAATCATTTATTTTCCTATAATTAACTCTACAAGTACAAGTTTCGGGGATCGAAATGTGCAAATATAATGTGCGGGTTCATATTGAGTACTACAAAAATGATTGGAGACGTTGGGGAGTGAGAGAAATATTGGTTGTGAAAGAGTTCTAGTGTATTTTAAAAAAAAACAAAAAAGCATAGAGTGGGGACTCGAACCAGTGTCCTTTCTTTCCCAAAGAGTGCCACTTACTACTGCACCACCTACTAGGACATATTATATATATACATACATACAAAATCTGGAAAAAAAAATTTACAAAGGGCGTGGGGGCACGTGACCCCACGTGCCCCAAGGTGGGTCCGCCCCTGTATACACACACACACACACACATATACACACACACATCACCAAGCGGACTTTTGCCAAGATGAGGAATCGCTTTGGATCTGGCAACTATGGCACTTGGAAGCCAGAACAAGAAGACAGTTCTACAGGTAATCCCCGTTAGTATATCCAGCTCATATTTTATTGCTACTTTTCTTCTTTATTCTCCTTGTGTTTCAGAGTAAAAGGCTTCGGCATTTTGGGAGTTTCACCAAATGGATGACCTATCCATTGTAGGTAGGCTGTCCATTGCAGCTATAAATTTCCAGATATAGGTTGTCGTTATGGTCAAGGGGTTGCAACTTGAGTCGATTATGATTTTGGGTTTTATAGGAGGCCTAGATATTCTAGCTGTAAGGTTTTATTACTTAACCATTTTTTAATGGGTCCTTCAAGAATAGAATGACTCTGTACTTAGAATGGCCTAAAATATTAGATTGGTGTTTTATGTAATAGAAACAAACTTCGGAGAATTTGTTATTATGATTGTGAGATTTTCCTTAGCCTATCGGGGGGAAACCTTTATGGCTTCAGTTTTCTCCCTTACTCTTCTTTTTCTCCTTCTCCCCACAAGCAAGGACTTTACAATAACCAAGGGCACTATTCCTAGCACAAGAACAATTCAAGTAGATAACACTGAACCCAAGCACAATTCAAGTAGATAGGCACTCAAGTTCAAATCAGTCCCTACCTGATTCGCCCACAATTCAAGTAGATAACACCTGTCTCAGAAATTGTAATCCCAAGAACGCTAATCCTAAAAATTTGAAAACCACAACTAACGACAAATCTTTCCAACGCAAAACCAAGAAGCCTACTCCGGCCAAAAGCTTTTCCCCCAGCCAAAACCAACCAAAAATCCACTCGTTGACAGATTATGGCCATGTTTCCTGTTCTATACTAAACCAGCTTCACCGTAGTACCATACCAGAAGTAGGCAGCAAGTTAACCATACATGATCAAGAATATATTTACCTGATTACTTGATGCTGCAGCAAGCGTTGAGCTTTCTGCAGTGCCTGCTTCCAAGAAGATTCATCATTCCTTTTGTTCATAGATGGTGCTTCAAGTCCATAACGCGACATATCAAGTGGCATTGGAGGCTTCCCAGCTCTTACCCGCTCATACTCTCTGGCAAGCATTGGATGATTCTGAAAATCAATTCCCAAATAAGAAGTGCCACAGAATGATCTTCACGTCACATCTTGTTTAGTAATCATTGGAGTTGATTCAAAAAAAACCATGATTGTTATGTACTAAATATGGATTTTTTTAATTATGCCCCCACACGACAAGAAGTAAAAAAAAGATCATGTCCGCTATAGCTATAAACTTCTGCAACCTAATAACATATTTGTCGTGAAAGCATTATCTGACTACTATCAAACCAACCAAATATGGTTTATCCGGCACATTGAGCCCATAAGCCTATCCAGCCATTACTCAAATTTGAGAAGACATTTGAGTAAAAACTTCATTTGGTATGAAGCACTGCAATGGGCAAACTCAAATCTATGCAAAAATTTGAGCAAAAGTTTCATCAATGACATGATTGTAATTTTTTTCTTTAAACATCACATGATTGTAAATTTGGGAAGTGAAAAATAGCCTTGCAAAAGCTGGGGAAAAATTTGAGTCTCCCTTGATTTGGGTCACTTTGGTATAGGTTTGAGTCAGGGAGTGGAGTGGATGAGCATCTCCAATCCTTGCCCTTTTTTCTACCCAAACCCAAAATTTGAGTTAAAACACTAAAAGTCTATCTCCAATGTCATACCCTTTTGCCTACCCATTTTGAGTTTTATCTTTTTCCTTACCCAAACGTGGGGAGACCCAAATCAATACCCTTTATTCTCAACAACTCTTCTCACTTTATTATTCACAAATGTGCCAATGTGACCCATATTTCGGAGGATAAACAGAAAACCACACCAGATTTGGGTTAAAAAAAGGATTAGCATTGGAGAAGGCATACCCAAATGAAGCTTTTGACCCCAGTTTTCACCCAAATATGGGTAAAAGAATGGGTCAGAGCTGGAGATGCTGGGGGGTTTTTACTCAAATTTTGAGTTTGAGTAAAAAACAAAGGGTAAGGACTGTAGAATACTGAATACAGGATTGCAAAAGAAATCTATTACAGCAACGATGGATAACCTAACTTAAGCGTACATAGCTACCTTCACGCACCCATTAGGGCATATATAAGTACGTATACACACAGACACACATATACGCAGATAGAAACGCATGTAAAACCCTAGCAATGATTTGTGGAGAGAGAGAGAGAGAGAGAGAGAGAGAGAGAGAGAGAGAGAGAGAGAGGACCTGGAATTGGGACTTGGGAAGGGAAGGGAGGTCCTTGAGGAAATCGGAGGGTTTCTTGGAGCTGCGACGCATCTCGTCTTCGACCAATCGGTCCACCTCTGCCTTCACTCTGGGGTCGCCGTAGTCGTCGTCGATGTACGGCAACGAGTCGATGATTTCAGCGCCGATGGACCGGTAGGACTGCTGTTCAGAAGCAGGAGGAGCTTCGAGCATTAGAATGTCCCCTTCGTTCGCCATTGCCGATTGTCGCTCTCTCTCTCTCTCTCTCTCTCTCTCTCTTCTCTTCAGGTTGGTCCAACCCCCCTACTATGGCGACAAACCCTTCAAGCATCAAAACGTTGGGCTTTGAACAGTATCAGTGCTCTTTAGAGGAAATTACAGGAAAACCTCAGAATTTGCTCTTCGAACAATTTGAACCCTAAGCATTCGAACTTTGCAAATAAGCCTTGGGTGATTGATTTGGTTGCGATTTCAAGTCTCCGTTACACTCCGTCTTGGAACACTGAGGGAAGTGTAATTTGATACGAGGCTATGTTTGGAATTTGGGTAAGAAAAGAGAGAGGAAGAGAAAATGATATTAAAACAAAAAAACCATGGAAGATTTATTTATTTATTTTTCTCTTCTTTTTCGTAAATTCCAAATGGAGCTTAGGGGTAAGAAGATAAAGGAAGGAAAAAATTAGAAATTTGTATCTTCCCTGGTTTGGTTTGAGAGAAAAAATGTAATAGCAAAACAAATAATTAAGCTCAATAACTTTTCCTAATCACTACTCCTTCCATCCCTAATTAATAATTACTGATCATTTTTTTAATTTCGTGTCACTTTTTTATTGATTATACATTGTAATTTATAATATTTTATGTGATTTAAAAAATATTATCTTATAAAATTAATTGAGATCTATCAAATAAGATTTATATTAAATATAAAATTTATTATTAATTTAAATATATAAATAATTTTTTTATCTGGTTATGACAGAATGAAGGACTATTAAATAAAAACGGATGGAGTATTTGATTGAAAATTGTCAACCAGGCCTTCGGTTTTTATCCTTAATTATTTCAATAATTTTCTAGTCATAAACACTTACACATATTCACATTTTTTGGGCCCACATACACTGGAGGTGTAGTGTGTGTGGGTCCCAATGTGGATGTGAGTGAGATTTGTATGAATATTTGTGTAAGTGTTTGTGGTCGCAGAATGATTGTAATTATTTTCTTTTTAAATATGCCGTAAATCTAATTAATATAGGAGTATTAAAAAGTGTTAAACACGCGCCCGCCCTCACGATGCGTGCTTGGTAAAACCGGGCCGGAATGTTGCGGGAATCACAGTACCCAAAATTTCAAACCTTGTTTCGCGGAAAAAATATACAGATCAATTATTCCCGCCATTTTCTCTGCTCAACAAAACCCTTCTCTCTCTCTCTCTCTCTCTCTCTCTATCTATCTATCTATCTATCTCTCTCATTCCCCATTCTTCATCAAACCCAGAAATTGTCAACTACACACACAAGACACCTTCATATATCTATAGTTGTGGAACAAGCACAAAAGGTGGGTAATAAGAAATGGGTATCAAAGACCTTCTCAGGTTCATGAAACCCTATATCGAACCCATTCACATCAAGAAGTATGCCGGCAAGCGCGTAAAATACCCCCCTCACCTACCTCTAATTTCATATCAATCTACATATACACATACATTGTTTTGTATAAGTATTTTTTTTTATCGGCAAATTGTTTTGTACAAGTATTAGGCATTTGTTTTTCTTCAATCTCATATTTTTTGCAACTATTATCAGGTGGGTATTGATGCTTACTCATGGCTTCACAAAGGAGGTATGATTCTGAAAGTGCAAATGGTAGCTGTTGTGTACTTTTCTATCTGGGGTGAACTAAAATTACTGTGAAATCAACAGCATATTCATGTAGCATGGAGATTTGCCTCAATACGGAGGGCGACAAGAAATTTCAATACTTGAACTACTTTATGCACCGAATCAATCTGCTCCGCCACCATGACATTGTTCCAGTTGTTGTTTTCGATGGTGGGGATATTTCGTGTAAGGACGCCACAGGGCAGGAGCGAAGCAGGTATGTTATTACTTTGTGTATAGATTCTGGTGTTTTTGAGGCTCCATATTATGTTGAAAGGATAAGAACTAATGTTAGTATATATAGGAAAAGGAAAGCTAATCTAGATTTGGCGATGGAGAAGCTCAAGGAAGGTAATCGTAATGCCGCCTCTGAGCTCTTCCAGGTATTATCTAATTTTATCCCCTTTGTGATTTGCATTGTTGGCTTATCCTTGTTGGCCTAGCCTACGCCTAGGTGAATTTTGTATGGTGTTAATGGAGGCAGGTTAGACTTGTGAATGTTGGTTAAAATCCTGTTTTTTTTTTCACCCTTTTATCCTGCGTTCCAAAATTTGGCATGAACCGATGTCTATCCGGCATTTGTAATCGTGAGTAAAATTTGCCAGCTCAATATTTCAACAACTACGATTTTTCTGGACCAGACTCCAGAGTTTTTAATTTTTTTGTTGATACGTTCTGCTCATTTCATCTGATGTGATAACAAAGTCATAGCAGCGGCTCAGGCTACAAACAAAATAAAAAATAAGGCCTATCGTAAAGGTTCATTTAACAGTCCGAGCCTTTGCCAAGGAAAAAATTATTTTGCCAAGTCAAATGAAGCTATTGACCCGTGTCCATTCCATAGTTGTTGGATCAAGAGACGAGTCCCGGGACTAGCAACTTTACATAAAGATAACTCTTCTATAGAGTTCATTAATATCCGAGCTCATTTGCTTACCCCCATCTATTTGAATGATCGGTCTCAACTCAGGAGGAAGACCTGGTAATAGACACAATACCATCCATTTTGGTTCTATTAATTGAATAAATGCTTAGCTAATTGCATGCGTCTGACCAAAAAAGCCTTTCTTCCAATTTTTCGAACAGCCAACTTGTTCCTATCTTAAAATTTACATTCTTCCTTTTTTTTTGTCTTCTGATTTGAAGGAGTGAACTTCTCATTTCCTTTTTTTATGTCGTATGTCTAGAACATACTGACTATGGATTTTTTGTACTGTATACAAATTCTTGAAAGAATCAATCACCAATGCTCACTTTTCTGCTTTTTCACATGCAGAGGGCAGTGAGTATCACACCATCCATGGCACACCAACTGATCCAGGTACCAAATTGCCACTCTTTATTAGCTATTTGCACCTAAAAGTTCTAAATCTGACAAGTTACCTACTGTGACATACATTGAGCATTTCATTTGCTTATATCTTTGTTGCCTGAGTTCTGTGCTTTGACGTCCTTGTATTCATGTCATTTTGTAGTTGTATATTTATCTCTGATTCTCTCAAGTCGTGATTTTTCAGATCCTAAGATCAGAGGACATTGAGTTCGTAGTAGCTCCATATGAGGCTGATGCACAGTTAGCATACTTGTCCAGCCTCGAACCAGAAAATGGAGGAATCATAGCAGTGATTTCAGAGGACAGTGATCTACTGGCATATGGTTGTCCAGCTGTAAGAACTTCTACCAAACCTTGACACAAAGTCACTAATGGATGGATGTTTGCCGTTCTAACGATTTGATTTTCCACTTTTATTAATATATTTAACCTTAAAATTGTCGTCTTCTTATATTTTGCTTGGTTGCTAGCAGATTGTTTTCAAAATGGACCGCTATGGCAATGGTGAAGAGATAGTACTACACAAGGTCTTTGAGTCTGCAACTTGTGTGCCATCCTTCCGGCATTTTGATAAAGAACTATTCATAGGTGATTTGAGTCAGTATATGTTTAGTTTGCAATGTTTAAAACTGGTTCCTTGGGGAAGCAAAAATTATTCACCATTGCACTGTATGAAACCAAGGGCGTTGGCTCTTTCATATGACTGAAGGGGGGCCGGCATACTCTTCCAGTCATCTGTGTCCAACTCCATAGTTTGTTGCTAAATGACAGTGAAACCAGAAACATTACAAACAAGCCTCATCTTTTTTTTCCCTTTTTCTTAAGTTACATCTTTATATGAACTCAACTGATTTGAGATGGAGGAACTAATCTTCTAGTATCCTCACAGGCATGTGCGTCTTAGCGGGCTGTGATTTCCTTCCATCAGTTCCTGGAATTGGGATTGCAAAGGCTTATTCGCTGGTTTCAAAGTACCGGGACTTAGACCGTGTAAGAGTGTTTTGCCTACCTCTTTCGAATTCTGTATTGCTTTGACTTTGTTTCTTTTGCGAGATATGTAGGCAAGACAACATATAACTAGGAAAAATGTGCTTAGGACCATTGTAATAGTCATGCCCCAAACAAGAAACATTGGCATGTAAAATATTTGTCGCAATGCAAAATATTTGTCGAAGCGGAATGTTTCAAGCGGCCGACATGCAATATATATGTCGAAACCAGAAAGCACAACCCATGTTCAGTTTGTCAAAAGTGGCAAATTAAATTCTATTGTAACAGACCAAAAAACCAAAACATAGGGGCTGGCAATCCCCTCATTATGTCATGATGAACCTTCCATGAAAGAGGAAGGGAGAAAGTAAGCTAAACAAGAACCCTACTCTTTGTACTCAGGAAACAAAACAACCAAACCAAAGCACAATCACAGAAGAAAGTTCAAGACAAGCACAGTAACCAATTAAACTGAGGATTTTCTTTATACCTAAGTTATTGAATGTGGTAAACAGCTACCTCTAGAGAGCCTGTACACAGAACTAGTAACGGAGCTCCTTCTACAGTGAATATTAGCCCATTCTAACTCATGATTCCACCGCCCATATCTTCTGCAAATATGGCCGTTACTCATCAAATTGGACCAGACAGATTTTGAGAAGCTGCAGTTGGAAAAATTCATAATCGTGGAATTCTTCAGCTTGACCACAGAGCACACACAACTCAATCCCCAAAGTTTCCAAGCTATACAAGCCCCTTCGGGCACCCTCGTTAAACAGGAAACATGAAAGGAGGAGCTTTATCCCTAATGTCTCTAATAGCATTTCCAGAAGATTTGTTGAGTAAATCCCAGTAGGGGTGGCGTCGTGGCAAGCCACAGATTCACCCATGCTGCGTGTATAGTTGTTACTTGCATATGCCAGCTAGCTTAAAAATTCCAAAGATACTATATAATGTACAAGTATACTGATGCTTGTGGCTTATTTACAGGTTTTATCAATGTTAAAGTTTGAGAAGGGCAGGCAAATGCCCGAAGACTATCCAGAATCCTTCAGAAAAGCAGTTGCAGTTTTCCAGCATGCTCGAATGTCTGTAACTTGTTAACATCATCCATAAAAGAAAACCTCCTACCTATTTCGTTCCATCATTTTGCTTATACCTAATGGCTTGTGTTTTAAATTATCCACAGTTATGATGCTGACTCTGAGAGCCTCAAGCACATGAAACCTCTCCCGGAAAAGCTTTTGCAGTCTCTGGATGGGGACCTTGATTTCCTGGGCCCGTATCCTTTCATTTTATCTTAGTTTTTCATACAAAATTCGTTTGCTGCAACTTGTTTATCTGATTTTTTTTTTCTCGGCAACTTGTTTATCTGATTACCATTTGTTTATTTATATTCTCTCTATTTTGAACTTGGGTATAGAACCACAAAGGAAACGGCAAAAAATTAACATTCTTGTTTTTGGTTAGTTATATGGGGGTAAAAGGAATAGAAAGAGAAGAAACAAAAACTTATTTCTACAGAAGTAAATGGGAAAAGGAAAAGAAAATCCTACTGGTTGGATTGCTCGTGTGTCCAATCCTACGGGTTGGATGGTGTGAGTTTGTTGCTCGACAAGCGCTATATTAGCAAAGCATAAACTACGATAGTCAACCAATTTTGTTCAGTGGTTGTGACATAATTGGGTAGTGGTGAGAAACATTTCTGCGTTTACTTTCGTTTCTCATCTTCCCTTGTTTCCTTCCACGTCTTCCAAACACACCGTGAGGGAATTATGCAAAGTCTATTTGATGGTTTTAATACTGGCACTTCATTTGTTAAGACGTCTGTAATAGTAATCCTAGTTTCACAGCTTCAGAGCTAAGAATTTTGTGATATCTTGGGGACGTTAGAGAACACAATATTTTCAGTTCTTTCTCCATGACTAAAATTAGAGAAATCCCACCATCAATAGCAGCTGCAATTGCCAAAGGTAACTTGGATCCAACTACCATGGAGGCCTTTGATCACTTCCCAAGTTCAAGACCTCATATGAATCCTTCTTCGAAAATTCAGACTTTTGGTACACCATCGAGACAGGAGGCCACAGCAGTTTCTAAATCAGAGTCCTGCTTTTCCATTATTTCCTCTCACAAAACAGGAAAAGAAAAAAGTAAAGGCAAGTTCTTTAAACCCACCTGATAATATGCAGCATAGAAACTGGTACACCAATTCTCAGATGTTGAGGCACAGCTCAGTGGTTGAGCTTGCTCCCTTGGAGCTCCTCCATCTACCAGGTCGGGAGTTGAACTCCCACCTATTTGTATAGTTGTATACGTGCATGTGTATATGCATACCAATGTAGCCTTGGAACTGAAACACAGGTTACTCAATTTTGCAGTTATGGGGAAGAAAGCCGTGGAGAAAAGCAACTACTTCAATGAAGCTACGGAGCTGGAGAAGCTAGTATGCCCTTTGAAAACTACATTTACTGAAGAAAATAAGGGAAGTAGTGACAAAATCCCAATAAAGATGCCTGAAAACAACCCATTCAGAAAAAGAAAATATGCTGAAGTTCAGTTGGATGAGTTGGAGATTGTTGCTGAACAAGTTTCGGTGGCTACGGAGCTTGAGCGGTCGGGAATCTCATTTGTGACTCCAGAATCACAGCAGAGCGTAGACTCTAAGCCTATAAGGGCAAGTGACAGGTCGGGAATCTCATTCGTGACTCCAGAATCCCATCAGAGAGTAGAAAAAAGTAAAGGCAAGTTCTCTAAACCCACCTCATAATATGCAGCATAGAAACTGTTACACCAATTATCAGATGTTGAGGCATAGCTCAGTGGTTGAGGTTGCTCCCTTGGAGCTTCTCCATCTACCAGGACAGGAGTTGAACTCCCACCTATTTGTATAGTTGTACGTGTATACACATTCCAATGTAGCCTTGGAACTGAAACACAGGTTACTCAATTTTGCAGTAATGGGGAAGAAAGCCATGGTGGATAAAAGCAACTACAATGAAGCTAAAGAGCTGGAGAAGCTAGTATGCCCTTTGAAAACTCCATTTACTGAAGAAAATAAGGCAAGTAGTGACAAAATCCCGTTAAAGGTGCCAGAAAACAATGTATTCAGAAAAAGAAAATATGCTGAAGTTCAG
This sequence comes from Rhododendron ovatum, assembly GCA_019656835.1. Taxonomy (NCBI): domain Eukaryota; kingdom Viridiplantae; phylum Streptophyta; class Magnoliopsida; order Ericales; family Ericaceae; genus Rhododendron; species Rhododendron ovatum. Next base: position 24,851,090 of record CM033797.1, on the reverse strand, counting down.
TTGGATGAGTTGGAGATTGTTGCCGAACAAGTTTCGGTGGTTACGGAGCTTGAGCAGTCGGGAATCTCATTCGTGACTCCAGAATCACAGCAGAGCGTAGATTCTAAGCCTATGAGGGCGAGTGACGGGTCAGAAATCTCATTCGTGACTCCAGAATCACATCAGAGTGTAGATTCTAAGCCTCTAAGGGTGAGCGACGGGAAAAGGGTGAAAAATGAGAAGCTGAAGAGAAGCAATTGCCAGGGTTTGGAAAGTAAGAAGACCAGTATTTTAAATTTCTTTTCTAGAGTGTAATTTTCAAATGATTAAGGTACCTATTATTTATTGCCGAGTCTTAGACACCTAGCCCCTCATGTAAGCTGAACTCAATTTCTAATATTCACGAGTTCAGTGAAACAGATACTATGAGTGTCAATCTCTTAATCTGCATTCTATGGTTTAATGGGCTGGGATGCAAAAACTGGAGGTAGTTTCAAAGGCAGATTATGAATCCAAGATCCAGAATTCAGAGAACATGCAGGAAAATGATCCAAATACGATTCTCAAGCAAACGAGAAGGAATACAATGTCATTGGCAAAAGGTTAATGCCAGCTATACAAACATAGCTTCACACAGCATGCTGCGACCGGTTTTGGTATTTTCATATCAAAGCAACACTCACCATTGTGGCTCATAATTGAAAAAATGCTATGGCCATATTATTCTGGATGAGTAGTTTTTACAGAAAATATAATCATAAATCATTTCCTCAACAAACAATCCCATTCTAAGAAAACAAACTATTCTTTGCCAGATTCACCACTGAATTGCAAACTAGATGCAAATCAAACCAAACCCATCAGAACCTACCGTTTTAACAAGCGTCGTTTTTTACCTCATTCGTCTAAAACTATTCAGCGGTCAACTTCCATACGCGAATGCAAGCATCTTCACCAGAACTCACCACACTGCACTCATCACTGAAAGCCAATCCATAAACCCCACCCAAGTGAGCCCCCTTGATGGTTATACGATTTGATGCTGGCTTGTCGACCTCATATATAATTACACACGTGTCGAGTGACCCAGTGGCAACCATGCTGCTATCAGGAGACCAAGCCATGCAGTTTATGCGTGCAGTGTGGTACAACATGTTCTTAAGCTTCACCTGAAAAACAATTTGTCGAAAATAAGGCATCATATTCGATGATCGATCACTATATCAAGAACAAAGAGTGAAGATGACCTCCGCCAGTTAAATAAAAGACTATCTTGGCAGTGGCCAGTACGTGCCTAGACCTAGTGGCAGGTTGTTGGGTCTACTAGACAACATGGTTTATTGCCAATCAAAACACAAGGACACACACAGAGGTGGCACTGCCCCACACAAAGTGATGTAACGTAAGAATCTAAGTCGCCAAGCCCAAATATTCCCTCACAAGAAAGATGTGGGATCAACCACAAATGGAAGTAGAGTTGTTTGTGGCCCCCTATACCGTCCATCATCACCACTACAGAAGCAACAAGAAGTTCGAAATTTTTTATCAACATATTTATTGTTCGTTCCAGGAAAATGCTACTGACATCAGTTCTATCTTGGTGTGGCATCCCTTGGGTTATTTCCGGTGGGGGTGAGAGTTACTTCAGGGTTGGTATGGGGCAAGAGTAAGGAAAGGAGAAGGAAGATTTGGACTGTGATTCCGCTTTTCCTGATGTGGATTATTGGGAGATAGCGGAAGATGAAACATTTTGATGTTACTGAGAGCTCCATGTATAGGCTGAAGGACTTTGTGGTAGTAGTTCATACAGTTGGAGTCGAGGGAGAGTAACCCCACTCGTGGCTAATTTTATGATTTGACCCTTTTGATAGAGACACTGGTATATAGGGTCTTCTTGTCTTTGACGTCCTCTTTGTACAGGGGTGCCATCCCGTTTATGCCTTCTTTCTAATGTACTTTCATTGATACAAGAAGAAAAAAAAAAAGCAACTTTAGTTAGCCTCCACAGGATGAGTTTTGTAGTCATGACCTATGACACGGTCCTGACCAAAATCTAATTGAAATTTTCATTCCATAAGCCAAATGAACAGCAATTGTCTATTGCAGCAATGTCTAAGTGTTACTCGTGGCGTGATGTCTCTACATGTCATATGTTCCTCTTTGTTACACGAAAAGATTGACTAATGCCTTACTCCTTGCTTATGTCACCAAAGCAGATACTCGTAAACTAATGGAATTAACACTTACGACTATAGCGTACTTTTCAGCCACTCAGACAAAGCAAGGGTATTGGAACATTGCGTATGTTTAAATTCTCCTTTTATCTTCCACTGTACATCCATCTTACGTATTTTTGCAAAATGAATCATATTTGCTGCTAAAATGATCTAAATGCCAGAAACTGATATTCAATACTCCACATTCAATTCACAGATGACCTGGATTCTAGAGAAAATTATTTATCAAGTACCTCTCGGGAGAGACGATCCCAGACGACTGCTTCTCGATTGACATCTCCTGATGCAAACATAGAGAAATCTGGAGAGTATCGAATGACGGAAATAGCACCCCTATGTTTTTCAAGTATTGCCTCTTCTGTAAGAGTGTCACCATTGATAGAAAATACGTGAAGTTTGCCATCTTGGCCCCCCACTATGGCTTCACTTCCATCTGGTGCAATTACACATGCTGTCACAATAAATTCAAGGTTAGTTGTTGAGAGGACTTTCGTACCACTTAGAAGGACAACTCCCGAATCAACTGAAACCAAGGCCAGTTCAGGAGAACCAATGGCAAGGCTCAAGTCCTTTGGCTGACTGCCAATATCAACAGAATCTGCATCTCCACATTCATCGCCAAGCAGAGAATTTCTCCACACCTGAGTATCGAAAGAGAAGCAAAGAAAGCAAAACAAATTAAAAGATACCACAAACAAAACTAAAAAGGAAAGAAAAAACCCATAAGCATAAGGCTGCGTTTGGCAGGGCTTTGCAAATATTTTTATCTTGCAGCACTAAAGCACTGTTAATTAGAACATGATGTGTAAGCCCTAAACATAATGATTATGGGGTACTTCATTTGATACTTTATGAAGTATCACTAGCTCTGCTGTTAGGATATTGTGCCATACTTATCATCAACATATACAACCAACAAAATATTCTCACTTGAAGTTGATCAATACATAACAGTAAAAACTTCTCCAGTAGATGCCACCTTCCCACATGTAATTTCACCGTTCCCTGTATTAATTAACTTCTTAACCCAAACTCTAAACTACTGGTAAATAGATAATTACTGATTAATTGTTAGGAGGTTTTATACTATATCAGTAGCATTTTATGTGTGCATGCCTATAATGTCATCAGTTTGGAATTTAACAATGGAGAATAGCCATGTATGACAAACATTACCCTATCAGATATCTAATCAAGCTATACATCTACCCTCGTTACTAATCAGTAGTCACGTCTTTTACATGATTCGTGAAGAACAATGTTACATTAAGGGGTCACAAATTCGTTCCGTTCAGTTATTTTATTGGATTCGTAATCTCATTAGTCGAGTTGAACTTGCATACAACCTGCTACAATGGTCAAGATGTAGGGTTCTTAATTAAGCAAATCCTAACTTTCTATAGAGGACACTAACCTAGAGGAGTTTATCATGGAATTAAGAGAAACAAAATGTATGGCGAAGAAAATGAGATGGAAAGATGACCTTGTATGATTCCTTTTCATACACCACTAGATATCCACTATTCGGACTAATAACATGATCTATTTCAAAGCCAGATACTAACACACAAAACTTACAAGGGAACAGCTAGAATAAACGAAATATGCAAAGATAAATCAGAGCACGCTTTTAGGGGTAAAAGAATTCAAAAGTATCAACACAATTGATATATTCCTCTTTGGATCGTAAGGAATGTGAAACATGTTTTTCCTTCACAAGTATCTTCTTTGTGATAATTCTGTAGATAATTCTTGAAGAGAAACATGCAATTTGAAGTAATAAGAACACATGTTTCAAGGAGTAGTTACCTTATTGTCAAATCCAGATGAAACAATCTCTTCGTCAACAGCTGCAAAACATTTGATTTGAGCATTCACCTTCCTTTCTAATTTACCACTGTATCCAATACCTTGGATCCATTTAACTATTAAACCATCATAACTGCTGGATAATATAACTTTTGGGTTGCTTCTGAGCACTGATAGTGATGTAATGTTCTTCATGTGTCCAGACAAGGGTAGTGGGGCTTTATCAGGATCACTTGCAGAGAATAAGCTAATTGTTCCACCAAGAGAAACAGTGACTAGATAATCATTCTGCCAAAGACACCCAACTAGCATGTCTTCAACTCCACCTGAGCCTGGACAAGTCAGCGTTTTCTTCACTGTTCCATTACCATCTTCAGAAATCTCCCATATTTTTGCCGTCTTGTCAGCAGACACAGTTAGCACCTGCAATTGATGAAGCACACTTAAACATTCGAACACCACCAATGCAGAGCAGGGTAAGAAAAGGCGGAGCTTCGAGATTTCATATGGAGCATGTTCAGGGATTTGACTAATAAACTTAATTTAATTTTTGGTTTTACATATACTAGTCGGCTAATAGTATTATTCTAGCATATGAACCCCCAACCTTCAAATGGCAGTGTATGCACTTAATGCTAATAAGAAAAAGGCAGCGCTCCTGGAAAGCAAAGCCACTTAAAAGAATTCCCAAAAGCCTGTTCGACTCCTTGACTATTTATCAGGCTCCACTGGATCTGTTCCCGCTCTACCAGCTGAGCTACCCTGACCAGTCTATTTTTCTTTGAAATAAGGGGTATGGTGTTCATAATGTTGTATCGAATGATCCTGGTCGGTGGCTTTACGTCCATATAATGCATACAGCTTTGGTTACTGAAATTGAAGGAAATGCTCTTAAGAACAGATACTAACAAGTGTTTGTTAAATTGCGTCTTATTTAGGTTTGTATTAAGCTACTGTTATCCATTGAAATATTGAATGAGCTGAGCATGTCTAGGAAAAATACTGAAGAATTTTGCGAGTGGAATAATTACCCATCCCCAAGTCTTAGCCTTAACCAGAATTAGAAACTGTGTAACAGCCAATAAATATTGGTTCCAATTGTACAGAGTATTTGTCATGCAACTGCACTTTGTGCTTGTTTAACTTATATCGACCATTACAAAGTTGAAGCCCTCTTCTTTACAGATTCAACAATTACCATCCTGTAGTGCTGTCTAAGGTTGCACACAATAGCTATGTCAACTCTCCAAATCAATACTAAACAAGCATAATTAATAAACCAATCCCCTGCTATTTTCTTATCAATAAAATCTCCCTCACGCCTTGAGATTCTTCCCACCATATTCCAGTAAAATCAGCCATAAACCTAAATTGGCATAATCAGAGGAAAATATCTCCCTGACCCCTGCGAAGCAGAGGAACATTAAGAACCCCAAAAAAGTTGTTAGCCAAAAGAATCCAGTTACCTCCAAATCCAATACTATAGCAAATTATAACCCATTACACTTTACAAACCTTTAAAACTTTAGTCCTGCAACATAAGTGTTCTCTAGCATTACCCCACCTCAAAAGTCCAAATGTAGACAACATTATTACAGGTTCCTAATGGATATTCTATATCAGATGATGGAGAGCATGCACTATAAAAACCTAAGAGGCAGACATGCACTATACAACCTAAAGGAAACTACAAATCATGATTCACTGCCCGGTTCCCAGTGAAAAAGAAACATAACCATTTTTTACACACAGTCAGGTTTAGTCTGCCATACTAAGGGGGGAAATGAAGAAAAATCAATCCCATATGTTTGCTTTTGTAAATTATCAATCCCATGCTCAGTTCTGTTAAAACCAATTCTTTTATGTATGAATCTCCGCGGTCATTGAGCATCCCAGAGGACAGATGGGACACAAAACCAAATTTGAACACATAGTAAGGCTAAAATTGAATTAAAACAGCTTGAGGGTTAAGCAGTTTGAGAGAGAATCAAGACAACCCTGATTACCTGTTTACTATCAGGGCTCCAGCTAACAGCATAAATGCTTCCTTTATGACCATCATCTGAGGACAACTCACCAATTCTTGCTCCAGTTTTTGCATCATATAAAATACCCGTCTTATCAGAGCTTACACTAATGAATTTGCCACCATCTGGAGAAAACCGTACACAATTGACAAAATTTGAATGGTCCCTGCAGATCATTATCACAACACATTTTGCTAAGTATATCTTTTGAAATGCAAGCTCAATTCTAAAACATATTGCATGTATATAACCCGACTCATATAACAGTTATTTTTCAGTTATTAAGTTATAACTCCTACGTACTTAACCAACGGGACATCTTTTAGAGTTCAAAAGAGTGATCCTATTTGAACCCAATAAATTCTCTTTAGCCCCAGATTCTCAACACCCGTATTTTTTTTTCCATAATCCTTTAATGTCCTCACCTTCAACAAACTATAACCCTAATTTTCTCCTACACTAACCGACTAGCCACTACCATCAACTGCTGCCTCAGCTCTTCCAGCCCCTATACGTCATGTTCGCCACCTCAAATGAAAAAGTAATTTATTTTACTTTTTTTTTTTGCTGGGCGAAAGTCAGCATTGTTAGATGTAGTTAGTGAGGTTTGAACCCCTATCAAATGCATAGGAGTATATGGTGCCTACCACTTGCAGTAATTTCTTTTACTTACATAAATCATTATGTGTTTCGCTGGGACTAACAGACTCTATCAACGTTGGGTGGAGAGAGAGAGCGGGGGGGGGGGGGTGGGGGTTGGCGCGCGGGGAATTCTGCCAAGTAAAAAGGAGGAGGGAGCTAACCAAATTCAATCTTAAAAGAACGGAATCGTCAAATAAAGAACCAACTCACAGAATTACAAAAAACTAACGTAGTGAATTCCACCACACATACAAGTGAACAGTGGAAACCACCGAATCAGACCAGCCTTGGCTGCAATCGCCACTGTAATTGAAGGCGAGCCTGGGGCAGGAGGGCCGTCTTGGGTGTAAGTTATAATTTATAAATGGTTGTGTGAGAAATCTGGGGCTAGAGAGAATATATTTAGGATCATATAGAATCCCTCAATTTAAAATGTTGTCTAATTACGAACTTCAAGAAATGGGACCACTATCATCAGAATCTGCTCTCTCACATTCAAATTTAGGCATGTCCTAAAAGGGTCCGGAGAGTGTCGTGTTGTGTCCGTTACCGACACGTGTCGGACACGGATACGTGAGGCCAGTACGTGTCCGTGCTTCTTAGGATACACCTACCAAGTCCATGTCAGTGTTGTAAAGGCACACTCAGGCACAAGCTTAAGCTTGAAGCATATTGAGGCGGATGCGGGGTACCACTGAGGCTAGGCAACATTAGTGAACACTAATGTTTTCAATCTTCAAACATCTATAACATAATAATACTCAAACATCTATAACATAATAATACAGGTTTATGTAACTAGAAGGCAGAATTCTAAAGCCAGGATTAAATATCATGCAAAGAATTTCAACTTGACAAACCAAACCTGTGAGATAGCTTGAATTTGAATGGTGGGCCTTCATAAAAGTTCACCAGGAAGTCCTCTCCACATGTGACAATGCGAAATGGCCTTGTTGGCTTAAATGCACAGCTCAGAACCCTTCTCGAATGGCCATCAAATTCCCCAACATTTGTTCCTGAATCCCACCTATGGAAGATATTGTTCATTAAGTAAAGATAGAAATACATTTGTTTGTAACATATGATAACATGTCACTCAGCATGTATGGCAACACATAACCGACATGAAACTGCAATATGTCTCATACAGGGTTTGGACTAGAGAACCTAAATACATCATTAAAATTTAAGCTGCCAATTTATTCCCTCCTTAGAAAAAATGCTTTCTCATGACGGCGAAGGTGTAACAACTACACTGCCGAATAAAAACAGCCAGGCCAGAAGATCCCAGGAGAACATTTTAAGACATGAGGTGGCCCCATTATCCTCGTATGTATGTATAGGCTACTTTGCATAAATGGTGGAACCTGGATCTGTTGGGTTAGTAAAGAACAGCATAATTTTTTGGGTGAAGTCTTACCATTCATATGAACAGAAAATATGAACAAGTCCATCTAAAAGCTTTGACATTGTTGAACTTGAATACTTTCCCTAGAGTCGAGCTCCACAGAAAGAGAGAAAAATAGGTTCCAAGCTGACAAAGACAAAAGGAATCTACAATTCACAACAGTCCAGCCATTTCAGGAATCATCCCTCCCTCCACTTAAGTCTCAAGACATCAATCATCGACTTTGGCAGGAGGAATGGATAAGGACATACTGTAGATGTCAAACACTGGACATTAGACCAATCGATGATCGATAGATCTCCTGCAGAGATGTGTAGGAAACACCGTTTAGGGAGGTTTATCCGCACTATCAATGGTCAATTGTCCAGGCATTGATAGCTTCCTCGCAAGGTACCTTTGACCCCAAATGCTCTTTTTGTTGAAATCCAACACAATACACATTGCCCTCCCTACGTGCCGATTTTGCCAGTACTCATAGCCTAATCATCCTCATTCCTTACCGTTGACCATATAGAATTCAGACAGAAGCTAAAAGAATGCAGACATTCCAATCACACATCATTTTTTCAAGTGAAAAATCTTCCTTTCCTAAATGGTAATGATCTTACAGAAAGCGATGTTTTACTCTCCTCATGAGTGGAATTCGAAAACAATGCAATAACATAAATTTGTGAGCATCTCTCTCTCCACAGTTCTTTTTTTCCATCGGCCAAAGTCAGTATTGCTACAATAGTTAGATTAACACCCTGGAAGAGGAGTTGAACTCTTGACCTTCTTTCTCCTGGCACATAAGTGCACTTTTGATGTTGTTGGACCAAAAGACTCTCCTCTCTCACCACAGTTTTCCCACCAAAAGATCATTCATTTTTACAAACATCGTCTCTCACCAAAAAGGAACCTTTCAACATTCAGGCAAACCTTTCAAGATGTAATATTTCAGACGTGATAAAGTGCACCCATATCTATCAACATGCCACACAAAGTAACCATTCGCTATTTGCCTCAATAAAACAAGCAGTTAATTCTTGAAGGAGCCCATTGATTTAGTTGGAAACCCACGACAATATAGTAAACAACAAGCTCAATACCCAAAATTTCCAATCCTTCTAACATTTTTTGAGTAGGTGTAAAATAATAATAATAATAATAATAATAACAAAAAGGTGATAAAATTCCGGGGGGGTTGGGGGTGGGGGGGCACATGACCCCTGTCCTTAATTGGTTCCGTCCATTTAAGTCTCTAGATATCAATCATCAACTTTGGCAGGAGAAATGGATAAGGACATACCATAGATGTCAAGCACTGGACAATAGACCAATAGATGAACGATAATGATCAATAGATCTCGTGCAGAGATGTGTAGGAAACACCATTTACTCGTTTAGGGAGGTTTATCCGCACTATCAATGGTCAAATCCAAGTCCATTGTCCAGGCATTGATAGCTTCCTCGCAAGGTACCTACCCCAAATGCTCTTTTTGTTGAAATCCAACACAATACACCTTGCACCTTCCCTACGTGCTGATTTTGCCAGTACTCATAGCCTAATAATCATCCTCATTCCTTACCGTTGAGTCGTTGACCATATAGAATTCAGACAGAAGCTAAAAGAATGCAGACATTCCAATCACGCATCATTTTTCAAGTGAAAAATTTTCCTTTCCTAAATGCCAATGATCTTACAGAACGCAATGTTTTACTCTCCTCGTGATTAGAATTCTAAAACAATGCAATAATATAAAGTTAATGAGCATCTCTCTCTCTCTCTCTCTAGATTAACACCTTGGAAGAGGAGTTAAACTCTTGACCTCTTTTTTCTCCAGGCACCTAAGTGCACTCCGGATGCCGTTGGACCAATAGAATCTTGGCCTCTCTCACCACAGTTTTCCCACCAAAAGAAAGTTCATTTCTACAAACGTCATCTCTCACCAAAAAGGAACCTTTCAACATTAAGGTAAACCTTTCAAGATGTAATATTTCAGACGTGATATTGCGCACCCATATCGATCGTTTTTAGCCACACAATCAGATTCTAATCCGACCAAACGCAAAAATACGCGCAAAATCCATCTTTTACACTCATTGAAAAACCACCACATTTTGTACTTAAACTCAATTACACATCATTACCAGCCTATTTAAATACGTAGTACTATTAAATTCGCTCAATCCTAAAAATACACCGGAATTGAAATGCAACTTCGCCCAAAATTCAAATCCAACTCACATGAAAGCGCGAACCAACGACTTGCCCTTGCCGTCGCCGGAGGCCACGATCCGCATCCCGTCGGGCGACCACTGGAGATCGTCTATCCGGCCCGAGAGAACCCTAAACTCCTTCTTGAGCACGTGGTCGTAGTTGTGGGTGCCCCAGATCCTGACGGTCCCGGACACGTCGGCGGAGGCGATCCACTCGCCGTTGGGGGAGAAGCGGGCGACGGTGGCCTGGTAGGCGTGCTCGCCGTAGACGTGGACGTCGAGGGGGCGGTCGAGGTGGCGGATGATGACGGAGCGGCCGTTGCAGTAGAGGATGGTGTCGGACTTGGGGTGGCCGGAGATCAGGATCCCGCGGCCGCGCTCCGTCGACGGCACGCACGCGTAGGTCTCGGAGAGTTGAGCCATTGTTTTGCCTCGCCCTGTTTCACTCTCTTCGTTGTGTGTGTTCAGGTTTATTAGGGACGGGGAAATGGAAGCCTTCGATGATGTTGGGAGCACATGCCCGAAGTAAAAGCTGTAAAGGTGACTCGTCGTTGCGGGAAAAGGTTGTCTGGGATTCTGATTGATTCAGATCCTAAAAATATTCTCGTTTGGGATTGGCGCAATACTCCTCTCCCATTTTTAAGTTCCTCGTCCCATCATAATACTAGGATAGTAAGACTCCCTTCCAGAAACCTTCTCGAAAAATAAACAGTTTATTTTATATTTTTAAATTTAAAAATAATATAAATAAAAAATAAATTTTTAATTTTTTTGTCGATCGTATAAAAGATCTTTCAAACAAGATCTGTAGTGCATATTTTTAAATTTCAATAAGCCTTTCATTTTTTAACTTGAAATTATTTTCTTAAAAAATAAGGGCCTATTTTGAGTTCTGGAACACACCCTAAGAGCATTTTTAATTTTAACCATTTTATTTATTATTCATACACAAAATTTGAGTAAAAACCTTAAAACTAATCTCTAAAAGCATCCTCAATCCTTACTCATTTTTTTTCATTCAAATTTGGGCATAGATTTGGGTCAAAAACTTGATTTGGGTTTCATCCAAATTTGGGTAGAGATTTGGGTCAAAATTTTGATTTGGATAAGATATCTCAAATGATAAATCCATATTTTTACCTAAATCTATTACTAAATGGCGCACTTGTAATTAATGAGTGTCACACTTGTAATTCACGAGAGTGAAAAGATGGTATGAGAAAAATGAGTATGAGATTGAATCTTCCCAAAATTTTGTGAGAAAATGGATAAAACTCAAAATAGATAAGCAGATGGGTATGACATTGGAGATGAATATTTAGGCCCCGTTCCGCAACGGGGAAAATTTTCTTATTTTTTAAGAAACCAATTTCAAACTTAAAAATTATGGATTTATTGAAATCTAAAAATATGAAATATGGATCTTATTTGAAAGATCTTATCGAGATATTTTATACGATGCAAAAAAATTAAAAATGTATTTTTCATTTACATTATTTTTAAGTTTAAAATGTAAAATAAGCTGTTTATATTTTAAGAAGGTTTCTGGAATGGAGCCTTAGGCTTTTTCTCAAATTTTGGGTATGGGTAATAAATAAAATGGGTAATTATTGGATTTGGTCTAATGTTATACCCATTTCTCTGTCCATTTTGAGTTGTACTCATCTCCTCATCCAAATTTGAGAAGACTCAAATTCATAACCATTTTTTTCAAATTCTATTTTCACTCTCATTAATTACAAGTGTTTTACTCATTAATTACAAGTATGCCATTTTAGTACTACGTAATAGATTTGAGTAAAAAGATGGGTTTAAAATTGGAGATGTCATACCCAAATCAAGCTTTGGACCCAAATCTCTATACAATTTTGGGTGAAAAAAAAAAGTTAGGGCTGGTGATGCTTTAAATTGCTTATATATTTTCAATTGGTAATATTTTTTATGCAATATGGATCTTATTTGATAGATATCAATTAGTATTGTTAAATAAAGTTTTCAAAATCACTTAAGATATTATGGAGGTGTTTGGGAGGCCCATTTTCCCATTTTTCGATTCTGGGTGTTTGGCTGAGAATCACAAAATCCATTCCAAGAGAATGAGTTATCTGTTTTGAATGATAGAGAAGAGAAGTGAAAAAGAGGGGATTAGGAGCTTTCTCCATTTTCCATTTCCCATTCTTAATCAGCCACCACACAAAAAGACCAATATACCCTATCCATTCTTCAATAATACCTAAAAACCCCTCATCTTCCACCATAAGAATGGAGAGAGAGAGAGATAGAGAGAGAGAGAGAGAGAGAATTGCAAAGGCTTGAACCGATTGGGAACCGATTGGAAAATCTTCCCGTTCTCCTTCACCTCTTCACGTCCTCACCATAATTCTTTTTGTTGGCAAATTGCAGAGGAAATTGCAGAGAGGCTTGAATCGATTGCGCACCACGATTTGGCAAATTCATATGGAGGAATCCAAAGCTGCAATTTTTTCTAATTTGGTGTGGAAAAAGGCAACTGAGTTTTGAAGACTTGAAGCTAGTGGGTATTGGTATCCCAGAAGAGGCGGCCCTCAACAGCTTTGCCTCCATTGTTGTGGTTAACGTTAGAGAGAGGGGGGGGGGGGGGGGGGGTAGGTAATGGAAGAAAGGAATTGCAGAGGGCAGGAGTTGAAAAGTGGGAGGCAGAGGATCTCTCCCCCATTTTCTCATCACCAGAATACAAAAGGGTGGGTGTTTGCCAATTTGTTAGGTTAACTGGTAAATTAGCTGTAATAGTTCTAGGGGTAACATGGTAAAAATTTAATTCATAATTCATTTTTTATCACATATCTCCTAAACACTGCTTCTGTTGCAAAATGTATTCTGCACCTATCATCCAAATACTCTACCAGATTCAAAATACATTCTGACCATAATCTAAAAATCCAAAAAGTTGAAAATGAAAACCAAAAAGTAGGCTGCCAAACACACCCTATATTACAATCAAATGAAAAATGGCACAAACTTTCAAAAGATACTAAAGAATCGGGATAGAGGGAGTATTTCGGGATTGAGATATTCATTTTCGACGTGAAGTATGCAAGGTTTTGAATCTCATATTGTACCGTCCACCCATAATTTCAGTCCAACTCAAATATTGGTTGGTTTCGTACGTACCAGTCACTACTGAACAATATCGGACTACGTCTTAATTTAATTTTTTTCTTCTAGTGCTAGTCCAATATCGGATAGTACCGCTCAATACCGAACTTTTTAAAATTTATTTATTTTTAAATAAATAAATATATTATACTAAATTTTTTGATGCGGGAAAATAAAAACTGATAGCGATAAAATCGAAACAATAGTCGGTATCTCACTGGTTCCATTACTTATCATACCGCATTTGACTCGGGTGACAGAGACTCGATCACCTGAGGTGAGGTCACCCAGACCTAGATCTGATACCATTTGTTGGGGGTATGATCTACTTAAGATTCTTCTATGTGTGCGTAAGCAAAATTCATTGGGGAATATCCATGGAGTCCACACCACCATCTAATTGTACATTAAGGTTTAATAATTTTTCCATTTATCCGATTTAGGACTTAATCCTTCACACATGTTCCCAACAATCTCCCCCTCATGTGTGAACCATGCATTAGGCATATCTCTTCCTCAATTCGACCAACTTGACTCCCCCTTAATCTATGATATTTTTACTCTCCAACAACGATTTAACTCCGGACTGCATCGCTCCCACTCTATCGATCGAGAGCCATCCCCTATACTCCATCGAGAGCCTCCATGCAAATGCAACGGACTTTCTCTATCCACCTACATCCTTGCTCCATCGAGAGCCACCTTGGACTTTTTTCCTTCTCCATCGAGAGTATCAATGCAAGTTCACCAAATCGATTTGAGTCCACCTAAAGATCGACAGCCAAAGCTAACTCGAAGAACATAACTCTAGCAGCCTGTTTGGATGCTGGATTTGGCCCCGGATTTGCTATGCGGCCGGACTACATCTCTACCCCCTCCTCTAATCTGGTCTTTGGCTTCCAAAAAACCTACCCCGATTTGGCCCCGAATTTGTCGACTTCGGATTACAAATCCACCCACAGTCGGATTTGCTAACAACAGGGGTACCCCTGTCGTTGGTTATGCGGGGTGGTTGAATGACGAATTTGCCCTTACCTTTTTTAGATCTTCTGGTGGTGTGCTGCTTGCTGGTGGTGGGAGACGGTGCTGCTTGCTGGTGGCGGGAGACGGTGGTGGCTGTTTTCCGATTGTGGTGATGCTCGGTGGCGGCAAACGGAGAAGACAAGGTGGTTACAGAGGATGGGGTTGGGGTTGGGGTTGGGGTTGGGGCGTGAGTTGCAGAGGATGGACGGAGAAGATGATGTTTTTCTTTTTCTTTTTTTGTGACCGGAGAGAGGACAAACTTTACCTAAATACACGCACAATACTCTTTATCTATATGTATTTATATATATAGTGGGCCCTCAATTGCCTTTGGAATTGTAATTGTGGTTTCTAATTGCGGTTTTTTTTTTTCTCGAAAATAATATTTTTCTAATAAATAATACGGTTTAAAATTTGATAAGATAAAATGAATTTATTTCATCCCACAAATAATGATAAAATTTATTTACTCTAATTATAAAAAAAATAATCTAATTTGTCCACTAAAGTAATAAAATAGGGGCAATTAAGTGATTTGATAACTTATTTTCTTATAACCACCTTCCAAATCTTCCTTCTCAAAATATCATCCAAACACTGGATTACAAATCCGCTCTTCTTATGACGTGGGCCTACCCTTCTTACATATCACCCTTATTCTATATCCGCCCTTAAATCCACCCTCCTTCTATATCCATCCAAAATCAAATCCTCCATCCAAACGGGCCGTAAAAGACTAGCTCAAAGCTAGTGGAAGAAGAAGACCGTGGGTGCATGTGAAGCTGTTCTTGGCATGAAGCTATTGCAGTCAGATTTTCCAGCTGCTGAAGCAGTTTCGGGCTTAAAAGCCCATTATATAGATCACAACCAACCCAATTTGTATAAGCCCAATCCCGAATAAAAAGATTAACACATGAAGCCTAAGCCCCACGGGCACACGGCCCTGGCCAGTCCCGTTCCAAGCACGCGGTGACGGCGTTGCTCTTTAGTAAATGGGCCAAAGCCCACACATGGCCCTGGCCAGTCCCGTTCTAAGCAGGCGGTGACAACGTTGCTCATTGGTAAATGACCGGAAAGGGCTTGATCAGAGCAGTTTTCATTGAACGGTTCAATAAAAACTGCTCAAATCAAGTCCTTTCCGGTCATTTTTTTTTGCCGATTTCTAGTGAGTATCCTTAAAATCACATTCTGCACACTTTGAGCGGTTCGGATCATCGAAATTTGCTCAGGAAATAGGAGGTCCCACGGTAGACTGGTAAGAGATCCCTCATTGGATCCGTGGTGTGTGTGTGTGTGTGTGTGTGTGTGTGTGTGTGTGTATAAATTGTTAGGATTTGTAAGAATTGTTCGGGCCAGCTTATAAGCACCTCGACGGCAGACCATCCACGATGGGACTAGGGAATCGCAAAAATTCCCCTCTTACAGCTTGATCCCAAATTCATATTTACCTATTGTCTTTTTGGACTAATACTATTTCTTATTCACATAAGTTTTACTCCGTATATTTCATGTATATCAATTAATTATTGAGTAAACTTTGAAAACCAACATTATATTGGTCAACTACTTAAAATTTTGAATACCAACTTTTGCATTCAGGAATCATAAACTTTGACTAATGTTTAAACTTCATTCTTTCATAGCAGTAATACGACAGCTATAAGAATTAATAAATTGTAGTCCATAGAGCCCAATTGCTTTTTATTTTGAGCACACTTATGTAAATGAGATCGTGCGACAATGACATTGCATGTTGTCAACTAATATGATAGCAGCAATACTCGAAATTAATTCTTCAATTTATCAAAACCGTTTGTAAAATTTGAATGACTGAATTAGTCTTGAAAAATCACCGAACAAAAATTTCCTTTATAGATCGACCCCCTCTGATTTCATTTCCTGGCTCCACCTCCATCACTGGCTTTGATGCTTATAAATGGTTGGAAAAGAACAGTAAGCTAGACATTCATTTTGGGAAGTTATAGTTGTAAAGTGGATGAATTACACGAGGATATTTTGAAAATATTAACTTTAGTGGCTTTTCCTAAGATGAAGATGTCTTTTTTCAATAGTATTTTTCTATATTTCTGTCATCTTTCTCTTCCTTTCGATGTTCTGTTGTGCTTGTTTTGGTGTTAATTGTGAATTGTAAATTGTAAATTGTAATTAATACCTATTTTAGCAACAAAAAATTTAACTAATAATTATTTCTTACAACAATTTTTTGAGCAATGCTACGTACCCCGACAACTTAATCTGAAAATACTCCGAAAAGAGAAATCAATAGTTCAAATTCATTCTTTTTTTGGGGTATTTTTGGGATAAGTTTTTTTTTTTCAGCAAAAGAAATTTATTAATCTTTGAAAGGAATACAAAGATTAAAGGGACAAGGGCAAGCAAAAATAACCCGAAACCCAAAATGTTGGCAAGAAACCAACAAGGAAAAGACAAGACCATACAAAAACTGCCACTCCATCAAAAAACCGGCCACCAAGACCAACAAAATCAGACACAAGCAACAACAAACAGCAAGCAACCCTCGGCCAACGAAACATCAGCAAATAGCAAATGACCCATGACCAACAAAGCCAAAAACAACCTAAAAGACCATAGATAGCGAGAAAAACAACTGAAAAATCATCCCAACAACTGAAGCATAGAACCCAAAACACCAAAAACAAAATAGCCAACCAATAGCAGAGAGAGCAGCAGGACCAGCAAACAGAAATTAACTAAAAAGAAACAAAAAAAAAAAAAAAAAACGACATCAAAACTCCACAGAAATGGAAGCACCTTCTTCCAAATCATAATAACCATCAACAATAGCCTCAAAATTTTTGCAATGAACCTAGGTGGGTCTGGACAACCATATATTTGTGTTCAGGAACGCGAATTTTGGGGTCTATCTGATTTTTAAATCCACACTTGATCAGCAAATGGAAATGAATGGGGTGGGGACACAATTTTCCTGACCTTTTAGAGGCCAAAAAGGGTGTCCAGGAAACACAACTAACAGGCACAGAGTTTATTGAGTTGATAACCGGTATACGAGCACCTCGATTTTTCGGATACCAAAACCACCATCCACCAGAGGGGACACAATTTAAAGTCAGAGCAAAATTCTATATGAAGTGTCCCCAAAGAACGTTGATAACATCTGAATGGTTTCGAACATGAGACCTTACAAAGGAACAAACTTCTAGTCTCAGAACGTTAACCACCAGACCAACTCCTTCGGGTTGAAGGCACGGGACCACGGGTTACTGTTTTGCCCCTGAAAAGGATCTTTCAGCAGTTCTCGCAATTCTCTTGTGATGATAGAGATGCACTGGATTTAGACAAGTTTTGAAAGTGATATAGTACTATGTTGTCTCCAATCTCTTACAGCTGGTCTTTTGCCACACAAACACAAATATAAGGCTGGGTTTTTCTTATTGTCTAGATGGATTAAAAGGGCTGAATCCCACAAAAAATAGATAAATTTTGAGATAGATCATTTTTCTCATATAAATTAATTAGAAGTCCAAATATCGAAAACAACTAGTCTAAAAGTACAAAAGTTGAGCCAAGTTGACTCTTTAAGGAAAACTAAATCTAACCCTCAACTGATAAGGTAACTGATAAACCCCCCGTGCAAATGAAGAAAAAAAAAAGAAAGATTTACTATGAGAATTTGATGCTTAGGCAGCCTAGCACAATTAAAACCATTCTACGTATTCGTCCAAAGAATAAAAAAGTTTATATTTGACGAAGAAAAAACTAAAACGACTTGAAGAATCACTTGTTGGGTCTTGTTTGCGGTTTTATATTAGTAATGTTTTTCAACTTTGATCTATAATTTGATATGCTTTCGATTGCTCTCGTCAAGAGAAAATATGATGCAAAAATTAGAAGAAAAAAATAGTAAAAAGAACGTTCCGAAAAAAGGCCGGTAAAAAATAAGCAAAGAAACCATCTAGGTGGTAGTCTAGTTGGTGGGAGTCACCACCTCTCTTTAACACCTGCGCCGGTTCGAGCCCAGGAGGCACATTTGTGCTGGCATCCAGTGGTGCCATTAATAGGCTTTATTTTCGAACCCGTATGTGGACCGAAGAGTGAGATTTCTCGCCGCTGTACACCAGGTGGTGTCGTGGTGACGGCTCGTTCTCTCGGATGGTAGCTATGGCTCGAACCAAATATTTCATTGGCGGGTAGGAAGCCCCTATGGTCAGACCCAATGAGAAGTTACTACGCTAGTTGCCCACTCCCACCCTTTCGTTTATAAAAAAAAAAAAAAACAAAGAGGCCCACGGTAGGTAGCTGATGACCTCATGGAAATAGTTGGATGGGTATTGTGAAAGGGGACGGTGATATCCTCTTTTTAGACCATAGACCCAACCTTAAGATCTCGTTTGGAAAGTAAAATGGAGAGGGTATTAGTTATGTTCTGGATTCTATTGTACCGCGTAATACCTCCAGAGGAGGTATTATTTATGGGGTGGTTCTAGGGTTTTATTACACAATACCCTTGGATAATATCCCCTCTCTCTTCCATTTCAACTACAAAACAATATTATTCCCCAATTTTATCCTTCATCCAAATCATGTACTATTTAATTCCCTCATCACATCAATGTGAGTCCATTCTTCTTACATAATACCCCATACAATTTTATCTCTCATTCATAACTAATACCCTCAATCCTTATCCTGCATCCAAATGGGCCCTTAGGGGGGTGAAATATCCGAGCCGTCCATTATATTTTGGATGATTCAGATTTGGAGGGAGAAAAATAAGGGAGAAAGCGTTGGGGTGAAATGAGAGAAAATTTCAATTCAAATCATTCAAAAGTGTATTAAATTGCTCAAATATGCCGAGCGAGCACCACATGGAATGTATCCACTCAACAGCGAAAAATAATTTCTCCCTATGGGGGACCACGGCCCATTAACGGTCATCACTCTTAGCTCGTTGCTCTTTTCAACGTTTGATTTCGCCCGGACAAGTGTAAAGTAGGTACTGCTACGCAACGAGCCTCAGCGGGTAGTTCAGTTGATTGGTGGATATGCTTTCGATACAACTGATTAGGTGGATATGCTTCCGATACAATTGATTAGGTTTGATTCTTGGAATCTAATTGCAGGACTTTATTTTTAATTATTTTTTATTTTTTTAGTCCCAGCATAAATAGCTTACCTCTGGCCGGACAAAAAGAAAATTAATTGTGATGCGCATATACTTACCCGAATAGTTTGACCGTTTAAAAAAAAAAAAGAAAAGGCAGTAGGAGTACTACACTGTCTACACAACACTTTCGAGTTTTCCATCTTTTCTTGAGTTTTTTATAATTTGTGTTTTTCTATTTGACGAAAACAACAGTCAACAATTTGAGTTAACTTTTGTTGACTTTTTTGTAAACAAATGAAGAAAAACTTGTTTTCCGCTGTTCTGCAAAAGCACTGACCGTTCAAAAGTGATTTAAATGGTCTGAATATTAATAGAACTTTCAACTATCTTGCTAAAAAGCTTCTAGTTCAATAATACTTTCTCATCTCTTTCACATAGAAAGTGAAGGTTTAATTATTGTCAAAAGTGTGAGTGCTTGAAATGGTGGTTAATGCCTATTGACTTGCTAAACCCGTTTACCGTTTAGTGATATTTCTATCTCATATCTCTTTAGGAGTAGGCAAGACATTTTACCGACGAAAAAAAACATCTTCAACATTCTCACGAGAAATGCTAAAGACTAGACCTTTTTAGTCGGTGTATCCATGTTTCTTGGGGCCGGACCCACTGGGCCTTGAATTCATTTCTGATCCACAATTTTTCTTACTCTTACTCTTCCTCTTTTTTTTTTTTAATTTTATTTGATGGAGTAATTTTTCGTACCTGCTGATCAGAGGCTATGTGACAACGACCCCAATATTTTTTTGGTTAATTTATTCATTAATCTCGAAGACAGAAGTTTAAATACAAAAATTATGACGAATAATCTTTTAGAAAATGGATCTTAGTGACCTTCGCCTAACAGGTTATGGATAATATCGAAATAATTTCAAGCAAGTTTAGATTTTAATACATATCTTACGGATATTAATACACTTTTATATATATAAATATATTTTTTCGGATATTATTACGTCTTTTACCTATTAACATCCCTCTTAGGGCCGAAGTTAACGTTTTACCTATTAACACCCATCAGGCATTTCCGAACCCTTTTCAAGTTTGATTTCTTTTCTACGTTTGTTGTACCTTTTTAAATCTTCTAATCGAGAGGACTAAATGAGCTAAAAATACTTGACAAATAACTAACCAAATTCCCATGATAGAATCTTAGGCCCATTATGTAAACTTTATAAATTCATAAGTCTACCTATTAATTTTGTAAGGTCTCAAGTTCATTTTAGGATACCTTAGAGTAGGGTAGGTATTCTAGGATTTAGGTATTTTCATAAGATTTTATAATGCATTTTTTTATTATAGAATAGGATACCCTAGAGTTTAGGCACTTTTATACGGTTTTAGGGTGATTTTTCTTATTATAGAATTTTAGTGGTTTACGCAATTTCATAGAATATCCTGGGGTTTAGGTTGTATGGACTTGTGACTTTACAAAACTATTAGGTGGACTTGTGAGCTTATGAAATGTCTATAGTGGATCTATCACTAAATCTCCCTTCACATAATATAAAGATTTTAAGAAAACAAGTCACCATCAATCAAGATCATTTCCTATCATGTGATAATTTCTCCAATGGTTCCTCATGTGATGTGAAATAAAATATATCGCAATTCAAGCCGTTCATTTTATAGGTCTCAATGTATAGTATTTGTCATCTATGAAAAAAAATAAATCAGTCGAACATTTCTATTCATCCATTTGAACAAGAACTATGCTACTGGTACAGCAAGAGCTGTACAGACAACGTGTACAGCAGGCATTTGGGCCCGTCTCGAGTTCAACAAAAATAATCGGAACCGCTTATTTTGTTCAAAATATTTTTTTAAGGTCCTTGGTAAACATCAGCTCCATCCGATATCGTGAAAGGCGTTTATGAAATGTCCATATTTGTTAAATTGCTAGCCTAAATTTTGAAGCGAAATTGGACTTTTCGTAAACACCCATAATGATATCGGATGGAGCTGATTTTTTACCGAGACCCTCAAAAAAATATTTGAACAAAATGAACGGCTCCGACTACTTTTGTTGAACTCGTGACGAGCCAAAAAATGCGCTGTACGTGCTGTCTGTACAACGCTTGTTGTACCAGTAGCATTTCTGTTTGAACAATGCGAATATGTCATAAGAAAAACATGGACGAGCAGAGACATTGATTAATTTTTTCTTTAGGCAAACATCGTCCACCTAAACATTTGTCAATATCAAATTGATTTGACAAGTCATTCTAAATCGATGAACATCCCTATACTAGTGATGAATAGTATATAATTGATCTTCCAAAGATTAGTCGAGATACAGTCAACTAATTAAATAGAGCTTCAATTGAGACATCAGAAAAAAATTAAGTGAGATATAGCATTCCTAATTAAAGAAAAGAAACTTATGGATCTATACCACCCGGAGTGGTAGCCAAGATGGCAACTGGTTTGTTCCCATCGGGTTCGGCTTTTCCGTGGTCACGGGTTTGAGACGTACGTGTTAATTGACATCCTCTCGCACCCGTTTAAATCTCATGATCCAGCTATTGCCTTCTTCCACCTTGGGTGGGGCCGTACGCACGTATGGATTTTTGGCCTCTTCTGGGCATTATGATAACGCCCCGAGGAGAGTTGTTACGGGAGCTCTCGTTCAACCCTTTTTTTTTTATAGAAAAAAACAGAAAAGAAGAAGAAGAAGACTAGAAGAGAAACGTATATATGAATCCACCAGTCAACTCTCAACCTTAAAAAGCACGTGATTCGTCAACAATCACATGTCTTCTATTGACACATTTGCTCTTGCGGATTAATTTTAGTTGCACGTGTAGACATGGTTGCCAACTTTTTTTTTTTTTGCCACACGTTATACATCAGCCGCAGTGGGAGCCTTCATGTACCTCACCAAACTTAATTTTTTCGGCTCCATCCCGAGCTCGAACAAATTATCCAAATTGTTCATCTTTGAGATCTCACAATTCAGAAGATGTGTATCAAAAATCAACTTGATCAGATATGGATAGTTATATAAACGAATAAATCTTTAAAGTGAGCAACTTATATTTAAAATCATATTTATTGTCCACTTTAAAGGATTTTTTTAAAAGTTAGTTTTTCGCACACATATTTGTGAGTGTGAGACCTATAAGATAAACGATTTGGATATTCTCTTCTGACCCAAGATGGAGCAAAAGATAGTCGAGTTTGTTGGGGGGAGGAGGGGTAAGAGATAGATTTATTCACAAAGCTGATGTAAACATGTTGTTCAAGGAGCCGCGTGATCTTGACTGTTCGTTTCGGCTTTGGACGGTGCGAATTCAAATAAAACTTTTTCTGGGTAAGTGTCTCTATCCCGAAAAAATTTCATTAAAATCCCAACCTTTTAAAATACTTTGAACGCTTGAGATTTACTTCTATAAACAATTATTCACTCAAAGCTCGTGATTTTTTTTTTCACAAAGGTTAATGGCATAGAATAGATGAATAGAGCTTACCTGCCAACAGTTAGGGGGAGCTGCACACGTGACTATTGAATGATCTTGTTTTTTGATCGGGTTGAATGGAGAAATTTTTCAGTGCCGGTGGACAAGGGTCATCTGGTGTCGAGCACGCATCTCGATCATCCAAATGTATTTTGGACGGTTTAAATTTGTTAGGGCTTGAGGGAATATTTTGGTAATTTTATACTAAAAAATTACCCAAACAATTCTGAACCGTCTAAAACACGTTTGGACGACCGAGATCGTCCTCGGCACCACGTGGCCTGTGCCCCACCCGGCATTGAAAAACTTCTTGGTTGAATGACGTGATCTTGCTAGCTAGCTAGTTAGTGTGACAGCCTACTCGCCGGTTGAGGGGGACAGGTCACAATTTATAGGGAATGATTCATCCTACCTATACAAGGCCTTTTAAAGCCGCGAGAGCGGGCTAAAAAACGTAGGGACTTCACAATTAAGCGTGTTCGCCTTGGGATAGTCCAGGAATGGGTGACCCTATTGGAAAGTCGGTCTTTGGGCGTCTAAAGTGGACAATATTGTACAAAGATGGATGGGATCATCGTGGGAACATGGCAGCACTGGCTCGGGCCCACTTAGGGCACCGTACGCGGGGTGGGGCGTGACAGTTAGAGACTCAGAACTAGCCCCCGTTCTAGAAACCTTCTTAAAAAATAAGCAGCTTATTTCACATTTTCAAATTCAAAATTAAAGTAAATGAAAAATAATTTTTCAAAATTTTTTTTTGCATGGTATAAAAGATCTTATCGAGATCTTTCAAAAAAATATCCATATTACATATTTTTAGATTTCAATAAGCCCATAATATTTAAGTTTGCAAATTGTTTTCTTAAAAAATAAGAATTTTTTTTTGATTCCGGAATGGAGCCTAAGTCCCACAAGACCTTGGGCTTGGGCAACCTCTCATCATGGGGCAACAACAAAAAATTGTATTCCCAACAAGAAAAATTTGACTTGTATGTCCCTTTATTTTTTATGACTTAGTAATAGTAAGTAGGTAGCCAAGCTTAGAGTCGGATTTTGGCAATCCAAATATCGGTGCTGGCACTAGGTAGAGTTTTGCGAATAACGGTCTCTCTTAGAGCAACTCCAACTCATCTTCATTTGAGCACACACTTCATTTTTTAGAATTTTGCCCTCTAATTCATCTCCGTTTGGGGTCTTCAAAATGGAGATTCAATTCTCACTCTCCATATTTGGAGGGTCTCTTCCTAAATGGAGACCCATCTCCATTTCTCTCCGTTTTCTTAAAATTACCATTTCAACCTTTTGATCTATTGATAACAAATTATGATACCAACTATGTCCTATTTACTTTTTTGTAAGAATTTCATTAATTGCATATGGAGTATTTTTTACATTATGCATCCTATTTCTAGAAATTTGGTATCATTGAAAAGATATTAATAGTACCTTTAAAATAAAATCAGATGCAAATTCTGATTATTTGAACTCATAATTACTTCTTCTTCTTCTTTTTTTCCCTCATTTACACTATCCTTCCCCGTTCGGGTAGATAAGCCGATTGGTTTATTTTTTTGTCCTTATTCAATTTTTTTTCGTATTTGTTAATTTTTCATCAATATTTTGGAGATTATTGCATTCTCATGATAAGAGGAATCTAAAAAGTAAAAAATTAATATCGAAACCTAATTTTTTTGAAAAAAGACAAAAATAAGTCAATAAGCCAATTTTTTTCGTCTTTATTAAAAAAAAATTGAATTTCGATCATAAATTTTTACTTTTTAGATTCTTCTCGTCATGACAATATAATAATCCCCAAAAAATTGACGAAAAATAAATAAATATAAAAAAAATTTGAATAAAAACAAAAAAAAAAAAGTAAATTGACTTTTTTAGCCGAACAGAAAATATATCTACCCCGAAGGTAGGGTTCACTGAGAAGTAATCATTCCAGATCGAGCTGATAGCTCTCTTCTTCCCTCCACGATTGATCACAATATATGCCCAGGAACAAATCCTTTTCGCACTTATTGTTCCATTTGTTTTGCAAGATGGGTTAAGATAGTGGCCGTTGTTTGGAGGCATACAAATTGTAGTGGCCCGGATAAATAGGGCTCTGTACCGACCCCGGAGACATATTACTGAGGGTTTCGTACCGATCTCGAAGACATATTATCGAGGGCTCCGTACCGACCCCGAGGACATATTACCAAGGGCTCCGTATCAACCCCGAAGACATACCATCGAGGGCTCCGTACCGACTCCGGAGACATATTACCGAGGGCACCCGAGAGCTCCGTACCAACCCCCAAAACACAACACAGAGGGCTCCCGAGCAAGCCTCATGCGCCTAATGTGACACAGCATCAAGAAGAATCCTCGCGAAGGGCTAACCTAGCCATGTGTTTCGTAATCGTCTTATCCGGTGCGTCATCTATAATGTCACCCGAGGCGATTACCCAAGCGTGACCTCCACGCGCTAGCTTGGAGGCCAAGCAAACCAAGATCTATAAATACAAAGGGACTCTAACCTAAAGAGGTAGGTCATTCATCCCTAACCCTAGATCTACACTCTCTCCTGAGATCTAACTTAATCGTCGGAGGGTCACTAGGCTTTCCCAACCTAGTGACTTGTTACAGGTCAAGCAGCGGAAGCATGGATCAACGGAGGGAGGAGCCTAGCCCATATCGCGGTCAAGGTTCCAACAAATCGAACCCCTACACAAATTTAGCGGGATCTCCTTTTTCTCTTCCATTTCTTCTTCTACAAAACTAATTGAGAAATGGTGTCATATTGCTTTCTGGTAAACTCATCTTGGAACGGTGGGATGGAAATGAGAAATCAGCGGGCTGTAAAATGTATTTTTTTGAGAATTGAGGTTGGAGTTGTTGATTCCCCAAAATTGCTCGTCGAATTATTATTTTTTTTTTTGAATCTCCAAAATAGAG
This sequence comes from Rhododendron ovatum, assembly GCA_019656835.1. NCBI lineage: Eukaryota > Viridiplantae > Streptophyta > Magnoliopsida > Ericales > Ericaceae > Rhododendron > Rhododendron ovatum. The sequence continues at coordinate 24,825,063 of CM033797.1, read as the reverse complement.
AAAGAGTGAGAGATGGGTTTGGAGTTGGAGTTGGATGACGATCTCGCTTCAAATAAAACGAACTAGTGTGGCCTTGCACCCTAGGCCAAGAGTGGTGTTCTTATTTTGCTTCAATAAAAAAGACTTCAAATTTCCTGAATGCTGTTGAAAAAATGACAGAAAATTAACTGAAAAATTAAATGTTTTTTTATTTATTAATTTTGTCATTTGTTAAACATAATCTACTATATCATAGGAGACTTGGGGAGAGAGATGAGTACTTACGGGAATCGAACTCTGCTCATGTGCATGTGAGTAGAAGGGAGATAACAACTACACTCTATTCCACTTGGAAAAAAAAAAAAACTTGTTGTATTTGACTGAAACTAGAAAAAGAAACTTCATCATGGAGGAGTGATTTTTCAGTGTTGAGTGGGTATATCCTACGTGGTATCCACTCGGCGCATTCGAGCCGTCCAATACACTTTTGGACGGCTCAGATTAAAATCCTCTCTCTCCTCCCACCCCAACACTTTCTCTCTCATTTCTCTCTCTCCAAATCTAAGCTATTCAAACACGCAATGGACGGCTTGGATGCACGAGCGGGCACCACGTGGTACCCGCTCGACACTGAAAAATTTCCCATTATGGAGGGAATTATGACATTTTTGCCACGTTGGTACCTAAGCGCTAAAGCGGATTTTATTGAATCAAAATTTGATTCAGCCCTATAAAATTAAGAGAAAACAAACAAGAAATTTGTGTGGATTTCTCCTAAATTCATACAAGTGTAATATTTTGTTTTGTTTTTAAATTTGATTGGAGAATTAATTATCCAAAATAGTATTTTGATGAAAAACTGAAAAACAAGAATACTAATGGAGTATATCTTTCAATAACTAATTATGTACACACGACTGTAATTTTGTTCACCCTCGCGTGACGGTAATTTTTCCTAGATTCCATGAACTATGTTCCAGGTTTCATTTGAGTAATCAAAATTGCTCATTGTGTATGAATCAATTTATTAGGATACCATACACAATTTCAGTTCAATATCGGTAATTACTTGATAAAAAAAAAAACAATTTTGCTATAAGTCTACGACCAAGAACAATAATTTTTTGATTAAGCATTTATCAATATTAAATTGAACACATTTTTTTTTGTGAAGTTCTCTTAACAAATTAATTAATACAAAATAAACGGTTTTGTCGGGAACTGTTATTCGAGCAGTACATCCTCCAACAATACCTTTGTCTATTGCTATAAGTCTACGACCAAGAACAATAATTTTTTGATTAAGCATTTATCAATATTAAATTGAACACATTTTTTTTTGTGAAGTTCTCTTAACAAATTAATTAATACAAAATAAACGGTTTCAATCCTCAAATCAAGACCCACAACTGCACAACATAGCTCATCGCTCACCGAATGTGAGTAAATTAAGTTCCCCTCTCCCATGATGAGGAGTTTCCCTCTCCCAACGTGCATACACTAATGCCATGCACTTTACAATAAGGGCCCCCACCTTCCAACAAAATGGCCTGTAATATAATCAAGTCATGAGGAGAAGTTTTGGGTTCGGCCCGTACCACATACGTGGTACTCTGTTGGTGATTTCAGTCGTACGTCTAAACGTGTTTTGGATCGTCCGGATTTTAGAAAGAAAAAGAGGAGAGAGAGAATAAATCTGAGCCACCCAAAATACGTTTGGACGATTGAGATCGCTGACAAGTACCGTCACGTAGGACCAGCTCCGCAACCCAAAATTTATCCCCAGTGAGGGGGTAGTTCCTAATCCTATCTCCCACCACCCAAAAGGACTAAACCACCAGTCTAAAGTCAAAAGCCAAACCCCCTAATATCTTTCTTAGGGGCCGGCTTCACTACTTTCCTATATAGTTAGTATCGGTTCTTTTGTATTCTGACTGCCTTCATTATCTCTCTCTCTCTCTCTCCGCAAGTGTGTGAATGTCTGTTGTATGTATATACGTATGCATATACGCATAATCTTTTACCGGTGATTGAACGATGAGGAAACCATGCTGCGATAAAAATGATACGAACAAGGGAGCTTGGTCCAAGCAAGAAGACCAGAAGCTCATCGACTACATCCGAAAGCACGGCGAGGGCAACTGGCGCTTCATCCCTAAGGCTGCAGGTACGTACTTGTACAGAGAGAGAGAGAGAGAGAGAGAGAGAGAGAGAGAGAGAGAGAGAGAGAGAGGGAGGGAGGGAGGGGGGGGTTACCTTTTCTTCACCAACCCTTTGTTTATCTTTTTTTTGTGTACTTTTTGTTGGTTTCTTTGATGAATTTTAATATTTTTTCTGGGGTTTTGTTGATTGTTGATTAGGGTTGCTTCGGTGCGGGAAAAGTTGTAGGCTGAGATGGATAAACTATCTAAGACCAGACCTAAAACGAGGCAACTTTGGTGAAGATGAAGAAGACCTTATCTTCAAGCTCCATCATCTCTTGGGAAATCGGTAAATATAATATATACAGTAGACTCATCAGTAGTAGTACTTCTTTTTAGGACTTGGATTCTCGAGAGGAACTAGTCGTCCGCCCGCCCATTTGCGAGAGGCCTTTCTCGGTCCACTCCGATGATCCGAGATGTTCGTAACTTCTTGTAAATATCTATTGACGTCCTCGATGATAACTAAAAATAGGAACGATTTGAATTATCAAAGTAAGACCGAGAAAGAGTTTCACGAATGGGCCCAACAGGACCGTCTACTCCCTTTCAGAGATTGGAAAAAGGACCCAATTAAGTCCTTTTTTTGTTGTTCTTCTTCTCTTCTGTTTTTACAATTTCTTTACATGTTTGGGAAATAATAATTTCATTATCCGCACGGGAACGAAACAATTTTTTCTTTCTTTCCCCTCCTCCTCCTCCTCCTCCTCCTCCTCTCTCTCTCTCTCTCTCTCTCTCTCTATCGGTCAAAAGAATACGATTAATTGTACCCCGTACAAAAATTAAAAAACATCTTCATTAGTGTTCCGAAATCGTTTTTATATATTTACTTTTTTTTTAACAAATTTATTTCTAGTATTGTTCTGAGAAACAACCCATTTCGTAAAAAAAAAAAAAAATTCGGACTTTTCTAGCGTTATTTTAAGAAAGAAATTAACCTTTTCACATAGATTTTCTTAATTTAGTCTTGACGATTATTTCTGCTAAATAATAAACACGTAGTATAAGATTAAAATAATTACTAGTATTTTCCTAAAGTGTTTTCTTTTCTTTTCTTTTTTTCCTTTTAAAAATAGTAACCGAACAGTTACATTTATAACGTATACATCAAAATTATGTATCTGATTTCAAATATAATGCACTTCGCTCTGATATAAGAGGGCTGCTATAAGTATATTTCTATCACCACTTTATGCCACAGGATATGATTTATCAAATTCTCTATTTTCATAAACCTAACAATATATAGAATTAAATACCCTTTGTTGAGTTCTATTAATAAAATTTTTGTTGCCGATATAAAAAAAAAAAAAGAATTAATCAGGATACTCCAACTACACTTTGAAATAAAACGGCAATAATTTTTTTTTTTATCCAATTACATGCATAAAAATGACGATGCGCTTATAAATCAATTCAGGTGGTCTCTGATAGCTGGAAGATTGCCCGGACGCACTGACAATGAGGTGAAAAACTACTGGAATTCTCATCTGAAGAAGAAGCTGATAAGCAAAGGGATTGATCCAAACAAACATCGCGTGGCTCGACGACGACGGTCCATCGTCCATGCTCATCAACCATCTACGTTACCTGATTTGAATCTCACCCTCGGTACATCCAACGGCGCCGCCCAAGGGAGCGTCGAGGCCGACGACCCTTCTCCCACGCTTCGTCTCTTTATTTGATCAGAGGCTTGGCTTGCCTATATGACGCGAATATTGCCGGTGCGTAATCGCGATATATCTATATATTTGGAGATTTTACTACTTACTATTAACTTTTACTGTCTCTCTATAGCTAAAGATCGATGCAGAACAGAAAAAAAATGGTACTGTTCGTATGTAGTGTGACTTAATTAATTTCTAGAAAATTAACTTCCGGGGATTTCATGTTTTAGTACGGAATCCAAACTGGCCCGGATTTATATAGTGAAGAAGAGCACGACTGGGATCGATTTTCGATCATGTGTAATGTAAAGTGTAAACTGGTAAGATGTTTGGATCGAGCACCGGCTGCTTGTATCAGTTGCGACAGTCGGTGTTCCAATATAGTATATATGCTTTTAGCTACTAATATGTTTGGATGGAATTGCATGTCTGTTCGGAATTTGGATTTTCTTTTCGGGTATTTGTTCTGTATATTACTATGCAGAAAAATATTTGGGTGATGATTTTTGCAATCCATTTCTGTACGATACGCCATATTTCCCCCCCTGCGCGGAGTAGATGAAGTTACATGTAGTATCTTTGTATTTAGTTACATGGTAATCACCCTAAGGAATTAAATGTCCTTTAATTTTGTTTATATTTTCTGATTACTTTTTTAAATACAAATGCCTGAACTATATATACGAAGGCTTTTTAATTAAAAAAAAATTGGGATTTTTAATTTTTCCCCCAAAAAAAGAAAGAAAGAAGGGATTTTGGTAACATTTGAGAGTTAATCACAAAGAGCAATTGCATTATAAATGAATTCAGATTTATAAACATCTAGATAACAAATAAAAGCCAAAATTTCTGATACAGCTGATTGTAACATCGATACGAAAATTACAGACCCAAATAATTGTTTAATTTTATTGAATTCTCCATGGACGGATTTTCGAGTTTAATTTCCAGATATATGTTCTTGAACTTCCTAATCTTATTCAATGAGATACTGGAAATTGATCTGCTAATTGCTAGGCATTAAAAACTATTCTACTATACCAACTTAAAATGAGGAAAGTAATTTATGTCGAACTGATTATTGTTAATATAGTTAATGGAAATGAATAAAATTTTATCTTTCAAAATTTTTCAGAAGAGAATAAATTCTTTACACTGCCGGTGTAAATATTTGTTTCTTCCAAATCAATTGTATTGCGCTATGTCACCATGTTTTATTAATTGAGACCACTATTTTGATACGTGTCACAATGCAATTGATTTGGAGAAAATAAATATTTACACCGACAGTATACAAAATTTATTCTCTTTGCAGAAATACCCCTCTTGGGTAAGCAATGTTGATAACAGCTAGCTAATGCCTTAGACAGACAAATTCCCAAGAGGATTGAATATTCTTTAGACAGTAGTAGGCCAACTGTAAGTCCATCCTCTGATGGCATCATCTGAAAACCTAATCCAATATTCCAGTTTTTTTTTTCTTTTCTCAGAATCAGAAAAGAACACAATTATATCCAGTCCCACACAATCAGGGGTTTCAGGAGATGTCGAAACTCGATAAATAATTTTTTTGCCTCCTTACAACATATTCATCGGCTCACCGATGGGTGTCGGATGTTGACCGGCGTCTGTATCGCATGATAAAACGGCTAAGTAAGCCACAACCATCAGAACACCTCCGAAGGCCACATTGGTGAACTGATCGACTTTGTCTGCCTACGAAAACGGTATCAGAATGTGGCTATGCGGAATTCTGAGAACTGGATGCCAATACATATGCAACTAAGTGACTCCAGAGCTACACACCAGGGATAAATTTCTGAAACTGCAGGAGATAAATTCAAGAATGAATTCTGCCATCATGGGGGTAACAAACCAGCAAAACCGCTTGCGCTGTACAGTCCAGATACAAATGCACAGTTCAGAGAGCTTTTGGTTGCCTCGAAAGACCCTCGGAATTTTCCAAGTTGATTGATTCATCCAAGATTTCCAACACGGTGTTATTTATACATATAATTCTGTCCATCCATAGGGTTGGACCGGCAAAAATCTCGTCCGTCACGAATTCAAGACGATTCAACCGGTGCACATCGTGCGCGTCCAACCAAGGGCCGTGCGTATGAACGTAAACATTCTTCATTTTTTTTCTGATATATTTCTATATTTGGATAAGCCCTTACAGTTTTTTCTGTTGGTTGAAGTTAAAGTAGTTGCATTGCCCATGTGATTCTGGTTTCCATGTTTCAACTACCCACGAGGCTATCCAGACAATCTTTGACCAAAGCTACACAGAGAGAGAGAGAGAGAGACAGAGAGAGAGAGAGAGAGTTGATGGTTGGGGGAAGAGGAGAGTGGGGGAGCATATACAACTCTATCTACCATTCAATACCATTGATCAGTGAGCTGGGTTTGTGGGGTTAGCTCTACACGAGTGCTCATGCATTGTGGTGCTAGTGAAGAAAGTGTATATATATATGCACGATAGTGACCTACAAAGTGGATTCTAAACTAGTTATTATGACATTTTGTGCTCCAGTAGGATTTTTTGTCGTGAGACTTTTGGTGGAGTAATATTTTCTTTTGTATATATATAATCGTCCAATGTCTTGGTGTTGTTTTGTAACATTGAAAATTGAAAAACAAGTACAAATTAAGTAGAATATACTAAACTTTTTAATAGAGAGATAGATGTTTGACAAAAAATAAAAAATTCACAAAAATAAAAAATTAACAACTGAATTTTTTTTTTTAAACGATGAAAGTCAGTATTGTTGGAGCACTCAGATGGCTAGTCATTTATGTCAGACCGTTTTTCTACCATCTCTCCTGAAACTAATTGGTATTAGGGAGGGTTTCAATTAAGTCTTTAATTTATGACATTCGACATCGCACCCGTAAGTCTGTTTTTAGAGCGGTCGCTTGGGATGACATTGTGTAACCAAATCCGTGGGGGCACTCCAGACCCAACAATCTCTCCCACAATCACGATGACGCTCCTGGCCGCGACTTGAACTCATCTTTTCTTCTGACACTTAGGTGCACCCTTGATGTTGTTGGGCAAAGGCAGAGACGAAGCTATGTTTGGGGCCCGGGGGCGGCACGCCCGAGACCTTCGAGTTTGAATATTATTGATAATTATTCGTGTATAACTACTTATAATTTTAATAATTTTGGTTTGACCTGATAAAAAAATTGGTTATTTTAAATTCTCATTCTCAATTTCTTTCATAAATAAAAAATAAGCACGTGATTGTTGAAGTGACATAAAGGAAAAAAATAAAATGATTGATATACTTTAAGTATTGCATTAGGCTAGAATTATTTTAATGTACAAATATAATGGATTGGAAAACAAAAAATTTACTATATGATAATAATAAGTATACGTTCCGATAAAAAAACTATATGTCTATTAAACCAGTCCTTCCGGATCAAAATCTTGGTTCCGCCATTGGACAAAATTCCATTGGCAACAATTGAGTTTTATTTGATAAAAAAAAGTAATCCTATTAATGGTGTAACCGTTATGATGCTGAAAGATGGAGTACTGGTTGTAGCGGTGGAAGTTGGTGAGATGGTGGTAGCTAAAGCGCGCGGTGTTTTTTTTTTTTTTTTAATAGCAATTTTTTTTTATTAATCTTTAAAATTGTTACAAAGATCAGGACAAATGGAATGACATCATATTTCTATGGTGGAGTGATGGCAACAGTCAGTGGCGGACCTGGCGGATCGAGGGGGGTGCAAGTAGGGGCCCGGGTCCCCCGCACTCCTCCCAATTATCTCAATAACTATACTATATTTTAAGGTTAATTTGAAAAAGTTCTATACAATCGGTCCTGCAAGCCTCTTGGTGAAAAAAAGTTGATAAAGTTTTTACTCCCTCCGTCTCAATTTAATTATCGTTTTGATTTGGAAGTTCGTACTCCCTCCGTCCCAAATTGGATGACAATTTTTGAAATTTGTGCCATTGTGTATTGCTTATATCTTTCAATCTATAATGTTTTTCACGAATTTGAAAACTTTGTATAATAGAACTAATCGAGAACTATCAAACAAGATCCATATTGCATACTTTTTGAGATTCATATTGAAAGATATAAGGAATTGAAATTGGCACAGATTTCAAAAATTGTCATCCAATTTGGGACGGAGGGAGTACCATTTTTCAATTGATTATATCTTTTCATTTTATAATATTTTATGTGATTTAATTTTAAAAATATTTTATTATAGAACAGAACTAATTGAGATCTATTCAACAAGATCCATGTTGATATGAAATTCATTACGAATTTTAAAGATATAACTAGTTTTTTAGCGGTAAGAATAGAACGAGGAGGGATAATTAAATTGGGACGGAGGGAGTATATATGGGTGAAAAAAGACCCCTAAAATTTCAAGTTATCAACTGTTTTTTGGCCGCGACGATAGAATTAAATACGATTGTGCATATCATGCACCCAATCTCGTCTTCTTCTATGAAATATTAAGTAAGTAGCAATATTTATATAATAGACCATTTTTTATTAATGTAAAATAAAAGTAATTCAAACCCCAGCTGAATATAAATGCTACGTCCGCCACTGGGAACAGTGGGTAAGTTGGAAGTGAAATGATCTCAGCAGTGGACGTGGTAGAGAGATGGTAGCGGTGACGGTGAAAATGGGTGGTGGCTACTTGAGTTTTACACTATAATCTAAAAATATTTAAAACTTTTAAGGCTCTGTTTAGAAAAGTTTTTATTTTCAATTTTTTATTTTTATTTTCGATATTTTTTAAAACAGGCACAATAAATATGTATGTGTTACTAGTTTTGTTTACAACATACATAATCAATTTCACTAGTTTACAAAAATTCTAGAAACACAAAGATTTCATTTTCATTTGTTTTGAAAATAATTTCGCGGCAGCCCAAAAAATAAATAAACAAAAATCATTATGGTCACCAAACATGTTTTCTGTTTTTTTTATAAAAAAACAAAAACTTATTTCTTGTTTTTTATAAACGAAAAACAAAAAATTGATAACTTTATCAAACAGAACCTAAGTGATACGATTAATTACTTATCGATATAAATATTGGACAAGCGTATGTTAATATTAAATGAGTGGCTTAATTAGTTTAAAACTATATAATATGTATTAAAACTGTGCCCAAACTATATATTCATGATTTCATATACCTATTGATATCCGATCACGTTAATTTTATGGTAAAAACTAAAAACGCACTCCTCTGCAGAACACGCAAGATGAACAATAATTGATGTAATTATGATGGGACTCCTAAAAGCAGGGCGCGCTGGCTTCCAGAAAGTTGAGTCGGGGTGACAAACGTACATAGCACTCTGATCGAGTTTAAACCTTCTTTTAAGGCAGAAGAGATACAAACGGAACCTTCAAGTGGAGCCTCGGAGTCTCCCTTGCATGGAAGGGAGAGTTTGGAAAAACAAAAAGTTTACCCCATCGCTCTCGTTCACAGCTCTTAATCTCATCATTTAAAAGTGAATTGACGGTCTAAATTTTTAAAATAACTCTTTTAGAGAAGAGTCTTCTCTGAAAGAGTTCTTTTAAAATCTGAACCATTTAATGCCGAGACGGAAGATGAGATAGAGCGCTGCGGTGCGGGCGGTAAAACAGACCGGTGGGCCGGGGTAGAATTAGGCCCCGTATCCACTAAACAAAAAACACGAAGAACTTAACGCATTTTACTATCTCATTCTAATTAACAAAAAAAATAGTATTTTACGATCTCGTTTTCACTAATGAAAAAATTGTTTTTCTATAATAACTCTACTCACAAACCATCAAACAATTTATTCACTACCGAAAATAACTTGACATTTCTCAACAACTTTATTCACAACCGAAAAAATCTAACAACTACTCAACCATAAATTATAGATTTTTAGTTTTAAAAAAATAAATAAAAATATATAATTTTTTCACTAAAACACTCTTTACTGTTGGAAGAATGCATGGTTGGGGTTAAACGTCAGTCTAGGCCGTGTAAATGATACATGTACTTCAATCTGCAGTCCACTGGGCCTTGGACCAACCGAAGTACTAATAAATTAATGTTACTCTCACCGTTTCAAAAAAAATGATAATTTTTAAAATTTGTCATTTTTTATTGCTTATATATTTCAATTTATAATATTTTTTACGAGTTTGAAATTTTTTTATAATAGCACTAATTGAGAACTATCAAACAATATTCATATTACATATTTTTTAAGATTCATATGAAATATATAAAAAATTAAAATTAACACAAATATAAAAAATTGTCATTCAATTTGGGACAGAGCGAATACTAAAGTGGAATAAAGAGGAATGAGAGAAGAACCTCGTAGAGACGAGATACATCTTCTTCTTCTTTTTATCCTAGACGGGATACATCTGAGAACCGACACATTTGCACCGATGGTGCATAGATCGATGCGCGGGGCCCATCTCGGACCCACACAAATAATCCAAACCGATGATTTGTGTGGAACCCTAACGCGATTCCACGCACCAATCTGTGCACTATCGGTGCATGCAGCATGCTTGGTCAGTGGCGACTTTAGGAGTGTGAAAGCATAGTATCATTTCATAAACATAATACAAGACTAAAACCAACTTCAATTTATTTAAACCGGCACTAAAAAGTCCCATATATAGAAGTTAGAACCACACATATTTGTACTAGTAAAGCAGTAAACTACTACTAGTAGCACCATCAATTATAATATTATATCATTATTACAAGCATAAAATTGAAAATAAAAAAATTCAGCGCCTCCGGTTAGCTGGCTCCTTGTGGGCGTTGAAATAGACGGTGGCAACGGGGAAGCCCAAGTCGAGCTGGTGAGCAAAGGCCCGGGTGTTGAAATTGGCCCGGTGTGAGACGGGCTGCTGCTGATCCATTCCTACACCAGCGCCTCCCAGGGCGGCCCTCTGCTGGAAAAGCACAAATATGTACCTGTGGATCCCCACTGGTGGCTTTGGCCCCATGTATGGCACCACTTCTTTTCCTGCACACATTCATTCATTGGACAACTGGTAATTGATTTACATTGTTATGGCAACTGGCCGAACAATGGAAATGATGAGAAACAAGAGGGAAAAAATGTGATAGTCTCCGTGGAGACGGTCTTTTTCTTCTTATGGAAATGTCTCATCATGGAGTAGCCAAGAGGTTTTGGTCCAACGGCATCAAGGGGTGCACTTGGGTGTCATGAGAAAGAAGGTTATGAGGTTAGCTTACTTTCACCGATTACCGTGATTGAATTTATTATTTGGAAGCGTGAGTTGCTCAAGAGCTCACTTGTTCAAATCATGAAAATGAGCCCAAGTCACACGCGATTAGGCCCGTTGTGAACCAAAGAAGATAAATAACATGTGGGTGCCATCATACAAATCAACAAAGGTTTAAGCTCACTGACCATAATTAGATGATTGTAATTCATGTTTTCGAAAGAGGGAATTCGATAACATTTTGATGAAGTATTAGTAATGTGAATTGCAGGTGAAGGAGCTCTGTTTCTGCCCTAGCTCGAGAAGGAATCCATGAGATTCTCGAGGGCCTTAAAAAGATGATACATGGTAACACAGTGGCCGGGTTTCAAACGGTCCATTGCGTACTACTGAGAATCTGAGTCGTGATTTAAAAAACCATGAAAAATCTTTTAAGTGGAGCCATCATGCTCTCACTCTCAATCTTCGCTCCTGCAAATTTTATTAATTTATTTTCATGCTCATGCTCGAGCTTACGCTTGTGCACACTCCCTAGTCATTACCACTTAAGTACTTAACCATGTGGTTAGTGGCTTATAGATGAAAGACGTGACGACTGACGAGTGGGCACCATGCAAAAATGAAAGATTTGGTACTCATCAGATAATATCCTACACCTAGCACCTAAATACGGCAACCATGATACCGTTACACTGCAACCACACCACATGAGACTTAGGGACTTTAATTGTATGATATGATGGAAGATCAAACATGTTATGACAAACCACGTGGGGCGCCTACCTGAGCTAAAGCTTAAGGTGCGACCGTTTTAAGCTCTCGAAAATTTTAAATTTTAGGGGACCCTACTTTGATACTTCTCATGAATAGCCGAACAAAAAGGGTTCCATCTGTGAGAATAGCCGAACAAAAAGGGTTCCATCTCTAATCTTCGCTTTAGACTTTCAAAATTTTGGGCCGGCAATAGGATGCCATGTGTAAACACAGGCTGATGACGTATACAACATAATCCAAGACACAATGTTGATACTACTTGGCAGTGTCAGGATAAACCAGGTGTCGCGATACGGAACAGACTCGTATACAACCCAAGTACAAAGCACACTATTGTTAATGCTACTTGGCCTGCAGTGGCATGATGAACCAGGTGTCATCTGACGACACAAGCACTGGCTTTATGCTTGACACTTGGCCATCTAACGACATGAACCGGCTACTGACATGTATCGAACGACCATTGGCTACACACTACACAGGATACATTTTAGGCACACAAATGCTCACTCCGTCCCGAAAAGATTATCGAGTCCGCAAAAGACGAGAGAAGCGAAAAGGTGTGGCTTGAGACTCGTAATTTCCCTGTGCCATGTTTTGGGAGAGTAAAATTTCTCCTTTGTAATCGGGAGAGAGTGTCACCAGATTGGAAGAAAAGCTGGCCCGAACTTAAACACCAGAGCCGCAAATGTTTTGGGTCGTGGCCGCAAGCTTCAACGATGTGGCCGCAATCTCTTTGATGTGGTGGCCGCAAATCTTAGGGAATTGGCCACAAGTCATACCTTAAGGCCGCAACGTTGAATTTTCGGTCAGAAATTGTATTTTGAAGTTTGGCTTTTTGGGCTTCTTGGACTTGATTGGGATTGGCATATCTCCATTTTGAGTCTAAAACGAGAGAGAGAGAGAGAGAGAGAGAGAGAGAGAGAGAGCATGCAACTAGTGATGCACAAGAACATGTACATGTTACCTTACCAAAAAAACAAAAGAAAAAACACGTACATGTCGAAAGCAAAGAGAGGAAATTAACAAGGGCAATTTTCTCTTTCTGTTTTTCCGAGAAAATAAATAAGATTACCTTCAGTGGGACCGGTACCACCAGGAATATCCGTCACAATCCTGATTAATTACAAAGCGACAATAGACAAAAATGAGAAATTAATTAAACCCATCTACCTACTTATTAAACCATGCATTTAATAATTAAGGAAAAAGATAAACTAGGCGTAGCAAAAATAAAAAGCACATATTCATAACTAGCTAGCAAAGAAAAGACTGACCAATGCACCCATTCACGCATGGAAGGTTCACTCGGACTTGGTGCATCTGGATCAGTCATCACCTGCATGCATGCATGCGCTTTTTCCATCATCATCAACCCTTTATCATAATTAAGATTATATATGTATATGTATATGTATGTATGTATCTAAGGAATAAATGGTGATCACATGCAATTATAAAAGATGCATTTTGATTAAGATAAATATTCATACTTTTAACGCATCATCATTGTAGCTGAGATATTTGCAAGTGCAGTGATAGCCCAGTGATAAACACAATGTACTCTGCCGTTAAAAAAAAGGGTGCAATATACTCTCATGCATTTGATAGAGTTCAAAACTCACCGACTACAACTAAAAGCATTGACTTTCGCCAGGGTAAAACAAGAAAGAGATATATAGGAAATAGCATTTTGCAAACGTATAACGGAGAGAGAGAGAGAGAGAGAGAGAGATTACCAGAGTGTAGAGGTTATGAGGAAAACCAGAGATGGTGACCATAGGAGGATTAGTAGCAAGAGATGGCCTAATATCACATCCATTAGTGACATGCCTTGTATCAAAGTAGACATTCATGGTCACACTTGGCACAAACATGTCCACCACATCCCCAATCACCCTCCCTACTACCAATGGATCAACTGACGTCCCCATCGTTCAACTAGTTTCAGAGAGAGAGAGAGAGAGAGAGAGAGGGTTTTGAGCTGAGAAGTTAGAAATAGCTAGCTTCGGTATATGTATATATATAGATCAGAAAAACTGAGAAAAGCTCTGCTTAGTGACCTGCAAAACATGCACTGGCCCATCAAAAAGCAGAGGGAGGGATGTGTGCTCCACGTGTGACCTCTAGTTCTCCCTCCAAATATTTTTTTAGTAACTCAGGTGTCCAGATCAGCTTACTTGTTGAAGCATCGATCTCAATTCTCACTGCACACTTTCATGCACCTTGACTAATCTTGAGAGACCAATCTCAAGGCCCATTTGAGGGAGTCCCAATTACGGAATCACCCCAAAAGATCATAGATAGCACCTGAAAAGTTTCAAACCTAGCTAGCTGAAACTTCAGGAGAGAGTATGATACAAATCCTTAGGTAGAACTCACTTTTAAAAACCGGTTTACAAGGGGAGAGTACTCAAGAGTTTATACATACATGGCCAAGCCCATGCTTAGTCGATGTGGAACATTAAGATTATAACAGAGTAAATCCTAAGTCCCAAACCTTGATCAGCCGGCCAATGCTTGGTGTTAAGATACCATATAGGCCAAATATGGATTGATATACTCCAACGTGCTGTTTTGTTGTGGCACGTCCGTTACTTAGAGATTTGAATGCCTCCAAGCACAGTGGTTGTGAATGGGAAGGCGTTGGTTTTTTGTTTTCTTTGGTAGTAGGGTAGGGATAGAGGAGGGAACCATCTGTTTTGGGGAAGAAGACAGAGAGAAAAAATGTGGGCCTACGTAAAGACACTGGGGTGGGGTGGGATCCATGCTGTAGTGCATTTGTCCTCTGTTTTTAGTGGCACAAATGGACGATTAATCTATCTTCAATAATGGAGTTAAAAGGGTAAAATTAGGTCAGAATTACAGCAGCTAATTACTTAGTGCGAAGTTATTTGTGCCAGAGATCGCAACAGCACTACTACTTGGTATGTGAACCGTGAGATGGACTATTTTTGTAAAGTTTACAACTGGGTTTACGGACCCGCAAGAATATGTGATGTCGAAAGGTGTGGGAGATTACACGTGGTTAGGGCTGCAAATGAACTGAGAGCTCGGCTAGGCTTGGCTCAACTCAACTTGTTTTCGTTTAGCAAACGAGACAAGCTCGAGCTCAAGTTTTCGGCTCGTTCGACAAAGCTCAGTTTGTTAAGAGAGGCTCGGATCTATTAAATAGGCTCGTTTAGTAAATGAATAAGCTCGGCTCATTAAGTCAAGTTTTTGGCTAGTTTAGTAAATGAAACGAGCTCAAGCACGACAAATTAAGCTCGGCTCGGCTCGTTTGCAGCCCCAAATGTGGCAGTGAAAGCACCCATTATCACTGGATAATGACTCGAGATGAACCTGGTTGAGCACATTAGGCCATTGTAGTTATGGAAGTGCCCACGTGAATGGAACTTGAAACATTGCATTCTTCCGTTTGTGAAAGGGGGCCGAGTACTCAAGACTTTGTCTCCTCCAAGTACCCAAAACCACCTCATTGGATACTGCAAATTGAACGAAGGTGCAGGTTAATCAATAATTACCACAAAAATTGCAGAGGAATTTTGAAAGCAACAATTTTGGATAACTTACAGTTGGCAATGTCTTCCAAATCAAATCCTACATGACAAAATAAGAATGCAAGAGCCAGGACTCTTGCTCACAGTAGAGTTCTCTTTTTTCTATTTTTGAAACTCAAGATATCCGGGCTAGCATACGCGCACCTCAACTAGTAATACCCGTAGACCATGAAATCCTCCACTAGCGGAGGCCCAATGCCACCGGAATAGTTGATAGTGCTTCCAACTGCAGCTCTCAAAGGAGCACAGAATTTCTTCTGCGAAGTGGTCCCAACCATAATCCACATCATACCAAAGCTCAAATCTTTGTTTCCTGTTATCATTCTGCCAAAACCAAGCTTTAATCAGACTTCAAATTGGTTCCTACCTCAAATTCCTCCTCCGTTGGCCGGATACCGATACTTTTGGCAAGAAAGGGGTTAGATACAAATTATACAATAATAACAGAAGAATTGACTTTCACTGACGGATAGAAGACTGGCTTTTGTGCTTGTATCTATATCGAACCACAGCTAATTTTTGATGGAAATAAGGTTCGAAATACTTCTTTCAGTAGGATGAGTTTGGCATGAACACTCGTTCGGAACGGGATTTAGAGAGGGTCTCCCTTTCATGTTTCTACTCACCAATGTCACTTCAACTCATTAGAGCAAAACGCATAAAACATTGAATCAGAGCATGGATGCCAAACTCAAAGAGAGGTTTGTCTTTTCTTGTATGGTGATCATACAGCAGGCGAAAAGAACAGATTTCCAGACCTCCCTACCTGTTTCTTAATCAGTAGACCTTTTTCGTCCTTTCTCCTTTTCACGACCAATTCACTCAAAGTCCAATTCACTCAAAGTTCCTCCAGGTGAATTATGAACTTTAGCAAATCGTCCCCAAACACAGGTTAAATAACTAGTGAAAGAGCAATCTCACTTGTATGCATAACCCCTCAGCCAATGCCAGTTAAACTCTGATGATTGCTAGTTTTTTAGTAGCTCTTTGTACTACACTTCCCCCAGGAAGCCTTTGTTGAGGATCCAAATATGGAGTTGGAGTGGAAAAAAGATATCAACCCAAAACACCGCACAAGTATGAAGTTTACGAGTGAACCACTTCTAGAAAGATCTTAGTTCTTCTCCTTAAATCCATTTGCTATCACCAATAATCCCCACAAGAACACACTCCACCATTAAAGTGGTGAAAGCGATTCGAATCTCTTAGGATTATCACCCTTTTCACAATATTGGATATATGTTTGATTGCAGTATGGCAGTCAGCACACACACGCAAGTTTTTCATCACACGGATTGGTCGGCCAGCTGGAATATTCAAGATCCCAAAAGCAACGGCTAATTTTTCGCTGTGATACTTGAGCATATGCTCTTTTTCCTCCTCATCCACATCATGCAAAACCAATTTTGTTTGACAAACATAACCATCCCGCTTCATCCGCAAATCCAATTCTTCTAAGAAGGCATATATTCTACCTGTGTCCTGGTGAGTACAATCCCCAACAGAAAATGTGTGAATTTTGTTTTGCACTTCAACCCAACTATACCCAGGGACTTTTCTTACGCCCGTAGCCCTCATTTTCAATCTCATCCTACTAACATCACTCCATCTACCGGAAGCTGCATATAAGTTTGAGAGAAGTACATACATTCCAGCATTTTCAGGTTCCATCTCGAAAATCATCTCTGCAGCCTTTTCAGCTAATTCAGTATTGTCATGAATCCTGCTTGCACCAAGGAGAGCACCCCATGTTGCAGCATCCGGTTCAAATGGCATGCTATTCATTAGGTTTTGGGCATCGTTTAGGCGCCCAGCTCGACCAAGTAGATCTATCATGCAAGTATAGTGCTTTGAGTTTGCAGTTATGCCATAATTCTGATTCATTGAGTGAAAGTATTCTGTGCCTCTGTCCACTAAGCCGGTATGACTACATGCGGATAACACACCAACCTGCAAAAAATAAGGGAAAATTTTGAAAGTGGAACTCAAGTAAAAATCACATAAAGAGCAGAGGAGCACACACATACATATCTCGTTCATTATTTTCTGATAAAGTAATTACTTCTCATCACCAAACACGAGAGTGTGTGTGTGTGTGTGTGTGAGAGAGAGAGAGAGAGAGAGAGAGAGAGAGAGGAACATCAAGACTCTGTGGATCTTCTTCCTATGTTAGTATCACAATTTGGATTTACCATTTTATTTATGTGGAAAAGAAATCACAGAACTGTACAAGCGAATTGACGTCCAATCTTTGGGGCACAAGAAAATAGATTGATGAACGGAGGGACCCTGTGATTAGATTTCTTAGAATACAGCTGAGGAGAAAGACAAAAACTAACATACAGTGACAAAGATATCATAGCATTGTCATGGTACTGTCGGCATTAAGAAGAAAAGGTAATCCTTTTCCTTTCCTTCGAAACGAGTTATTTTCACTTGAAAGAATAATGGATCTGAACTTGAGGGAAGTGCATGTAATGCAAAATCTCAAACCTATACCCAATCTACCACTCCCAAGATAAGTTAATGGAGACTGATCTGAGTGTAGTCCACAGTCCACCCAGAGCCAATGGTTAAAGCTCGGACTATCAACTTTGAGGTTGTGGGTTTAAACATGAAGCGGACAGGTTTTCAGCCAATCTGATGGGGATGTATGTGGGAGTTTTTTATGCCTATGTTTACTCACAAACACTTAGATATCGAATAACATTTTTCTACTTTTCTGTTTCCTATCCGAAACAGAAAAATGTTAACCACATTTTACGATATTCTCATACAAAGATATCAAAACCACATTCCAAATGCATAAATAAAAAGGAAGGGCATAAAGCAAATCCTTGTACACAGGAGTTCAAACATTAACAACGAAAACATACTGGCTAAGTGCAGTATGGTATCATATTAGTGTTGAAATTCACTGTCAAGTGCCAACTTGTTGCACTACATTCTTAGTGCTAACCAAAAAAAAAATTCAACTTACGGGAGGTGATAGCAGCAAGATTACTCAAGCTAGTTCTGTATGTTCTTCTATAACAGAAGAAAACATGTCACAGAGGGTATGTCTTATTACCCTTGGTGTTGAAATCCACTGCAAATGCCAAGAATTTATAGCACTATATTCTTAGTACTAACCAACTAAAGGACTAACTTAAGTGAGGTGAGAGTGCCAACATAACACTTGCAATAAATTGAACATACGGAATTGCTTCCCTAGAATTTGGGGGGGGGGGGGGGGGGGGGGGGGGGGGCGGGGGGGGTGGGGGGTGGGTGAGGGATTGGAACCAAGGAATGGCTGGAACTCCAATCACATGAATTGGAACCAAGGAATGGCTGGAACTCCAATCACATGAGAAGAAAAATCCGAGCACAAATTAACAAGTCAAGTAACAATATTCAAATATACAAGTATATGAGAACATAATGGCAAAAAAAAAAAAATCAGACCCAAATACGTAAAAAGCTGGGTTACTTGCTTACTACCCGAATCAAGCCATGATAACTTTAGCAGGTCACCTGAGGCAAGGTTATTGTCCAGCAATTGCGTAGGTAATGCCCTAAAAGTTTAATGGTTATGTCATCTCCTAAAAGAGGCATCCATCAAGTACCAGACCAAAATAGTCTGTCCGACACACTAGAGGCCATCTCTCTGACAACTCCTTCCGACCTTTCTAGTAAGAGTCTATTTCTAAATGCAATTGGATACTATTTTGAATACTCTGCAGTAAAGGTTCAGGATATGCCATTCTGAGCAAAAGATTTTAAAGTGGCAAGGAGGTAAGTAGTTAGTCCTATGTCGCACTGTACTGTCCAAGTAATATAGAAATGAAACCCAATTATTTAACTAGATATTTATCAATTACCATCGTGACATCATCAGGTTTGATACCCGCCGACTTCATTGACTCAAAAACTTGAAGAGCCTCTTTACCGAATCCATGCCTTGCGTAACCAGCAATCATTGTGTTCCACGAGACGACGTCCTTGTCTGAAATGTCTTCAAATACATTGTATGCTTCATCTATGCATCCACATCTACAATACATGGCAAGAAGTGCATTGCCCACAAAGCACCCACTCTCATAACCTGCCTTAACAAGCTGCCCATGGGTTTGCATCCCCAACTCCAAAGCAGCAATATCAGCACATGTGCTCAAAACACAGGTAAACGTTGATCTGTTCAACCTTCCCCCGTCCCTCTTCATCTCTATAAATAGGCGTAAAGCTTCTTCTCTGTCACCAGTTTGAGCATACCCTGCAATTATTGCTGCCCAAGAAATGCAATCACGTCGAGGCATTCTGTCAAAGAAATTCCTCGCATGAGCAATTTCACCATTATTAGCATACGCAGTAATCATTGTATTCCAAGAACTAACATTCTTACAAGGCATTGACTCAAAGAGCTCTCTTGACATGTCAATTCTCTTGCATTGTGAATATCCTGCAATCATCGCATTCCACGAAACAGAATTCTTTTCTGGCATTTCATCAAAAACTCTCCGAGCTTCATCCACTTTACCATTTTGCACGTATCCAGAGACCATTGCGGTCCACATAAACACATCTCGTATCGGGGACTCATCAAACAATATCCGTGCCTCTGACAACTTCCCATCTTGGGCGTAACCTGAAATCATTGTGTTCCATGAAACTTCATCTCTAACGGGCATTCTATCGAAAATACGCCTCGCATCACCTAACCTCCTCTTCCTCACATATCCACCCATCAAGCAATTCCAAGAAACCACATGCCAGTCTGGTTTCGACTCAAACAACAAACTGGCTTCTTCAATACGCCCGTTCTGCACGTACGCAGCAAGTATCCCGTTCCATGAGATAGTATTCTTAACCGGCATCTCATCAAAAACCCTCCTCGCCTCGTCGACATACCCATTCTGCGCATAACCCGACAACATCGCATTCCACGAAACAACATCCCTTTCGGGCATTAGATCGAACAACGACCGGGCAGCCCCGAGGTTCCCATTCCGTACGTACCCACTGATCATCACGTTCCAAGAAACCAAGTCCCGTTCGGGCATTTTATCGAAAACCTCTCGGGCGAGATCGAACCTCTCGTTGGACAAATACCCAGATACCATGGCGTTCCACGAAACGGGGGTGCGACGAGGCATGGCCTTGAAGACGCCGAGAGCCAGGCCGCACTGCCCGTTTCGCATGTGGGTCGTTATGGCCATGTTACATTTCACTATGGTGGAGTCTGTGGTAGAAGAAGATGGAGTTGATGGCTTTTTGGTGATGGTAGTTTTTGTTGGGGAGATGTTAGCGATGGGTTCGATTTGCCGCGAGCGGAAGCAGCGGCTGTGAAACGACTTGATGCGTCGTGCAAAGCGCATTTGCATGAGCAAGCTGGGTTTTTTTGGCGGTAATACAGTTAACACGAACAAGAGTTATATAACGTCCACATCCCCGAAGTCGAGGGTGCATACGAACCGAGCCGTGCTTTAAAACTCGAGCTCGAATTTGATTGTAAATGAGCTGAGCCTAGCCTGTACAACCGAGTCGAGCTTTGAAATGTTAAGCTCAATCCGTCTAAACTTGCGAGCAGGGGTCAGAGGTCCACGGGTAAATACTGATTTCCCCCAAAAGTAGCACTTTGTTATTATAAACGAGTTTACACACATCTCGACTCATCCCGGAACCCTGAAGTTAATGGCCGGGCAAACCTTCAGTAGCCTTAAGGTTTGAAATGTTTGGCATTTTGGGATTCGAACTTGCGACTGCAAATCCTTTAGTTACTTTTTCATATCCACTTGACCAAACCTCGGGCTAATAAATACAACCAAAAAATACCATTTTCCATTTATATTAGTTAAGAAAAATGAGGTGCACGACCTATCAAATTCATTTGCAAGGTCTAGGAAAGTTGTCTTGAAAAATGGGTAATTTTGAACTAAATACAGAAAAATTGATACCGTTTAGTCAATAGTAGCTTAAGAAAACACCAATTATTGGTAGTGTTCGGTTACCATTTTAGTTTAGTTTTAATTTAGTTTTTCAATAATTACCCTATTTCTCTAATTATTATTTTCTTATCTCTCTCCAATCATTACCCCTCTATTCAATCATTACTCTATTTCTCTCTCCACCCACTACCAAAACTAAACTAAACTGAACTAAATCACTTGTATTTTGGGATCCATAGGACATTCCCCAAGCAGTACATGACACTGCACCATCGTTGCAATACTTGGATTTTGTTTCCCACATTTCGTGCGATTCCAATTGTTCAAATTTGTCCCACCTACCAAGTTTTGTTCGTCGGGAAAAAAAGATCATACCATATGGGTGCTGGCTCCCAGGTAATGAGTGAGTGGGTTTTCTCATTTTAGAACTAGTGAAGTTAGAATGACCAATCAAGTAGCCATTTTCAAGGGATTGCCCATCCTGAAGTACAAATCTTTCTGCAAAAGTTAACGGCTATACGCTACCAGAAAAGGTAGCCAGTGCTTCATCATCCATTTAAACATAATATAACAAAGGTATACAGTCATTCTCTTCCTATATCAATGTCTGCTCATCCACTCCAATAAATACAAGGATTTCGCATCTCCAAAACGTAAATAAGACCATTGCAGAGGATTTCTTCTCACTAGTGCTGTTACAACACAAACAAACTGCAACAACAATATGAGTCCTGTTAGCGTCTACACGAAACGAAGAAAAGAAACTTGATTCAGGTCACCATGAAACCACCGGCAAACAGATAACTGGCGTAAATGGAGCCATCTGACTCTAGTCGAGTTACTGGAGAATAGTGTTAAAATCAGGCATGCAGGGCTGCTAACTTATGCGACAACCCATCAACCTCCTCATGCTCAGCAATAGGTTCTTCCTGTGACATTTTAAGACAACCGGAATTCGTAGTCAAAACAAAAGTAGTAGCAATAACGAAACAAGTGTTAAACGAAAGCATCAAGTTGTGCTTGAAACAAAAGACATTTAGCTCTTTTAATAGTACTAGTATTACATAGTCACATCAATAGATTTTTCTTTTTCTTTTGGTTTTTTAGATATTTAGATTTCTATCTTCATTGCCCATGGGCGGTGTAAGTTGTATCGGTGTTTCATCAATATAATTTGCCTTTGTTCTTTCTCAAAAAAAAGTGTCAAAAGAATATGAAGTTGTGAGCTGCGGTGTGCCTAGATGCCTATAGAGCAACATTATTTAGGGTGTTGTACATCTTTGTTCTCGTTCCACCAGTAAATAAATGTTCCACAAGAAAATAGACAGGAAGAAGGCAGCACCCAAGTACACCAGGAGCAAATAAAAGCTCTTAGCATCTCAAATCCTTACCCATTTTACTACCCATACGCAAAATTTGAGTAAAAAGCCAAAAAACTCATCTCCAATATCTTGAGTTCTTCCAATTTCCTCACCCAAATTTGGGGAGGCTCAAACCCATACCTTTTTTTTCAAATCCTCTTTTCACTTTCACCAATTACACGCATGCCACTCTTTAATCACAAGTGTGCCATTCAATAATAGATTTGGGTAAAAATATGGGTTTAGCATTGGAGATGTCTTACCCAAATCAAGCTTCAAACCCAAATCTCTATCCAAATTTGGGTGAAAAAATGGGTAAGGATTGGAGATGTTATACGAATTCCAACCAACCACTAATAATGCTCAATCTTTTCTTTCACCCAAGAAACTAAAAGCTTAAAAATCTACTCTTAATACCCCATTTAATTGCAGCATAGCATCGCCTTTAAGAAAAGGAGGTCAATTCCTACATGGTACACTATTTCTTGTTTTTTCCCTTGAGCAATTTGATTGGGGAGAGTGTGTTCCATCTATTAGCATTCAAACATCGAGTCCAATGAACGATGTTCTCAAAATGAACAAACATTAGCAAACATATATGCAACAGATTACCTCTGGATCTTTTCTTGCTTGGACGCCTATACACTTGGAAGCACTAATACTAGCACTCTTTAATAGGCTACGGGCACTGTAGTTTGGCTTGTTGAGTCCATTCTGCTGCAAATTTGTATTTGCATTGTCTGATCCCTGGCATTGCTTGGGAGGACTCTGAAGAGTGGTAGCAACAGATGCCACTGTTTGATCACTATCATCAGAAGTAGTTTCACCCTTGGGTGCACTAACCCGTTCTCTGAAGAAAGGAAGATTTGTAATGCAAATAAACATGCCGTCAAACTAGTGAAACTATGAAACCATAAGCATAAGAGGTCAACTAAACATGTTTCCCAACTTACAAAGACAGCTTATCAAAATTGCAGAAACCGGCTTCAGCAGACACAAACAAACATTTTGTATTGTTGTAGACACCCCAATTTGGACCCCCTAAGAGTCTTTAAGCAATGGTTGGATGTCTCCCCGATGATGTAAATGGATCCTAATACCTAAAATGGTCTTGAACTAACTTTGCATATGCTTGATTGATACATGCGCACGCATTATCTAACCTTGTGTATGCAACATTGAACCTTGCAAAGGCAAGGTATATTCTACACAATCTCTATATTTTGTTAACTTCCCTGTTTAATACATTATTCTTACTGTTTTGTTTTCTCATTAGTAGAAATGCATGTTTAGCTTGTTTATAGCTTTCAAACCCCTTTGCATGTCCCCCCCCTTAGTTGTATAGTTAACACGTAAAACCAAAATGAAAATAAAATCCCTTGAGTGATTAGTCGATCCCGAGGTTAGGCGGGATGGAGTGCCTAACACCTTCATATCTCGTAACATAGCTCCCGAGCCAACTAATATTTGGTTATGACGGACTGGTAGTCTTTGCTTATGTGTTCCATTTGGTTCCTTCGGTATAGCTTCAAACCTGAGTGGTGACTCCAGACACTCACGCTAGTTTGGTTGATGACCCACATTTTCCAGATGGGGGAGCATACAATCGTCGATAAATTTGTTGAGAAAGAATGATTTTAGAATCTAGAGAGAGACCTAGAATCTGGCAATACATGAATTAAGGAAAGGCAGTGAGAGCAAATTTTTGGACTTATGGAACCAATGGACTACCAAACCACCAACACGAATTATGGACACGTCTACCAGCATCAAGTATACATGGGCAATACGTTTCGCCCCCAAACACAACAGGTTTCAAACAAGAACACGACACTCTACTCTCCGGACACGTGTAGGACATGCCATATAACATGCTCACTTTTCTATGGAATATGTTTAGTCGAACATTCTAGGACATGCTAGGGACATATCAGGAGGTTAGAATACAAAAAATATATTTGGGTCAGGGTCAAAACTTTCATGGATGCTTAGTTCATAAAAACTCATTTAGTCACTTAGCTTTCACATATTTCATAATTGTGACATTATCGTTGATTCTTATCTTCAATTGATACTATAGTTTCAACATACCCCCAATGTCCGTGTCCTACTTTTACGAAGCCTTACGTGTTCACATGTCTATGTCCCGGCTTCTTATAGCCAACCAATGACAATAGCAAGACATTTAAAACATCAAAGTTAAACATCTTACCTAGGCAATGAAGCATGCTGCCTTTGGAGTGGAGAACTCTTTTCACCTTTACCGTAATGCTCCTCAAGATGGGCAAACTGTCGCTTGAATCGATCAACACCACTGGAAGGACACAAACAACTAACATAAGTGAGAACTCTAAATTTTAGCCAAAAAAGTGTTCAGAAAATAAAGGGGGCCACCTTCTATAAACAAAGCAATAACAGGCATACTGATTTATACACAAGCAAAACAAATGGAAGCAGCAAAACTGCAAAATGAAAATTGTGCCATTGTAGCCTCGGAACCTTCCTCCTGTCAGCACCAACACAGTAAATAAAAGGTCTATTGCAGTACTACCCCCCACCAACAAAAGGTGTGTTGCAGGGAAGAGTTCCATAATAGAAGATTTGTTGCGAGGAATACATCTTAATTATTTGAAGCACTAATGCAATGGTTCATTCGATACAAAAGAACAGAGGGATATGAATTTCTCAGGAAATGGAAGCTCCAGTGTAGTTCAAGAAACTGTGGTCCAAAGTTAAACTAACAGAACATCATTAGGATGCGGGGGATAGATTGAAAATTTACCAGTGGTTTTAATCCACAATCAAATTTCACAGAAGGCGCAACATGAAAGGCTGAGAGAACTGTAAGTTATAGCAATGTGTAAATTATGACCTTTAACCAAAATTAGATAAACTTCACCCTTGTCTTAGCTCTATTTTGCACTCTACAAATTCGATCCCTCAATGGATGCCTAGTTGGACAAGGGACTGAAAGTAAATCAATGAAATCACCAAAAGCTGACCTCCTTCTCATCCTCGGTATCTTCCAACTCCTGCTCATACCACCAAATTAAGGCAATTACTAACACCCACCAGTCTCTAAGGCAAACTTTTACATGCGCACTTGTGTGTGTGAGAGAGTGAGAGAGGGAAGTTCCTCAACCATCGGTGTGACATCATTGCTCTAAGATACCCATGAAGTCAGCAGAAGCGCAATAGACAGATCCAGACATCAGGTCTTACAAACATGACAATAGAACAAACGTTAACGACTAAGAATTATTTTGTTCAATAGCCAAATCAAATCTATTGGATAGTTCCTGTTTTGTGAAGCGCCAGTAAATATCAGAAGCAATTTGACATATGTTACCCAAAAAAATGGTTTTATTAGAAGAACAAAAATAAGTGCCTCACCTCGGGTACATGAAGCTAGTCTGATCTCCGCCACGAAGATACTCCTGGAGCATCTGGGGATGATATTCCAAAATCTGTTCACTCCAGACAAGGTCCAATACAAGTTTAGTGATTGAACAGAAGCCTCACTTTTACCAAAACAACAGGCATCATGTTGTAAGACCATACCTCTCGATAAATCAACTCTCTAACATCATCTTTTGCTAATTTTCTTCTCTCAAACTCAAACTCAAGTTTTGATATGGGTTGTGTGGCTGGTTCACGGTCCACATTTGCCAAACCACTGAAGTAAGGATCGGATAATGCCTGCAAATTTAAGCACCAAACAATCAGGAACAAGATACAGAGATTTCTTTCTTTTGGAAGTACTTGTTATCAATTTTTAAGTGGTGAAATATTTGATTTGCAAAAAGGCCACCTCTTCAGCAGATGGTCGATCTTTGGGGTCAAATGCTAGAAGGCGTTCCAGAAGGCGAAGAGCTAGTGGATCTACATTGGGGAACTTCTGTACAAATGGAACTGCTGGTTTTCTACGCATGCTACTCAGGTATCTTCTTGCTTTTTCATTCCTAATCTGCAATTGTCAATCAAATACCTCGTTACAAGGCTAAAATTAAATAAACTATTGGCCTCATCAATTCAATGTAACGAGGTAATAGTACAACAGTATAGTTGCTTTCAGTTCATGAAAGCGGTTTTTGGACAATATAGAGCTCAAAATGTTACAATGCACGATGCAATCCAACAGCTGCCAGTTTCTGCAACCCAAGTATAAGAATAGGAAAACAAAACTTTTTACAAAATAATGGAATAAAACAGCAATACACAACTAACCCTAGCTATGGATTCTGGAGGAGGAGTGCCAAGCAAATCAGTCATGAGATCTAACTGGTGCACCACATTTTTCCCAGGAAACAATGGTTTTCCTGTAAGCATTTCAGCAAATATGCATCCAATGCTCCATATATCAATTGCGGGTGTATACTGCAAGAGTAGGAATATCCAGGACATCAATTCATACCTCAAGAAATCAAGAGTAGGAATATCTGAGACATCATTTCATACTTCAAGAAATCAAGAGATATATCCATAACATGTAAATTAAAATTGTCAAGTTAAAAAATGTCCCAAAGGCTCAAGTTGTCAGGAAATTGGGCGAACGATGTATATCGAGGTATCCAACACCCTCCATTGTGTGCAACCTAGTTTCACTAGATCCAAACATAGAGCGAAATATGCAAAGGGGAGAAGCATGATACAAATGGGGGACAAATGCAAATGGAGAGACTTGAACCTGAGACCTCTTAGAACCAAGGCTCTGATATCACGCTACAAAAGAGAGAATCTGTATATTGCTGAATAATGGAGACATAAAAACAATAAGCGACTGACTACTAAGCAAAATAAAGTCTACTACCCATGTGGAACAAGACAAATGACAATAAACATAAATACTGAAGTGATATACTGCCCGCTCTAAGTCACCAAGATGACTGAATTGATAACCAAAAGAATAACTGTACTACTGCAGCACACGGAAAAGGTACATAAGTGAAATAGACATGCATTATATTTACCCATACACTAACAGAAGCCAAAATGAGGAAACAAAATGTCCTATAATTAGGGGAAAAAACTGCAGAACTATCCAAAAGTCTTTTGGATCAAGTTCTCTGCAATCTCAACGGAACAAGATTCATGAGTGAATCCTACTTTACGTGATACCGCAAATTTGAAGTTATAGTGTCTCATCAGATACCCTCCATGGAAGTAGGGGTGCCCAACCACCTTGATGAGGGAACATCTATCAATAATCCGGAGAAGCACTCTTAACACCAGCAACCAATATATCGCCTTTCGTCAGTTAAAAACTAAGACACATAATATCCAGTTGACTTCTCGTGGCAGCTCATCGAAGAATGATGATTGCAACAACAATAGCAGACCACAAAGTAAAGGCAGTGGTAATCACTTGGCAATAAGAGGAGCCTCAGGAAGCCTTTTGTCTGGGGGTTCGACTCCCACCTGCGTGCTATTATTCATGTGTTGGGCCAGTCCAATGGGGGCTTTGCCCAGGCTTCAACTGGGCCCCCGCAAGTGGACAGGGGGATTGGTCTTCTGGGTTAGTCAGTCCACTGGGGAGGATACCGGTGATTAAAAAAAACACAAAGTAAAGGCCTCTATGACATCATGAAAAAATAAAGCTGTCAGACTTAGATTAAGACCAATCAAGGGACAAGTTGAAGACTAAAGCACATTAGTTATTCAATGGAGTAGATGGTGTGTCTTAGATAAGAAAGTGTTCATAAAGGCCTTAAGGTAGCTCACCAAGGGCGTGTTTGAGATAGCTGTGAATACAGATATCAGATTTTAGCTTCAAATTCTAGATTTTACACGTTTACCATAACAGTGAAATTATAATTAAGCTGTCATAAAAGCTGGTATTGTTTACCGCAAAGAGTTGAAAAACAGCTTTTATAAAACTCAGAATCTAAAACCTGACCCAGCTTTGGAATTTTCAAAATTTCATTCCTTTTTGAACATTTCAAAATCTATAGAATCCGAAAATCTGTTATCTAAAATTTTTGGAAATAATACAAACTTATTTTGAAAAGTAAGAATCTCAAAATCTGCAAAAATAATTTCTCATAAACACACACAACTAGCTATGGCCCTAAACGTTCTCCAGCAGCAATGCATAAATTTAAAAAACACAGCAAGCATTGAAATTATGCTCCCAGTCTCTTTAGAAGAGGATTTCTTAAGAAGGAAAATATATTTCCATCCACTAAACAGAAACTGCCATCCACTTAATGAGTTACACTCATGGAGATTAGTACCTAAAGTGACCTCCCGTAGGGCTTACAGAGGCAGCAACCTAAGCTACTACCTCATTGGCACCAAAGGAATCCACATACACATGTATTATGAGGTAGGACTTCCTTAAACTATCACACTGCATGGGTCACCTTGTAAGTTGGTTGGCACAAAAGTTTTCACATCAACAAGGTGCCATTACCGAAAGGTAAGCTGAAAATGAGGGCAAAGCATTAGAAGAAAGAGACTACAGCAACAGTGAGGAACGCAGCAAGGTTCTCTTTGAAGTGAGTTGCGGCCTCTAAAAGATTATTTTGACGCATATTACGAAGAGGCATATCTCCTATTTTATGACTGACAACAGCTGGCGCTGCATCACCTGAGACAATAGCAAAAGCTACAAGGGCTGCAATACTTTAGGCTTGTAGCCCACGAAGGCATCTGGCTTGGTGTGTATGCTTTTGCAACCCAGTGCATCATCGGTCTTTCTCTAGAGAAACCAAGGATGTAGCATTCCACACCACCCTCAACGTAACCAAAATGCTATCGATAGCATTTCATCAAATCGCCTTATGCCTTCTTGTAGAGAAGAGTGGTCAAGAGTCTGGATGATGTTAGATCAAATGGTTATCCATGCGATAAAGATAAACTACATGTTTACACATGGCTCTACGAACTCCAAATAGGATAAATAATAAAGTCCAATGAACTAACATCATCCAACGATTACTGAGGCCACTGAATAGATTCTACAAGCAGCACTACACACTCCACAAAAAATAACCAATCAACTGCAGTTGACAATAAAACCCTCAGAAGGGAAATGACAAAAAAGGAGAAAAGTTGAACAAAAAGTTGCATAGACTATCTCACATTCCAATAGTATGCATAGTGCCACGCACTGTGGCTTAATAGCATTGCTGTCAATTGGGTATTACAATTTACAATTATGGGGAAATAAAATTTCAGAGAACAGCACATATTGCGTGTGGTATTAAATGATACAGTAAGCTTACTTTGGAGAAAAAAGAGCCACAGAGTTCGGGAGCACGATACCATCGGGTAGCAACATAGTCCTTTGACAAATTTAAAAGATGCAAACAAAAGTTAATTCCAAAGTTTCAGATAAGTAGTCTACAGAATAAGGAAAAAGAGGAAAAAAGCATAAGTAGCTAATACCATAGGGTATTATAACATACCGTCCAGAAAATAGCTGATGGGGCATCATTAAAGGATACACGAGCAAGCCCAAAATCACAAATCTTCAACTTGCAATCCGCATTAGCAAGTATATTTTTTGGTTTTAAATCTCGATGGAACACATTTGCTGAAAGAAATCAAAGGGTATAGCAGTAAACAAAGAGGACATAGAATGCAAAAGGAGAAGATTACAGGGGCTATGATAATGCTGAAAAGTACAAACCAGTATGTATATATTTTAGGCCACGAAGAAGCTGATACAAGAAAAACTGATAATGTTCAGGTGTAAGATCATCATTTGCTTTAATCACTTGGTGAAGATCAGATTCCATCAACTCAAATACAACATATATGTCTCTAAATTCTCTGCGAGAAGGAGGAAGCATGACATGCTTTATTTCAACTACATCCGGATGACGGAGCAGTCGAAGGAGCTTGATTTCTCTGAGGATCCTTGTGGCATCAGAGACATGCTCAAACACATCATTGATTTTTTTTATTGCTACCCTTTCCCCATTGTGTGTATCAATGGCAGAACCAACAACACCATAACTTCCTTTGCCAACAACTTCCTGAATTTGATATCTGCTTGCTTCCCCATACTCTGTGAAGAATTCTTTGTCCAGAGAGCTCTGAGTAAAATTGACACATTAGCTTACTGTTAAAAAGGACATGAAGCATCAATGTCGCAGACGAAGTAGAAGACTAGAAGTTAATCACTTTGTTTGGTTTAAATCTCAGAAAGTTATTTTTGAGAGTTGAGTGGTAATGAGTGGAGAAAGATAGAGAGATATTTATTGAAAACTGTGCCAAGAGAGTTAAAGTTACTTCCAAAGTTGGGAACCAAGCGGAGTGAATAGCATTCCCAAAAAGAAGAGTATAGAAAATTGCAAGATTTCTTATATTCTTGTGTTAAGACTATGCAAAATCATAAACATATAATGCATTAGAGAACCTATGCTCTGGCCAAAATGACAAAAAAAAGAGGTTCTCAAGAGCAGAAACTACCATGACGATGACATGTAAGGATTCACCTGAGATGACTTATAACCGTCAAAGAGTAAGAAATCACTTAATACACTTGGGAGGGCAGTGTAAGAGGAAAAGGTAGATATCTATCTCTCATCTGTTTAACTTGCTGATGATATTCCACTTAGGATGTCAAGACTCTAATACTCCACCTCATCCATGACACAACTAAATGGACCCGGGTATATTTCATATATCAAGGAGCGATTAGTAAATAATATAAACATTGTTAAGAAAGCATGTAACTGAGTAAGCAGATGAATGGCTAGCATTGGTGACAAACTCCCAATGGGATAGAAAGAAAAAGTCAAAAAAAAAAAAAGTAGACAATTATCAAAGAATTACAGCAGATCAATAGATTGTCCTGGCAGCCAGATAGAAATATTAGTTGATGAAGCCTAGAATTGCACGATTATCTTCATATTTATTTATAGACTATAGTCAATTTGTTTACTGTTAATTTCCTCCATGTAGTACTAATTGTGTATCTAACATCGAAATCCTCTTTGTAAGAATGCAAAGGTTACGTGTGGTGATGATTGCAAATATAGATGATGATTTACCACTCAATATGAGGGCCAGAAGGTGGAGAATACACAAAAAATCAGTCCGAGTCCAATCAACCCAAAATTGGCTACCCCATATTTTCCATTTTATCGAATATTGGACTAGGAGTGAATCTCCAATGGATGTTTTGTATTAATCAATGGCTCCATAATACTATCATTGCCAAGATTTCTCCCAATAGATAACATTAAGTATTTATGCAAGTTATTTGTTCTTCATAATTTCTTGTTCATTTGTCAACTCAACCCCATCTGAAGCTTGGCATTCCCTGTGAATAAACATCCAGTTCATCAACGCAAGATCAATAGTTGGCAGTGAACTTCCGAAGGCATACTAATACTGCATCAAGGTTTTATCCAACGATTGAGGAAGCCTTCATGCTTTCTTCAATTGAGTTATTCAACTAACCAAAGTCGATACAAGGGTGAAGTTGGGTGCGGATCACCAACGTCTTAGTGATCTGTCAATATATTTTCAGCAGCTTGCTTCTCCTCAAATTCAACAATCAATTTGATTTGTTTACAAGTTGCAATTTATCGATCCTTGTAGCAGAATCAATCATCTGTACTGAAATTCTCTGTACCTCTATACTGGTGCATTTTCGACCATTGGATCACATAAAAATTTTAAAACATAAAAAATAAAAAATAAAAAAACTCACATAATCTAACAACCCAAAACATCTCGGCTCAGAGGTACACCAAATTTCTCGGTACAGAGGATCTCGGGTACCTTGTAGCGCGACCCTGGACCCACCGGGTCATTACTACTTCGCAACAACATTCGCTCGGGTACAAATTGGAGTCATGTATAATCAACATAACTACTGCAAAAATCAACAAGATTACCAAAAAAAAGGGAGGAAAAAAAGAAAAGAAAAAGGAAACGGCAATGGACAGGCTTTAACAACTGGTTGCCACTTACCATTCAACCCGGTTAAAAGCGACACACACGGCCAATCAAAGGCAAAGAAACATTTAGAAAACTTCAATCAAATCAAATCAAATTCCCAAATAAAACCCGATCCATAGACACACAAACATATCATACATATATCTAGAGAGAGAAAGAGACCTTTTTGTGAGGATCCATGATGTAGCTGAGTCGCTTAGGGACTTTGATTAGCTTCAAAACAGAGATATCAAAAACCTTGAGTTCCTCGCTTGCATTTAGTAAGCGGTTATCATTGTTGCCGTTGTTGTGGAGATTAGATTCATCGCTCGCCCTATTATGGTCAAATATTGCTGTTGTTGTTGATGAGGAGGAGGACGATGATGTTATTGTTGTTGTTGTTGATCGACGTTGGAACCAGCGACGAACACCGTCCACAAATGCTCCACTCCCCATACATACACATAGGCCGTATACACACGGATGCCCTAAACTATCGCTACCAATCGATAGGCGGTTGAATCGCAGCCGATCGCTCCCAGCATTGCCCGCTCTCCCTCCGCTTCTCTCTCTCTCTCTCTCTCTCTCTCTCTCTCTCTCTCTTTCTCTCTCTGTATACCTGTATGTATATGCGAGTGTATATGCGCAAGTGCTCTGGTATATACGTGAGTTCACGATATTCTCCGAACGTTACTTTTGATACTCCATTTTGTTAATTTTTTATTTTCAGTTTTTGGTTTTTTTTATTTTTTTGAAAATTAATCAAAAAACTTGTTCGGTAAGAGATTTCTACTTTTTTGTTTTTCATAAGTTTTTTTAGAGTTCTTGTAAATTATGAAAACAACAAAAATGTGTTTTCCCCATTTTTTTTTTGAAATACAAATATTACCAAACATGTTACTTGTTTTTATTTTTTTATGAAAACATAAACATGTTTCTACTTTGAGTTTCTTAAATACAAAAAATAGAAAATTAAAAAAATTACCAAACGCACCCTGCACATTTGTTTGGTTGTTAGTTTTGGAACCAGTCTACTTGCACAGCAGATCTGTGCACAGATTGTGCACAGATTTTTATGTGGGGCCCACTACGGGTCCCACACAAGTGATCCGAGCCGTTCATTGTGTTTAAAACATCTTTTTAAGGGCCTCCGCAAAAAATAAGCTCAATCTAATACTTATAAGTGCTTGATTTAATCATCTAACTTTTTATTCAAGTTTTTAGAGAATGAAAAGTTAGACAATTAGATCAAGTATTTATAGGTATCGGATTGAGCTGATTTTTCGCGAGGACCCTTGAAAAGATGTTTCAAACATAATGAACGGATCGGATTACTTGTGTGGGACCCTTAATGGGCCCCACATAAAAATCTGTGCACAATCTGTGCACAGATTTGCTGTGCAGTTAGACTTTCTGTTAGTTTTGAGACGAAAATATTTTATAAATTTTTTTTTTCATATTTAGTCAATTTCTTGAAAATTTTAACGAATTTTTGAATAGGAGTATGCTATATACATCCGGAAAGTAGAAAATAAGTAGAAAATTTGATTAAAAAATTACCGTAAACGGGAAAATATGAATAACGAAATAGTCCAAAATTTTGAAGAGAACATTTCTGAGATGGAAACGAAACAAAGTGTTTTGGAATATACTTGAAAACAAAAAATATGACATGAACTCATCTTAAACTTACTATTCATTGTGTTTTGACGTATACTTTGTTGTCATCTTAGTAAAATATTTGAGTAACCATCCTGTCACCGAAAGTTAATAGTACATATAGTAATCGAATTTGGAGAAAAACGGATTAAAGAAGACAAATTAAGGATATTATTCTTTGAACTTCTTTTGACTTTAGTTATTTTTTTATAAAATTTTGATCATGGTTTTTTTGTCTTCTTGAGACTGTGCTCCTTAAAATGAATAACTAAACTCAAATTTTCAAAAGGACAAATGACAATATTTAGCTAATAGTGCACGTCATTCTCTGAGTCCCAAAAAAATGAAAATTTTGGATTTTCATAATAGAAAGTGTGTATGAGATGTTGATATCTGAGTAACTTTTTCATTGTGATCCATATCTTTCGAATTAATATACATCCGACGCATCCATACAACGTCTCTAATTTGCAAGACGCGAAAGATAACAATGTGCAGTGTATGGCGTTGGAGAGGTGATCAATGCTGTAGAGTGACCATCTCCTGTAAGTGTCATTATTATTACACGCTAATGTGGGATCGCGCTCTAAAAGTAAAGTAAATATTGTTGTTGGATGATACATCTTAGACGATTAGATTTTCTAAATAAAATAAATGAGGTTCGTCCCCTCTTAATACCAGCATATGACAAGTGGAGTGAAGTGCAATTAGTGTCTCCCTTATACTCTCATGCACGTGGACATGATTCGATTCCCGTAAGCACTCATCTCTTCCCTAAGTCCCGATAAAAAAAAATTAAGATTAACAAATAACAAAAATATATATATTACCAGCAAACTGATGATACTTGATAGTCAATCCTTCGTATATACCAATATAAAGGACAGTAACGATTCATAATCTTTTTATTGATGGTCGGTTTCACGTAAAACCGGCATAAATAAAAAAATTCTTAATGCCAAAGTTATCAAATGCTTTATATCAATTTGATTATTATTATTATTTTGGTTTTCAATTTCTGAAAATTTTGAAAAATTATATTCCCTCCGTCCCAGTTTAATAGTCCATCGTTCTATTCTAACTAGATAAAAAAAAAAGCTGTATCTTTAAATAGGTAATGAATTTTATATCAAATATGAATATTGTTTGATATATTTTGAATAATTTTATAATACAACATTTTCAAAATCAGATAAAAATATTATAAATTACAATATATAATCAAGGGAAAATTTCAAAATACCACCAACCTTTGCTCTAAATTTCAATTAGACTTCCAAACTTCAAAAAAAAAATCAATTTTACTCCCAACGTTATATTCTGTCAAGCAAAACGCCTCTTTCAATCCAAATGACTAGCGGATTTCATTAAAGGCCCCGTTAAATAGCGTCCCGATCGAATTTCGACGATCCAAGCCGTTCAATGTGATCAAAACGTGATTTTAATGGTACCCGTAGGAAATCAGCCAAAAAAAATGACCGAGAAGGGCTTCATTCGAACAGTTTTTTTTATTGAAGGGCTTCTCGAGCAGCAAAAAAACTAATCGAATGAAGCCTTTCCCGGCAATTTTTTTTTTCTGATTTCTCGCGGGTATCCTTAAAATCACGTTCTGAACATATTGAATGGCTTAAAATCGTCGAAATTCGATCGGAAAAATGGGAGATGCAGATCAATTCGGATTTTGCTTTGGTCTGCACCTCCCCTTTTCCGATCGAATTTTGATGATTCGAGCCGCTCAATATGTTCAAAACGTGATTTTAAGGGTACCCTTGAGAAATCAGAAAAAAGACCGAAAATGGTTTGATTTGAGCAATTTTTTGTTAAACAGTTCGATAAAAAACTATTCGGATAAAGCCATTTCTAGTCTTCTTTTTTTTGCTTATTTCACACGGTTACCTTTAAAATCACGTTCTGAACACATTGAATGGCTCGGATCATTGAAATTTGATCAAAAAAGGGAGATGCGGACCGAAGCAAAATCTGGACGCCCTAACTTGAAAAAAATTCGGATCAAAATGCCCCCTTAAGTCCAAATGACTAACGAATTTCGTTACAGGCCCCGTTAAATAGCGTCCCGATCAACATTCAATAATCTGAGCCTCTCAATGTGTTCAGAACGTGATTTTAAAGGTACTCGTGAGAAATCAACAAAAAAATAATCAGAAAGGGTTTCATCCAAACAGCTTTTTTATTGAATTGTTCAATAAAAAACTATTCAAATCAAGCCATTCCTGGTCTCTCTTTTTTATTACTCTAGGGTACCTTTAAAATAACGTTTTGAACACATTGAGCGGCTCGGATCATCAAAATTCGATCAGAACGCTATTTAACGGAGCCTTTAACGAAATCCTTTAGTCATTTGGACAGAATGAGTCGTTTTGATTAACAGAAGATAACGTTGAAAGTAAAATTGATTTTTTTGAAAGTTTGGGAGTCTAATTGAAATTTCGAGTAAAGATTAGGAGGCATTTTAAGGTTGGGAGGTATTTTGAAATTTTTTCTATAATCAATTGAAAAGTGAAACGAACTACTAAAAAAACTACAGTATTAAATTGGGACAAAATGAGTACTTTCAAGAGTTGTACCGCACGGTATGGATTTCCCATAGTCTCAACTCTCAATAAGGGCTAATGTAGATACTTGCCGGTTGCACCACATAGCTCCATGCGGCTGTTTCGATTCATGACTTAACCCAGATGATCAAAAAATCTTCTTCGTTTTTTTTTTTTTTTAAAGACCAGATTCGATCAAGTAGATCAAATTCAATTTGAATTCTGTAAATCCGATTCCAGCAATCCAAATTCGAAAATCGGACATCCGAATCCGATCCAGAAATTTTCACTTGTTCAGAATTTGAACGTGTGAACCCCAAAAAGCACAGCTGCAGTTTTTTTTTTCCCCTCGGGTGAGAAACGGTTTGCAAACTGCCGATGAATTAAATTTTAGAGAAGCTAACCATTGTAGAGATCTCCTCATAAAAAAGAAGAAGAAACATTATAGAGATCAGAAAACAGGAAGAATTAAAAACTAAACATTCTACTCTGGCACTCACGAATCCATTAAACCCATTTCAGATAATAGAAATTTATTCTTAAATCCATTACGTGAACTTCATAAATACACAAGTTCACCTATTGATTTTGTAAGGTCTAAAGTCCATTTTAAGATATCCTAGAGTAGGGTAGGGTACCCTACGATTTATGCACTTTTATAAGATTTTAGGGTACACCTTTTTATTATAGGTTAGGGTACCACATGGTAGGGTAGATTACCCTCGCGTAGGGTACCATACGCTAAAGTACCCTAGGATTTAGGCACTTTTATAAGATTTTAGGGTGCACTTTCCTATTATAGGGTTTTGATGGTTTAGGCACTTTCATAGGGTTTAGGATTTTAGACACTTTCATAGGGTATCCTAGGGTTTAGGACCTATCACTAAATCTCCATAAAACTCATTTCAGAAAATAGGATTTCTAAGAAACTGAGTTCGGTTTAGATCTGAATCGGATATACTCAGATCTGACCCAAGCCTGACTAGGATTATCGAATTGGAGTTTATTAGTTTTGTATTCGGATTTTTAAAACGAATCCGGTCTATTAACAGGCCTAGTCGTAAGGAGTGCGCTACAACATCCCTTCGATTGTACTCCACTATATAGGATGAATAATGATTAAGGACCCATTAATGGTTTTTTTGGTGATAAGAACCTCTGATAATTGCTTCAGGAGGATCAGATTAAATAAATAATTCTAGCTGCATAAGATATACTCTACTCAAATTTGTTGTCAAATTCCTCGAATTGAATATTCAAACGTATCTCTATCTAACATGATGAAGACCTTTTAATTTATAATCAAATTAATCCAAATTCACCACGTAGCCCATGTTTGGTGTATCTCTTGCGGTGTTTAGTTTATTCAAGCTTTTGTTGTTTTTTCATTAATAAGCATGATGATTAATTTGAACTTCCAAGGCTGTCGACCGACTGATTGGGAAATGGCGACAACAACTAGGGCTGCAAACGAGCCGAGTTTCGTCGAGTTTGAGCTAGTTTATTAAACGAGTCAAAAATTTGAGTTCGAACTTGGTTCGTTTACTAAATAAGCCAAACTGAATGTTAATGTAGTGCCGAGATGAGCTCGCGAGCCACTTAGTTCATTTGCGGAGGGAGATAGCGTTTAAATAAACTCCGGATAAGAAGATTTCTGAACCGATTCCTTTAATTAATTAGAAAAAAACTTATTGATGTCAAGAAAAGATATACGTCTATTTAAAATTGTCGACAACTATTGTCTTTGGCAAATCTAAAATACACACAATAGATTTTAGTTTCTTCCTGACTTCCACTTTGAATACTTTTATTTTTATCACCATTTTTTTTCCGTGTAAATTCAAGATTTCGTGTAAATAAAATTGAAGGGGGGATGTGAAGTTAATGATACATTTCATTTTTCATGGATAACATTGCTAAAAGCTATTTTTGTAAAGAGAATTCAGCTATGTTGGTGAGTTGAATCATTTGTCATGTATCAAATTTAAACATTTCTTATCGAGAGTCCCCTCCTCCTAAGGACCATCTTAACTTAATAAAATAAGGACCTCCCTTTCCCGATAGAATTTCGATGATCCAAGACGCTCAATGCGTTCAGAACGTGATTTTAAGGGTACTTGCGAGCAATCAGCAAAAAAAAATGACCAGAAAGGATTCATCCGAGCAGTTTTTGTTTATATTTTATCGAACAGTTCAAATAAAAATTACTCGGATGAAGCCCTTCCCGGTCATTTTTTTTGCTAATTTCTTGCGAGTACTCTTAAAATCACGTTCTGAACACATTGAGCGGCTCGGATCATTAAAATTCAAACGGAAAATGGGAGAAATAGAGAGGTCCTTATTTTAACTAAAATAATGACCTCCACATTTGAAAATGACTGTTCTTATCGAAACGATAAAAATATAAAAATCGTATATATGTTTTGACTAAGTTTTGCCCCTTCATGATTTTTAAAGCTTTTTTTATAATCATAATCTTCTACTTTTTAAATATATTCAGGACAAATATAAATAATAATGAAGTTTATTTCAAGAATAACTACTATTTAGAAAACAAAAAAAAAATAATGGTTTAGTTTTTTTCCCAATAAAATCATGTTCCACACTATCCTAGGGTAAAAGGGGGTGCGGGTGGGTTTGAACACTCACCCAATGAAATGTACATTAACATATGCTCTATCAACTAAATTAGGAGGCAACTTTAATCGATTTAGTTCAATTTATGATTTAGCTATCCCTGTAGCGAGTAGTTTTTGCTAGAAGTTACAACGCCCAAAAAATGATGTCGTTTTGGTGCCGGCCAATTGCCAGGCAATCCATTTGTGTAATGGAGATGCATTCTATTTTGCTTTTGAAGAAGGATATACACGTTTTTCTGTTTTGATAATTATTCTATTGGAAGTTGATGAAAATGTAGTATTTTTTATATTATTAATTTGTTGGCAATATAAAATTCTCGGTATTATTATGTTTTTGGAACAAAATTTCCTCCAATTAGAATGTGAGGTTTGATTGAATTTAAACAATTGGAATTAATTGCTATGTTATGGGATAAAACTTATTGATTAAACAAAAGGGGTAGTATTGTTCCCGAGAGAAAATAAGTTCTTCTCGGTTTCGCGCAACCTTAGGCATCCGTTTTTGACAATCAATAGTTCAGATTTAAAAAAAAAAAAAAAACACTACTTGCGAACTATTCTTACGAATAGTTATTTTAAAATTTGGACCGTCTAAAACACTTTTGGATGCACGCGATTGAGGACCGTAAACTTTATTTGCGGATTGCTCCGTAAAGAAGTTTTTCTCTTCGTTCCCATACTTGGGTGGTTCATTAAACAAGACAACCTAGTTTTGGAGACTCTCTTACAGTTTGTTTGGTACGCGAGAGTTCGCGCAAGAAGAAAGGAGAAGGGGAGAGATTGAACTCTCTCCCTCGTTTGGAAAGGGAACAAGGTGAGAGAGGATGAGAGATGGAGAGAGACCAGAACCCCTCCCAAGCCTAGTTTCGTTTTTCGCCAAAAGTGACCAAATTTCACGAGAAATGGGAGCGTGTGGTCCACCCCTCGTCTGATCGTTATCGGACGAATGGCTGTGCATTGCCGGAGAAGAGAGAAAAAGAGTACCAGGTTTGCCGGAGAAGAGAGGGAGAGAGTTTCAGCTCGCCGAAGAGTTTGATTTCTCACTATTATTTGGATGGAAGGGTGAGAAATCACACTCTTTTCTTTTCTTTTCTCACTAATAAGGGAGAATAGTAGAATACACCCATTTCTTCTTTTTTCTCACCCCTCCATCCAAACTCCAAAGGGGCTCTTAAAGCTTAACATGCCGAAAGCGACATAGTTTGGGTGGTGCAAATTACAGGGGCACTACAAGGACCTGGCTGGGGGCACTACAAGGGGCACTACTATCCTTCACAGGTCATAAAAGTCAAATAATTACTTCAGCTGTTCTGGGGCACTGTCACATGTAAGGCTACAGTCGAGTTGAACTTTGTCGAGCTCGGCTTGTTTAATAAACTAGCAAAAAATTTGAGCTCGAGTTTGACTCGAGCTCTAATGAGTTGAGTTTAGTCATTTATTAAATGAGCCTCTTTAATCGATTTAAGTCTCTCTTAACGAGCCGAGTTTTTTCCGAATGAATCGAGCTCCATCCGGCTCGTTTACTAAACGAGCCAAGCCGAAAACTCGAGCTCGAGCCGAGTTCGCAAGCTGCTCGGTTCATTTGCGACTCTAGTCATGTGGTGTCCCAATAACTTTTCTTTACCAAAATTTCATGCGGGGTCCACTCGTTTAGTCCCGAGTCCCACACAAAGATGTGTAACATCACATGACGGTCGGTACCTCATAAACACCCAGGGCTTGTTCGTTTGGGGTACTCAAAACTCCAGCGCACGATCCCTAATAAATGTTCTCTATCTCTCTTTCTCTCCATTTATTACACTTTAAAACCTCCCTTAAAATTCAAACCAACGATTCTCCTGTGAGAATCCTTCACAAGTGTCTCAAGTCATAATAGGACAAGAAATGATGGATAATACCAAACTTTGTTGTTATCCTTATATGAGCAACCTTTTTTGTTTCAGTCCCAGATTTTGGATAGAAAGCAGACATGACCTTTTAACCTCAAAATGGGTTTTGCTGGATTCAATAAGTGGAACTCGGTTGAGAGCTCTGTTTTTTTTTACCCAAAAGAGAAGTAAAACCGTTGAAGTAGTAATAATAAAATCACCGGCCAAGTCATTGTCTATCGCCGATTGGTGAACACGTATTTCATACAATTAGTACTACTTATTACAGAGGACCAAATTAACATCTGATTTCGTTTTCAGGACATCGCTAAAATCTTCGTGATATGATGTTGATGTTGATGCTAGTTGCCAACTTGTGATCTGCTCCTCTTTGTCAAAAAAGGCTCCCAATGACTTGTTTTTTTTTTTTTTTTTTTTTGATCTTATTCAAATTCTTTTTTTTCGCATGTTAGTTTTTAATCAATATCTTTTAAAGTATTATTACTTTATTATGACGAGATAAATCTATAAAATAAAAAAAATTATGATCAAAATAGAATTTTTTAAATAAAAACAAAAATAACTAAATAAACCAATCTTTTCGTCTTTATACTTGCTAATTTCCCTCCCCTAATATTGTAGTATTATACATCGTTGGGAGCTTAGAGTGGAGTTATTGGATTAACAATCAAATCTGGGGTTTGACGTCTTTTCATAGGCTTAAACACCAGACTTCTTTTTAAAAAGTCAATGGGTATAACCAGATGGATTAAATGACACGAGACATTTTTGTTAGTAAAAGTTTACAACCATGTTACAAATCCAAGGGCAAGGGCTAGTCCCCATACCAGGGCCGCCTCAGGGCATCCTCAAAAAAGGTAGGTGTCGCACCGAAGGTGGTGAATGGACGGACACTAACAATTACTCCGTCTTCTTCTTGTTCTGTTTCGAGGTGGGCTTAAGTGTCACGTCCATCCAAACAAGGCTGATAAACATGGTTACTTTTACTCACTGCCGTACCCTATTGCTCAGCGCCGTATCTTGTCCCGCGAACAAGTGAACAACCAACGCTTGTTGATTTTTTTTTTAACTAAAAAAAATACGCTTGTTGATTGGTACGCCCAAACTGTAATTTTTTGTTTTTGTTCCATGCAATATTTTAGAAAGAGAGAGAGAGTGTATATTGCTCTTTTCGCTGATAAAAAAAAAAATTGCTCTTTTCAAGTATCACTAAATTTCGCTCTTTTTAATGAAAAATGAATTGGATTGCCACCTAGTTCTGTTTTCTTTCTAAACTTTCTTTTTCAAAAAGAAGGTAATTTTAAACTAAAATATAACAAAAATAAAAAATAATATTTCAATTTTTTTTGCATTGTTTAAAAGATCTAAATGAGATCTATCAAACAAGATTCATATTGGTAGAAAAATTATTTGCATAAACACATAATTTTTGAGCTTGAAATTATCTTTCTTTTCTAAAAGTTATTTTTTAAAGAAAACTGGAACGATGTATAATAATGTTTAATTAACTACTGAAACGAGGTATAATAATGTTTAATTAACTATTGCAACAATGCAGAATGACGCATGACCTATGCTTTTTGCGCAATAATCATTTACTAATGTATTGATATTATGGGTTCGAGTTGATTGACCAATAGTATCTACAATTCTTATAGCAACAATTTTCTGTTCTCACAATAATATATTGGGGAAAAAAGTAATACAGTTGAGAAGTAAAAGTTGAGCTGGAAATAGCATTATCCCAACTATCTGACAATTACACTCCCTTCCCAAAAATAAATAAAAAATAAATAAAATACACTACCGCATCAATGTTCCAACTCAGCCCACACTTGTAGCTAGGTAAGTTGACCATGATTCTTGCATCTTATTAGGAGATCAGAAGTTCGAATCTCTTAAACACAAGATTTTCAAACTCCGGCGAGGTTGAACGCGCCGGCAGTGATCCCTCTCTCCTCTCTCGATCTCATCGTCGGTATGCTGCGGCAAGGTTGAACGCTGCAAATCCAGGACCTGTTTTC
The DNA here is from genome assembly GCA_019656835.1 of Rhododendron ovatum. NCBI lineage: Eukaryota > Viridiplantae > Streptophyta > Magnoliopsida > Ericales > Ericaceae > Rhododendron > Rhododendron ovatum. The sequence continues at coordinate 24,781,695 of CM033797.1, read as the reverse complement.
CAAATTCCGTCAAGTTTCAAGCTTTCTGGTCATTTTTAGGCGAATATCAAGTAACTCCGGCGAACTTTCTGGCAGATGACATTTGAATTTGGGTGAGGTGGGAAGGTAACTATAGTCATTTGGGGATGTACATATCCATCTTCCATAATTCATCAAATGCATTTTCCATCTCCGTTATCACTGATTTTTGCATCCGAGATAGAAAAATGACTATTCATCCCCAATTGGACTTGTTCTAAGTCCAACCAATATATGCTTAGGTGTCATTCGACATTTCATTTCTCACGTCAAATTTGACACGCGATGTTGACATTTTTCTTTAGGATATTTTACTCTTTGTAACTTAATAACTACGGAGTATCATTAAATAAATAATTAGGTATAAAGGTTGGAGTGAACATTGTGAAGATCTCAAATTCTTCCGTATGATGGACTTGTATGGGTTGAATTATTGGATTTGATTAATCCGCAGACTCTCACAATTGATACAATATTTTGGGTTCATATTTTGTATTCATGTAATTGATCTCTTCTCCTGTCAATTGGAAAAAAATAAAAACACTCAGCCCACACTCGCAGTTTGACTGTTTGAGAGCCCCCTCTTCCCCCATTCCACCAGTTGGATAGAGTCGGGGTGGTTGACAAGTTTACTCCTACTCCTTCCGTCTAAAAAAGATAGACAATTTTTTAAATTCATGTTATTTTTTATTATTTATATTTTTCAATCTATAATATTTTTTATGAGTTGGAAAATTTTATATAATAGAACTAATCGAGAATTATCAAACAAGATTTATATTACATATTTTTTGAGATCCGTATTGAAAGATATAAAAAATTAAAATTGACATAGATATTAAAAATTAATATCTAATTTGGGACGGAGATAGTAGTTCTTTTTTCTTCTTACCGGTTAACTTTTTTCCCTTGAACCGTGAAACCCTCCGGTGCCTCCAAAAAATTCAAAGTGGGCCGTCTTTCTTGAGGGTCCTACTATTCACCCACTTGCTGATCTTGGCTGTCGTTGCCCCTCAGTCTTCACCTTTTCCAAAATCCCCCTTACGACCCCCCCAGTCCCTTTTTTAATTAAACTACTGTTCATTTTTCGCCCCCCCCTCCTCCCTTCTCTCTCTCTCTCTCTCTCTCTCTCTCTCTCTCAAAAAAAAAAAATAAAAAAAATATACCAAGATCGATCTTGTCTCTCCTTACGCTACCCCATACTGTTCCAATTTCATCTCACTTGTGTATAGATTTGTTGTTGTAATTAATTCACTTTTTCTTCACAGTAAACAACGAAGCAATCTTTTCTTCTCACAATTGGTGTTGTAGTGTATACCTGTGTTCTCTCTCTGCGTTTTGATATTCAAAATCTGGTCTTTTTGCAAAGGAAGGGTTTATCTTCTAATTTGAGCATCTGGGTTTTGCTGTAGATAAGCAATTTTTTTACTGGGTATTGCTTGAAATGGTTGTATTAGTTCTTGGATTTGATGGGTTGTGTGGTTGACCTCAAGTCCCTTTGAGGGGTAGTTTGAACTTTTCACTTCCTGCTGCTGTGATTTTGTGATTGGAGTTTTATTGTTGGTCCAAGACAATGGAGAGGTTCATGGCCAGGGTTTTCCTACTTTAGCATTGACTACTTCAGCTTAGTGAACAAAGTAGTATGAAGAATCTTCTAAAGAAACTTCATATCATGCCCAATCAATCTGAAGATTCTGAAGGGTCTACTTCATCCAAGAGCAATAGGTTAAGTGATGGGTCGCATCATAATTCTGATCACAAGTCCTTTTCTATATCCGGATGGTTTAATTCGGTTACTAATAAAAAAAGTCCCAGTCCTCCATCGTCTTCGAATGTGACGAGAGAGGAGAGAATGGAACCATCTGATTCGGTTAGTAGTAGTAGTGGATTGGATGCTGCTTTGGAAGAAACGCAGCGTGATTCGGGTTCTGGCAATTTGAGGGATCCAGATATAGAGGAGTATCAAATAAAATTGGCTTTGGAGTTGAGTGCAAGAGAGGACCCTGAAGCAGTTCAGATTGAGGCTGTTAAGCAGATCAGTTTGGGGTCTTGTCCTCCTCAAAATACACCGGCAGAAGTGATTGCTTACCGGTACTGGGTGAGTTTTTCTTTTGCCCACATGTCTTGATTGGTTGAGTTTGGTTGACTTTAGTCTATTTTTCAGATACCCAAGATAATGATGGGTTATTTGACGAGCTCACTCTTGTTTTTGTGCTTATTGTGCCAATGGGGTCTCATCATCGAGTTCAGGTTATGTTAACTGCGGTGGTGAGGAGCATAATTGTGAGACAGTGCTAATACCATGGTTGCCTCTTGCTATGCATCGAGAGTAAATGTTCATTTCCTCTTTGTTCTTGGAGGTGTATTCTAGTGCATAAATTAGCCAAGCCAAACCAAACCAAACCAAACCGAACCTTATGTCCCGAGCCTTATGTTCCGATCAATTGGAGTCGGCTACATGAATTTTGTTTTTCCATTTAGTCATATTAGGATTCATGTCATAGAGATCTAACAGGGCTTTTACGTGTTGGTGTTGGTTGTCAGCTACCTAACACATAACCTTCCTCCTTTATCCGGGCTTGGGACCGGCTATAAAAAAGATAAGACTTAATCACGGTACATGCGGAGTTAAAATTAGCTAAGCTTAGATTAAATCAGTTGCTTCAACCTTCAAAACATGTAAATATTTCCAAGGTTTGTGAAAGATCATCGTGCTTAAGCATGTACTCTCAGTACGAAGCTTAAATATGTGTGTGCTTAAAAATTTGGTTAAGCTATACTAGTAAGTAGTAACCAATATTAAGAAATATTGGAGAAATGAAAAAGGCTCAGATTGAGTTAGTGGTCCTCAGTTTGTGGGAAGTTATACCAACTATGAAATCGTAGATACATGTGATGTTTACTGTTAATGCAGTATATATAGAGTAGCAATGCCGCACAGGTATGTTTCTCACCTGCCTTTCTTGGTTGGGTTTAGTTGACTTGATGCCGTTTTAGATGCTGAAAATCAATAATAAGTTATGTTATTGAGTTTATAAGTTATGTTATTGAGTTTAGCGTCATGATGCCGTTGAGTCAACCTCAATGTCATAAGACACATTTATTATATTTGTGTCTCGCGATCTGTGGTGGGGTATTGTTCAGCCAATCAGCCTTGAGATCCCATGAACAATTCCAAGGCTAGTGAGAGTTGATGGTATTTAAGCATGTACCGCCATGCCCGTTAGGACGATTGAGTTTTGCTTTTGCTTATTGTTTTGGGGCGCAGCTAGTAAAACAATCATGGTTGAAGAATTTAGAAAGGCTCAAAGTAGTCAGGAGGCGGAGTTGTCCTCGAGTTATAGGAAGTCATACCGACTTAACTATTCAAATCCATGAGAGTGAGGATAAAGAGTGGAAGCGCAGAATGAGAATTGAGAACGAGAACAAAAATCTGATTGAAGGATTATGTGACATAGTCTGTGGGTATTCTGATAAGTTCTTGTAATGTACAGCGTGCGATACATGTATGTGAATGATTAATGCTAACAGGAACAGTCTTGGAGGCGACTATAAACTGTATATGCATGTGACATTTACCGGTATTGCAGTATCTGCCAATGTAATTATATGGAGAGTACCTATCAGATTGCCATGCACGGCTTATTCTTACCAGCAGGGGCCTGGGAGAAAAAGACTGTTATCAATCTTGGATCTTGCAATGCCTAAAGTGTAGATTGTAGAGATGATATAATTGGATTTTTGAAAGGAGGAAGTGTCTTTTCAGAATGAGGCAGTTGAGTTCATGGAATGTTAGTTTTGGAAGAATGTGTAAACTTTCATAATATCGGTAGATAGAAAAGTTCTATGTTTAGCTACAGTCACTGACTGGAAATAAATCTTAATCAAGATATGCAACTTATTTCTTGCTTCTTATTTGTAATTGTGCTGTTCTGCTTCGATAATTTATGACCAGGGCATGCTTGTTTTGGAACTGGTGATGATTTACTTTAGGATTCTGCTTTTCTTGTGGCTTTTTTTGAGTTATAACCGCTGTTTATATCCGGAAGGACTGGTTTATGTCATTACTATTGTCCAAGTACTTACTCTTGAGAGATGCATTTTTTGTTTGGTGTTATGTTACAGTCTTGGCGCTGCTTTCTATTCGTCCCTTTGCTTCCTAGGCTACATCTTCTGCATTCATGAATAAAATAGTGTTTGTCTCGCTTGTAATGAATCAACTTGCCTAAACCACCCTGGACAATTTCTATGTATCATGTTATGTGTTGCGTTACTCCCAATACTTGGCTTTGGCTTTAAGATATATACTTGGTATATGTTTCTGTTTCTCTAGCAAATCTCATGTTGTAGGTTTATGCGTGCTTCACAGAATTACAATGCTCTTGGCTACGATGACAAGATCTTAGATGGTTTTTATGACCTATATGGTATCTTGACGGAGTCTACTTCATCAAGGATGCCATCCCTTGTTGATTTGCAAGGGGCAGTGGTTTCTGATAACATCAGCTGGGAAGCAATTCTGGTCAGTAGGGCTGCTGACTCTAACTTGTTAAAACTTGAACAAAAGGCACTGGAGTTGGCTGTCAAATCAAAATCAGATTTTCTAAATGTTGCTGTTGGTGATTTGGTAAGAAAGCTAGCTGCTTTGGTTTCTGATTACATGGGAGGACCGGTCGGGGACCCAGACATTATGTTTAGAGCATGGAAACGCCTTAGTCATAGTTTGAAGGAATCACTTGGGAGCATGGTTTTGCCACTTGGTTCTTTGACAATTGGACTGTCTCGTCATCGTGCATTGTTGTTTAAGGTATTTCACATGCTTTTAGTTATTTTTGTGTTTAGGAATTTGAAAACAGGTATGAAGAAATTTATCGGTCTGACTTGTGTTCCAGTTTTGTCCAATCCTGACATGTTCCTTGGTCTGGGGTAGGGGTTGCCCTGCCCAAGTTGCATTCCTCCTTCATTCAGCATGTTTTCTATTACAGCCTCTTCGTGCTTTATTGTGTACTTGTATATTTCTTAGATCCTGGAACTATCTTTGATTCTTGTATAGTTATATGGTGTTGGTTGTAGACATGAGCTTAACCTTCCAATTTCTGAATTATTCCGAATGGTTTTGCAGGTCTTGGCTGATAGTGTGGGCATCCCCTGCCGTTTAGTGAAAGGGCAGCAGTACACTGGTTCTGATGATGCAGCAATGAACTTTGTGAAGTTTGATGATGGAAGGTAATCTCAGTTTTATCTTTTGCTGATGCTTGCAAGTCCAATGTGGTTATAGGGATCTTTTTTCATTTTGTTTATTATACTTTTAGCATAATAGTGTATGGGTGGTACACAGCGTGATCCACGGGCTGTTTTCCCCTAGTTTGGGCACTGAGTATTCATATGCTACATGTATTCTGACATTTACAACTTGAGCCATTGAGTAACTTCACTACAGATATCTCTAGCAGACAATCTCTAGGCTCTTCTGGTGATCACAGATTATGATTGTCTTTGTGAAGTTAATGGGGCTGGCCTTTGGGGCTCAAATATCACCATTTGATTATCCCGTACTTGGTAGGCTTGATGTACTGTGGGTTTGCTTATTGACTCTGTAGGCTGGGCATTGTGTCGTGTTGTGTCAATTAGGGTTTGTGTTAGAAACTCTCACAATTGATCTGACGTGTTTTGCCAAACTTGTCACTTTTGCTGACCCCAACTCAACCTGTTTTAACTGTGTCAACCTGAATATGACAGAGTTGGCATGATTGCTTATAAAGCGAGGCAATGTATGCACACAGTAACACACATTTAAAACTATTTACATGGACTCTAGTACAGAGTCGGGAGCCGATATATGTCCAACTATCGGATTTATTGATGCAATTGTCAACACGGAGACGCACCAAGATATTCATTATCTCTACATTATCTTTGTTTATTGGCTAAATAATGTTTACAAGGCGTCAGAGAGAATTTCATACTTGATCTGAGATCGTCACGGATAGTTCTGCGCTAAACCAGAATTCTAAATCCTTCATAGGTGAATTATCTGACAAAAAGTGTCCGACACGTATCCCATATCATCTCCCACTTGTCGAAGCCCATGATGTTGAGTATCTAACACTGGCACTTTCTAGTTTCTATATTGAAGAGTCAATGAAACCTAGCGTTTAAACCTACCAGTGTGTAACGGGCGACACAGTTATATACAGGTCATCACTTCGGACCAAATTTATGTTAACAGGGACAGGGAATTAAGAAACAGGTTAATTGGGTTGACAGTTGACCTTGGGTGTTGCAGGGTCAACCCAAAGTTTTGCCCCGTTTGGGTTGTCCAGTTGTGTCATATATGTGTTTAGGGTCGGAAATAGCCAATGTTAACTGGCTATCTTCTTTTAGGAGCGTGTTATCATGTCTGGCATAAATTCCCAGCGGTCTCTTCTCTCTCCCTCTGTGCCGCGCCGCGCCCCCCCCCCCCCCCCCCCCACCACCAGCAGCCAACCGTTCTCTCTAAGATTGAAAATTACAAAATATTAGTGTCATAGAGGAGTTTATTCTTTCAGGAGTGTAGGCGTAGTTGCAGCAGTTTAGTTTTCAAAGGTACTTATAGAATGGTATTGCAGGTGGATTATTTATATTAAAGGCATATTTGTGTGGAGTTTTAAACATATGTTATATTTAGATGAATGACGATGGGTATTTCAGGGAGTACATTGTTGATCTGGCAGCAGACCCTGGCACACTTATTCCATCTGATGCAGCAGAGTCACATATAGAATACGATGACTCTTTTTTTTCCTCTAGTCCTTTGTCTAGAGATGTTGACTCACCTCGTGTAGCTTCCTCAAGTAGTTGGGTTGGAAGTTCATTTGAAGAACAGTCACAGTCTGGGATGTTGGAGAGGAGAAACAAGTCTAGAAATCTACCCGTTGCAGAAAAAGAATTTGATGACAGACCTGAATTCCTTCTTTCTTCAAATTTAAATAGGTCGATTAAAGGTGAGGAATCATCCAAGATTTCAGATGATTTTAGAGATCCTGGTAGTGTAAAGAAGGGGCTAGTTAGTGAAATTCCAAGCAGACCTACTCAGCCTTACATGCATACAAGATCCCCTTCGTGGACTGAAGGTATTAGCTCACCAGCTGTACGCAGAATGAAGGTGAAGGATGTGTCCAAATACATGATTGATGCTGCCAAAGAAAATCCACACTTAGCTCAGAAACTTCATGATGTGTTGCTGGAAAGTGGTGTTGTTGCTCCTCCAAACTTGTTCAGTGAAATGTATTCAGAGCAGTTAGCTATCTCAATGGATGAGGCCAAGTCCCCAACGGAAGACAGTAAAAAGAGTTATGACACCCAGAAAACTAAGGATTCCAATGATCTTAATTACCTTCCTCTATATTTGCCGCCTCTGCCTCATCATGGCTTGCATTCTAAAGATACAAGAGAAGTAACTGTAAAACCGGGTTCATTTCAACTTGAAGAAACTCCACGAAAATATGTGAGAAATGTTCCTGTTGCTGCTGCAGCAGCAGCAGCAGCAGCGGTTGTTGCATCTTCAATGGTAGTTGCTGTATCGAAGACGACAGCTGATTCAAGTCTGGAGATTCCAGTAGCAGCTGCCGCTACTGCTACAGCTGCAGCTGTAGTGGCAACAACTGCAGCTGTCGGAAAGCAATGTGAAAACTTGGCGACTCGCACTAATTTGCCAAGTGGTGAAGCTTTTTTTGGTAACCCAATGGATGGCGCAAGAAGTGATGTAGATTCGGATGCTGCAGTTCATGAGCCACAAGGTAGTGGTGGCCAGAAGCATGATTCTTCAAGGGCATTTCCAGAAGGGGAGAGAGTTTCGGATAGATCAGCTGGTGATGATAGCACAAGATCTGATGTCTCACTTGATGATGTCATGGACTGTGAGATCCCATGGGAGGATCTCACCTTGGGTGAGCGTATCGGACTTGGTACTTACCCGTAATCTATAGCGACTCAATTTATGTACTTCAGACATGTAGGTTTCTTTATTCTATGTTGTGGAGTTTGTTTGCTTCAATTTTATACCTTGCCTTTAAATTCTGTGTTGTAGGATCCTATGGAGAGGTATATCGTGCAGACTGGCATGGAACTGTGAGTTTTCTTCGCCTCTAATATTTTTTCTTTGTTTGTTTCGGAGTCTTGGTGATAATTTGCGTGTTTCATGAGTCCTTAATGTCTCACCTTTGTATTCTTGAACACTGATTTTATTGCCACCCTTTGATTCCTTAGGAGGTGGCTGTCAAGAAGTTTCTAGACCAAGGTATATCTGGACAGTCCCTTGAAGAATTCATAAGTGAGGTACAGACCATCTCTTGTGACATACTATCACCTCCAAAAGCGTCTTGAACAATTTGGATGGACATCTGTGCCAGATTCCTAAAAGGAAAATTTATTCCTAGAGAAATATGGACATCTACTTTATCAAGTTGCATACCACTGGGTTTCCAGTTTCCACCTTCAACCTCGGTTCCATATATACTTGTTTTGAATGAGTATGGTATGCATAAATCATTCAGTTATGGTTTGGCTTGCCAGGTGAAGATCATGAAAAGGATCAGGCATCCAAATGTTGTTTTGTTCATGGGGGCAGTTACCCGTGCTCCAAATCTCTCAATTGTTACTGAATTTCTTCCTAGGTATGTCGCAACCATCTATCTTTTATTTTATTTTTTAACCATTAGACAAGGGTTACCGAAAATGAAGGATTTGATGATTTTAGATATAAGAAAAATAAGAATCAATGTAAGGCATCTAGCGAAGTACAAGAATCAATATCCAGTGGAACCCATGACACCATTTAAAAGATTTGATTCACCACCTCCAGAATTCAAAGCTTTCCAAATAATAACAAAAAGACGAAGACAAGATATGCAAGCTGAAGGTTTAAAATGAACATTTTTTTTAAAAGGGTAACAAAAGATACAGTAAACCTGACAATATTTCTTAGAATCTAAATCTAGGACCCATTCGTTTGACAGGATTAATAGTTAAGGGATATATGATTTCGCAGGGTATATAGTCCCATGGGATTAATAGTGATGGGATCAATCATAACGACAGACCTGTGGTGCTATATATCCTACACTTTGTGGAATTTTATATAGCCGATTTATGTTTCATGCAGCCCTTAAGAATTTTAATGACGCATCGGATATGTTGTCCTCTTGAATAGAAAGTCCAATTCGATGCTGATATTCCATCAAACAATTGGGCCGTGGTGAATAAGATCCTCATTAAGTGATTCTTCTTGTTCCGAATAATTTCTTCCTGGGAATTCGAGCCCTAGGGTTGGGGTTCTAAGAAAAGCAAGGTTAGGTTTTCGGTAACCTAAATGTAAGTTTTAGTGGGTAGGATTGGGCTGAGGTGATTTTTTTCCTGAACAGAGGAGAATATGCGTGTTGATTGGGATGGGTTTGTTCTCGTACGAAAACTGATGTAAGACAATTCTAGAACATAAAGAAACAAAATAATTTACCCCTAAGGAATATGCATCTGAGGAAAAGGCATCCACACCCTTAGTCACACAGTTCGGCATATATGGTTGACAGACTGCAAGCTGGTTCGCGGATTGGCGCTTTGACTCTTGATTCGTTGAAAATTCGTGCGCTAACTTTCCCTGATTTGAGGACTAGTTAATTGTGGGAATGAACTTGTTGGTGTCAGGCTGTCAGCCAATAACAAAGTGTCACATGTTATTTACTTGCTTTGCAACAAGAGGCATTAATGCAATCCACTTGACTGACAGTCAGTTGGCCCATCTCCCATCAATTTTTGGTTGGCTGTAGGAAATCATTCCCAATGCCACTCTAGTACCATAAACATAGATGCATGTGCATCACTAAATTTGTATTCACTTAACTTCTGTATTACTTTGTTTAAAAAAAAAAAAAAACACTTCTGTATTACTAGTCACTTGAGGGTTTTTTTTTGCCTCTACGATTTATGAATTTTTTATTTGAACAAGTTATCAATAACAGAAGATCTACAATTTTTCTGAATAAGTAGACACATTCCGAATCCCATACATTTTTATTCGTGTAGTGGACATGAAATTTTAAGACGGATTACAAGAATGTTTAAAGTTGAATTCTGATCCATGGCAATTTTGACCATTTTTATTCTTTGAAGTTGAATTCTGATCCCCTAATGTTTGCCCAGTCTGTCCCCAAATGTTCCCTAGTGTGTTGCTTAACTTGGCCCAGTCCCCAGCGATGTATCTCCAGAGTATTGCCAAACATAACGAAAAAATAGGACACATTCGGAACGTATTTCAAGGTGTGTCAGACCCGGATACACAAGTCCAGCTGATGCATTATGTTTCTAGGCTGCTCTCTCAGGGAGAAATTTATTCCGGAAGAGTAAAGTGAAGTTGTTCTATGTCATTGAGAGTCGGAGACATAATTTTTGAAGAACTCCCAAATGCCATTCTGTTTTGTTTTTATAATCCTGTTTCTGTTTGAATCATTCTGGCTTTAATTTAGTATTTTGAAGCATACTTTATATTTTGCAGAGGTAGTTTGTATAGGTTGCTTCACCGGCCTAACAATCAATTAGATGAACGGAGGCGTTTGAAGATGGCTCTCGATGCTGTATGCTCTGTACCTTTTGCTTGAATATATAATTGTAAAGCCTCTGGTTTACTGGTGACTCGGAATACACGTCTTCTAAGTAATTGCAATTTCAGGCACGCGGAATGAATTATTTGCACAACTGTACGCCAGTAATAGTTCATCGCGATTTGAAATCACCAAATCTTCTGGTTGATAAAAATTGGGTTGTCAAGGTGGTTTCTTTGTCTCATTGCTGAGAATGTTTGTGAAGTATTACAAAACTTCCATAGCTAGTTCACTCTGACTTGAGTTTCCTTCCTGTCATTAGGTATGTGATTTTGGGTTATCTCGAATGAAATATAGCACGTTTCTTTCTTCGAGGTCCACTGCAGGGACGGTAAGCTGTTTTTGCTGATTTCCCATCTTGGCTTTGTCCGTATTTCTGCTTGCTTTTGTCTAGTCCTTCTGCACTCTTTGTTGTCCACATTAAATCATACTTTTACTTCTGTGGTTTTCTCTGCTTGCTAGATTACTTTTCTCACTTTGCAATCTATTTGTTATATGCTTCCCGCAATTGGCATGCTTCTTTGTTGTTCTCTTAGTTCACCTTTATATACATTTAACTTGGCTTATTGCTTGCGTGTGTGGCATATTGTCTTACTTGGTGCCTTTCCTTATGGAACACTGTAATAGTGCGATACTGGAAATTGGCTAATTTTTGGTACATCATTTATTATCAGCCATTTTGGTGAAGATACACAAGTGCTGTTGGTCCTAGTATTCAGGCCTTTGGAGATGTTTTGGTTGCCAACATTCTCCTTGAACAAGGTGGTAGCTGTGATCTATGGTTAAAAGATACCTTCCAATTTTAAGTTATGTTTCTCCTTGTGAGGAAGATTTAGTTGAGATTGATGTCTTATTGGCCTATGTTTTTACGCCTTCTCTTTGAAATTGCATTTTTCACACTCCCTGTGTTTTGATGTAAAAAGTTTTAAACTTGAAGACTTCACTGTATCAAGTATTAATGGAAATTACACACACGAACAAGCAATCATTTTCCTTATCATTTATCATTGACTTGTTGAGGCTTTGCAGATAATTTACAAGAGCTGAGATAATTTGTTAGCATGCATTCATAGATAGCTCTCTGGGCCTGAATATTTTCTACTATGTCGGAACACATTAATTCTAATAATTATGTCCATTTCTACTGATAAATAGCAGAGCGGAGAAGGAAGATTAAAAAACAAGAACTGTGGAGCATGATCCTTATGTACTTGGCTATTGCTTGGACAGATGCTTTCATGCTACTTGAGTGTCTAGTTGGGAGTACTTACTTGAAGGACTGTTGTTGGAATGTTTCAGGTCTTGGGAAGTTGGTTTATGACTTATTTCTAGAATCAGTGTACGGCATATCATGATCAACCAAACACCAAAAGTTGACGAAAATACATTCGAGCAAATATTTTTACTCTATAACGAATGGAGGTAATATTCATGAAAATTGACATGTCAAGATTGGGGCATCACATGAAAACTCATTCACAAAAGATGAACTTCAGTTGATTGGTAATAACAATTATATGAAATGTACAGCCAATGATGATAATGGAAGTTAGTTGTATTTTGAAACATGATTGAGATGATTATCATATTCATTTACGTGGATGTGGACGCATGGCCAGGAGGTATCATTTATTGTTTCCTCATCTCCCACGCCTATTTCATTAGAACAATACTTCAATGTTGTTCTGGCATCCGTGAAGGTAAGTTGGAATGGCAGGACAAGAATATCTCCATTATGTAAGATCATATGCTGCGCATTGACCTGAATGTGGTAATTTGATGGTTTTGAACTTTTTAGTTTAGGTTTACATGTAGTTTATACCAGTTAGAATTTGTTACCCTGGATTAAAACTTGTTGGACCGCAAAGCCTTGAGCAGATAATGGTCATTTCTTACACTTTCCCGCTGTTTTTTGTTGTTAGTTAAGAGATTTGTAGATACTTCCATTCTTGTATGTGTTTGTATCATGTGATACTGTTGCTTTGGTATTGTATGCTTATTTTAGCACAGCCGTAAAATTAGGATGGCTTAAGTAATTCTAAGGTGCTATATTCTTTCTGCAGGCAGAGTGGATGGCACCGGAAGTGCTGAGAAATGAGCCTGCCAATGAAAAGTATGTTTTTCTAGTTTATCTTTTCCCTCTGCATGAGTCATTACAGGTAGTATTTTAGTTCTTTACAATTTACTGATGTTTTGATCACTACTTGATGCAATGAAGGTGTGATGTGTATAGCTTTGGCGTCATATTATGGGAGCTCTGTACTTTGCAGCAGCCTTGGGGTGGAATGAACCCAATGCAAGTTGTCGGTGCAGTTGGTTTTCAGCATCGCCGTCTCGACATTCCAAATGATATGGATCCTGCTATTGCAGATATTATTTGGAAATGCTGGGAAACGTGAGTATTTTCCAAAACTTTGTCTCTTAGGCTCCGTTTGTTTGGACGTAAAATATTTTTGCCAAAAACCTTTTACATGATTTCCGATGTTTGGTTGTTGAAAAGTCCGGAAAATGAATTTTTTAGGAAAATCTTTTACCACTTCCAGCGTAAAATGAGTTACCGCGGAAAATCCCGTAAGCTGTTTTACATGTTCATCTTTGTTGGAATGATTGTGCCCCAGTGCTCTCACGTGAAAACATTTGCATAAGGTTTGCTAGGACTCACTCACACACACTCTCTCTCTCTCTCTCTCCATGAGACTCCCATAGTCCCATCCAATACCGGAAAATAAAAGTTTGAAGTTTGTTTACTCCATTGTTTTTCCATGTGCCAATCAAACACCGAAAAATAAAAGTTTGAAATTTGTTTTCTGAAAAAATATTTTACATTGTAAAACATTTTACATAGAAACAAACGGAGCCTTAGTGTGAAACATAATCTGGTTTATGGGTTTCTTAAATAGTCAGGGATATCTGTATTTGATCTGACAGCTTCGACTTGGATATGTTTACCTGTTTACGTTGGTTTGTGGGAGAGTTTAGTTATATAAGAGCATTATTTCTCTGGTTTTGTCACTAAGTTTTGATTAATGTGGACCAGTGAGGGATTGCTTTCGGAAGTGTATGCAATATCGTACATTCACATTAGTTCTCTGTTAACATTTTAGAGATCCAAAATTGCGACCGACGTTTGCTGAGATAATGGCCGCTCTGAAGCCCCTACAAAAGTCTGTAACCACTTCTCAAGTGCCTAGACCGGTTGGGTCAATAAGCAACAGCCAGAAGGCCACCCATCACATGCCGTAGAGGTCAACTTGGCCGGAAAGAGTCGATGAAGAAGCGAAGCCAAATCAAGACTCTTGGAATGCCTAACAATGGAAGCCGGTCGGGTCCTGGATTGCTCGGGATCCAATGTAAGAGAAGAGATCAACTAAAGTTCCTGACCCACATATACATACGCCTCAGATTCGAGACAAGTGTACTTTTTGTTGTTGTCCACAATTGTTTTCTGTATTCTTGGCTTGGTCATGCAGCCATCCTGGAAATTCATACATGTTTGTGCAAAAATTCATCTGAATCTGTTGTAATTAAGGTTTTTTTTTTTTTTTCCCTTTTTACCTCCTAGTTTCTTAGAGATAAGTGTGCATTGAAGCCGCGATGTAAACTAGATTTGGGGGATCTGATTTGTTGTAGTGGAGTAAATTTGGTTGTAGATTCGGCCCCGTTTCGCTTGTGTTAATGGTGTTTGGGAATCACCATGCATGGTCAATTATGATCCATTTGGAGTTTTGAACACTCTTTAGACAGCTTGTGAGTATTGCTTTTGGGAATTTTGGATGCCTGAGTAGATTAAAGAGAGTGTCTTGTTATTATCCTCCCTCCGTCTCATATTCTTGGTTCTGTTTCACTTTTTGTTACTCAAACAATTGTTTATATCTCACAATCTATAATTTTTTTTATGATTTTGAAAACTTTGTTTAATAAAATTATTTGAGATTTATTAAACAAGATCCCATATTTGATATAAAAAATATTATAAATTAAAAGATATAACTAATTTTTTAGAGTTCCTAAATAGTAAATAGGACCAAGAATATGGGAGGATGAAGTATTTGCTGGTACTAGATGGGAGAGAAAGGGCATTCTTTCCTTTGCCCCACTCTGGTTTTCCTGCAGCCATACATCCTGCATAAAAAAGAAAAGAAAAGGCCAATCATCATGATCCAAAATGTTCATTTTTTTTAAAGGTTTAGTGACTCATTTTCTTACAAAAAAAAAAATTCAAATTATTTGACTTTTGCCTGATGGTTTTGGCTTGAAAGTCTCGTGGATAATACTTGTTCCGGACATCAAAAAATAAAATAAAATATAATAGCATATACAATTTGAACAATGACCGGTGACAATAATGTCCGATTATGTGAATCCTTTTCCAAATTAAGATGAGTATTTGTTTACATGTCCATACATCCTATGGAATGAGCAATTTAAATCACAGGGTTTAGGTAGATTTACTGAGGCACACTACAATCTCGCAGTGTTTTGGCGCACGGCAGGGTCTAGATTTACTGAGGCACACTACAATTTGTAGTGTTTTGGCGTACTAAAGGGTCTCCGGATTTAGAAAAATTCAGGGAAAGTGAACGAAAAATGTTTCTTTTCACCACTTTCTTCTCTTCCATCTTTAAAATTAAGCAGAGGCAAATATCAGTTTTGTTCTCATTCTCCATACCTATTTGCAAAACACACAGATAAAATACATAAAACTCCACATTTGGTCCAAAATACCCTCTCTCTTCTTTCTCTTTCCCTTCACCAAGTTCTGAACAAACCCTTGTGATCAGACATACCCACTAAATTGGCATCACACACAAGGGATAAGATGGGGACCATTTGTCTACTTATTGGCAGTGATCAGAGATTGCTTCATTTTTATGTCCCAGAAATGGCCACCTTCTTAAGACTATCACCACCATTTCTCTCTCCACAAATCACAAAAACTCAACACTTTGCTTCTTCCCAAACCCCCCCTCCTCCTCCTCCTCAGCCACCAACTCCGCCACCTTCACAGCCGCCGTCTCCTCTGCCGTTGACTCAGCAGCTAAGCACTAGAACCTCGGTAGAGCCACCATCACCGGTCTCATCAAAAGTACAGCAACAACAAAAAAGTACAAAGCCTGTGGCCGCTACTTCTGCCAGTACTAGTGCTGACTCCACAGACTGGATAGCCTCCAGCTTAACCAGGAGGTTTGGACTCGGAGCTGGGCTGGCATGGGCTGCCTTCTTAGCATTCGGTGTGGTTTCTGAACAGATCAAAACCCGGCTTGAAGTTTCCCAGCAACAGGCCAATACAAGGTAGAATATTCATGTAAATTTTTACAAGGGAATTGATTTTGGTACTCCTCTTTTTATTTTATCATCCAGTCTTTTTTATTTGTCCTTGCTCGTGTGAAGTTACTATATTGTCCCTCCATGTTTGAAAGAGCGAATCAATGGAAGAGCAATAGGGTTGATTTATATGAACAAGTGCAAAATAAGTACGTATGAATGTAAAATCACTTTTTCCAAAACTTAGGTTGGGCGGGCGCCGGTGTTGAATTGTTCAAAATTATTTGGAGCAGACGAACTTGTATTATTATAACGTTCTGTAGATAAAAACTACTATTAGTCTAGTAGAAATTTGAAACGCGGGTAGGGCGATCGCTAGGATCCGCCTGGCGATTCTCTCAGGTCAAGGCTTCAAATCTTGGTGAACCAGTGAAGCCCATGCATCCTTCAAATTGATAGCTAATATTTCTTCTTAATTCATAGCAATTTTCAACAATGGTAGTCCAGTTATCATCTTCATGTCTTTATTGTAACACCAACAGTTTATATTCTACAGAGATGTGGAGAAGCAAGAAGAGGTGGTCTTGCCTAATGGCATCAGGTAAAAGTCTCTCAATGTCCTGTGTCTTACCCTATATTAAGTTAAATTTTAGAATAACAGAATGGATGCAATTCAGAAATACCTGACCCAAACATTTCCTTTCAAAAAATATTTGACGCTCTCCCATAATAACTATAGCAATGATTTAGGGATTGGGTTTCATACAGAGCATTGGATGTTCGGGTCAACTTATGCGCACCTCGACTAATTCTGGACCCTTGAACTTAACGACCGGAAAAACCCTCCATGGCCCCAAGGCTTGGAAGAATCTTCAGCCTCCGTGGAATTCAAACATGCGACCTCATGGAATACAAAAACACTTATTTGCTTTCTCATGCCCGTAACCCTTTCTTACGCGAGCAAGTAAACAAAAATGTAGCTTTTCTTTTTTTCCTTACGAAATCAGTGTGAACCAGGTACTATGAGCTCACAGTTGGTGGGGGTGCTTCTCCAAAGCCAGGAGACCTGGTGGTGATTGATCTAAAGGGAAGTGTTGAAGGGAGTACTGGGAAAGTGTTTGTGGACACATTTGGAGGTGAAAACAGGTCACTGGCTCTGGTGATGGGGTCAAGGCCATACACTAGGGGCATGTGTGAAGGGATTGATTATGTGCTGAGATCCATGAAGGCAGGGGGCAAAAGAAGAGTGATTGTTCCCCCTGGCTTGGGGTTTGGGGAGAAGGGCGCAGAGCTAGGCCCGGATGTACAAATTCCCCCAAACGCGGCGCTAGAGTATGTTGTGCAGGTTGATAGGGTTTCTATTGCACCAGCTTAATTGAAAGTCTTATGTCTTATGTCTTTCATCTTTCATCATTTTTTATGGTACATTTGAACAACAGTAACTTGAGAATCTGGTTTATGGTAACTGAACTACAAGAAATAAACATGCCCGGCGACTGATTTTTGGGTCATCATTTGATCGTTTTTAGTTGCCAAGCATTTTTGCAATGAAAATTCCTTTTTTTTTTTAAACGGCAAAAAGAGTTTAATCTATTGTAATCGATGCAAAGATTAAATCGTTAAACGAGACAAGAGGAAAGCATCACGAGTATGTGCCACATGAGGTTGGCAAGAGGTCGACCAACGAAACCAGGCGAAACAACAAACAAGCTCAATAAGGAGCAATCAGAGTCATAGCCCCATGATTGAAAACAGCCCTTCTCAAAGTGAAAAATGAAACCAAGGAATAGCCCCTTGCATGCCCAAAACCGGATTTTGGCAGGCTGTAACACCCCAATTCATCAAGCAATCCTTGAGCAAATATTGAGAACCCCAAATACACCTTGACACTTTACACTCTCATCTCACTTACCAAAGACTATACACATACCCATGCCATGTTGACATAACTCAATGATCAAAAGACAATACCCATATTGGACTTACAAAGCTTCAATTTCTCCGAAGGGGGCGACTATTCGGAGTCCTCTATTTTCTCTCTTAGCTCACTTCTTCACCTAGCCCATTTTCAATATTTTAAAAACAAAAAATTTCTCCATATAACCCATTAAATATACCTGATCTTCCCATTATCCCCTTCCCCTCTCAAAAATTACACTTTAACTCCCACCCTAAGCCCCCACCCCCCATTACTATCTCCCACCCCCATAGCCACCACCTCCACCTCCACCTCCACCTCCATAGCCACCACCGCACCACCGCCACTCCTGCCAGAGCACCACCGCCTCTCTTCAAGTTGTTCTTTGTGTGTGTTTGTGTGTTTGTCACTCACTCTCTCTCTCTCTCTCTCTCTCTGTGAGTATATACATGTATGTATGTATATATACAATAACAGCAATTAGATCACTTTTGATAACATGTCGAAAATATGTACAAAATACGGTAACCAACTGCCGAACTATATATATATATATATACGAAAATCATACATAACATTTCAATAAATAACTGTTGAAAACAAGATTATATTTCGATAATTACATGTCAAAAATATGTTCAACCTTCGGTAAACAACTGCCGAACTACAATATACGAAAATCATACATACATTTTAGTAAATAGCTATTAAAAACAAGATTATATTTCGGTAATTACATGTCGGAAATGCATACAACAAAAATAAGAAACATATATTTCGGTAATTGGATGCTGAAAGTATATCTCAATTTCGGTAACTAACTGTCGAGTATGGTAATATTTTACAGTGGTTAGCTACTGAAATTACTTATTTTATTCTATTCGGACCAGACACATTGAAAAACTAGGTTTTGTAAACCCAGACGCCACAACAACTAAGCAGAGGCCATTGTAAACGGAAAAACTTACCTCCTTACGCGGCTTCCAATATGCAATGTCCATCGCAGTATCTTTCTTCTCATTTGCCATCATATGGTTGCCAATAGAGTTTGATTCAATTTCAATTTCAAAATCCAAACTTACAAGTGGGTCAAAAAATGGATCAATGAAAGGGCTTGAACCTCCATTGACACAATATTTGGCCCTTGCTCCTCCTCCATCGGAAAATTTGAGAGAGAGAGGAGAAAAGAGAGGATGAAGATGAAGAAGAAAGAGAGCTTCAGAGAGAGAGGAGAAGAGAAGATGAACTGTTGCCTGGTGTGTGCGTGCAAATTTTTTTTTTTTTTAAACGTTAATAATGATTTTGGGGGGAAGGGGGAAGAAGATAATTTAGGGTTTTGATCACAAGGGCATGTAGGTTATTTCACATATAGGTATAAGGGTAAGTAGGTCATTTTGCATTAGGGGCATGTTGTAACTAGTTAAAAATTTTTAATGGGCTAAAGGAGAAAATAAAGGGCTGCAAATAGTCGACCTCTCCTCCAGATAAAACTCAAGCCCATTATTCAAAATTACCCCCTTTTGAGCAGAATCCTAGCTTTGGACCCAACCCCCATGTCAAATTCAATGGCTCCTTGACAACCCTTTGGAGCTGGATGCCAACATTGAAGCTACTCCCTAAGACATATATAGTCGTCGAAACTTGGTCTACGAAAGTTTTTGGAGTTTGAATAATGTTTTGTCGCAACAATAACTTTCCGCCGTGTAAATGTTTTACAAGATTAACTGACTAGCTACTGTATAACTTGAAATTAATCTTTTCAACTAAAAATGGTAGTAGCCATCCCATTTGGAATCTAAGCCCTTGCTTCCCTTGGCATTTTTTTTTGTTTGTTTTGTTATTATTCAATTTTTTTTTTCGCATTTTTGGTCTTGTGCCAAACTTTTGTTGGGCTTTATCTTAGATATTTCTAAAAATATGTGGGTAAAAATTATAACTTTTCCTTTTTTCGATTTTTTACGTCGAGACAAATCAATAATCCACAAAATTTTGACATAAGACTACCAAACTCGATTTTTTTTTGAATAAAACAAAAACTCTAAAAGCCTAAAAAACTCTCAAAAAAGCTAAGAGAAACAACACCCAACTCTCGTAGTATCAAATGTAAACAACCTTTGAATCAACTCAATGAAAGGGGGCAATTTAGACTACTCTATAAAGTTAAGGCAACCAAGTGTATTTATCAGAATTTCAAAGGAGGTATCTGCATACATTACAAAATTCGTGGAATTAACCCGAATCTAGCTTTTTCTTCAAGTTAGGAACACACCACCGTCTCTTCCCCCTTATATCCCTCACCGTCACCGTTCTCTCTCTCATCACCCTCGCCGTATCTTCCCTCTCTCTCTCTCTCTCTCTCTCTCTCTCTCTCACCATACACAAAATTTCACTGTAATCTGAAAACCCATCTCCCTCGCATCTTCCTTTTCATCTCACCCCGTCTCCTCGGCCCAAAGGTTTGATTGATACTACTCTCTAACGATTTTTTAGCTGCGATTTCTTTCTTAATTCAGTTCAATGCATGTCTCTCTTGGTTCTTCGTTGTCTAACGAGGGCGGAAGGTAGATTTTGGAAAGATGTTGGCTATTTATGGATTACCTTCAATTCAACTTCTGATTTTTTATTTCTTTCCCTTGCTCCAGGTCATCAATTATTGGGTATATCAATATAACAAGGTATCAAATTTTCAATTTTTCGATTAGTTTCTTTTAAATAAACTTGTTCTAAATGTGCTCTTCCCTTTCTCCCCGTTTTCGTTTATTTCCTTTCATCTTAATTTTCTACCATTTTCACGTTCTGCTGGGCTGGCTTCTGCTGCAGGTTATCGAATCCTCTCTGCAGGTACAATATTTTGTCCCCACATTCATATATTTTTCGTTGATTTAGTTAATTTGATTACTCATAACATTTTGTAGAAGGGTAAAATGTTTTGACACTTTTTTTTTTGGTTCTAAAAGATACTTGTTGTGTGTTTTGAATTTTGATGATATTGGGACAGTTTTTTCTATTTAAACATAGAAACTTCTAAGTTTGAGTGCTCAATTATTTAGATGCGGGAAATTAGAAATTTTTTGTTTCCTCATGTGAAGGATGGAATTGGTTGTATACTTTGTAACCATGAGAGATTGGTTAATCATTTTTTACTTAATGGTTAATGGCAGTGGTGATTGGTTGATTTTCTTGCCTGTCACCTCATGATTGGATGTGCAGTAGGTTTTTCCGGTTGATAATAATTTCATACTTGACAAGAGTTGCTTCTGATCTCTTGGGGGTTCGCTATTAGTCTATAACGCATGGGTCACATGATGAAATGGTAAATTTGAATAAACAAAGTGCATATCGCGTTTACGAATCTCAGGTTGCTTTATTACCGGTAGAGTCCTTCAATTTCTATGAAATCAGTTTCTTTTATGCATTGGAATTTATTTTCCTTCATTGAAAGCGAAATCAATAGGCAATAGCTAGAGAAAAGATGGCTTAATATATATTTTTTCAGTTTTTCTTTATCTATTATTCGTAACTTAACTGGAAAATTTTACAAGCAAATCCTATTTTCAAGAGTTGATAAACTGGCAACTCCTCCATAACATAAAAGGAAAAAGAAAAGATTACGTGTTTCTCAACTTAAGCCTGAAACAATGGGACCAACTTGGTTAGTAGTTTGCTTATTTGCCTTTAGCTTCCTGATACGTCAAAGGGATTTGTGCTAATTCTTTCAAATTTTCAATATCATTTGAGATAATTGATTTAAATGGGGTACTATGGTGCTTCAACTATCATAGGCGTTCCAAGTAGAATACTTTGAGTAATTGATAATGCATTTTTCGAACTGCAATGGTGATACTTGTTCAGTTATTTTAAGTTATATGGTCGGTTATAAACCCTTACTTCGGACCGAAGTTGATAAACACATGTCGCTTTTAATCATTGCACGTAGTTGCATGCAGTGGCGGAGGGAGCATGGGGCGAGCGGGGGCATGCGCCCCCACTCGATATTTTTTTTTTAAAATTTAAGATTTTAAAATGTATATTTTGTATTTTGTATAGTTAATTGTGTTTCATAAATTTACTTTTAATCTTTCTACGACATGTCGAATATCATTTCATTCTCAATTTTTTGTTTCACATATTTGAACATTGTCATTACACTGGCGAAATGAGATGTCTAATGTGGAAAATAGCAGTCACTTACTAATTGGAACTCTCTAATGCATAATGTCCAAAATTCAAAAATGCCTAAACCATGGGCTATACGTTTTATACTTTAGCAATTATTAACAATGGGAGCAATATTGCTAAATATTGTATAGTGAATTGCTCTTAGACTTGATACGCTGAGAAAATTCAAGCAATTCGATTGTTTTTATATTCTATATAGTTTACTATCGTAATAAATATGTTAGGTTTTTTGATTCTTAGCACAAACGTTTTAACGTTGCTTTGTAAGCAATTTTTTGGTTGAAATGTGTTTAAAAAATGCCCCCACTTACGTAGATTTCTGGCTATGCCACTGGTTGCATGCCCTATTTTGCTTTTAGTACAGTGTTGTGTGTTCATGCTTTTAAATAAATTCACACCTTTATGTTTTGCTAATGAGATATGTAGGGAACCTTGCTATTATATTTTGGTGTTGCCCAAACTTCACATCTTTATGATATGCGGGTCATGCAATTCTGCTACTTCTGAACACGAGCTTGGTTTCATTTTTTATTCTTTTTTCCAGGTGTGACTGATTTCCGAGATCATAAGAGCCTCTATTGGGTTTTGGAACTATATAATCTAGTCAAACCCATGTCGAAGGGAAACGGAATGGCATCTGAGGAGGAGATCTTGAAACAGAAATTAGAAGATCTGCAGAAAAAGCTGGGGAAGAAGCAAATGTTTGAGGAGGCAGTTGCCTCCCTAAAATCTCTCTTGCGAGAAACCTATCCTTCTGCTTCCCCATCTCTCCGCAAGTTGGTCTGTAATCTTCCTGACAGCTAAATATTTATGACTTATTCTATCATGCTGAGTTAGGGCGCCTCCTTTTGATTCATTGGGCTGTCATATGTTTATTTTATTTTGAGTACCTCAGTTTTCTACTTATTGTCCTTTCGAATTTTCCAAGTTTTCTGTTTACGCACAGCCATACCTAAAAACTTTTCCAATGATGATGATGTCAATTGAATGGAGCACACTTTTTTTCTTTTCCCATATTTACTTGCCTGTAATAGCATCAGGTTTTTTTTTTTCCCTCTCAGTTCTACTCCATTGTATGCCGAGTTGCAACTATTTTGAAAACAAGATACACTGCGCTGGGATTCTGGAATGCTGGGCTGGGGCTTTTCATAGAGACTGAAAGCTTGGTTTCAGAGTCCTCTGAAAGGGAACATTTGAGGAGCTGCATTGCTGAAGCCCATCAACAGCTAGAACATAATCAGTCTGAAGGAGCTATTGCTTCCAATTCCAGCAGAGGTCAGTCAGCATAGCATTTGTACAATAATGAGTTCTTCGTAGTGGTGCTTTCAAGCCCTGTACACACTGTATTAGAGCTTTGATATATCCATCTTTTCGATTGTTATTTATATTTGCTGATTCAGGTTTCCTTTTTGAGGGGCATTTAACTGTGGATCCTGAGCCTCCACAGCCTCAATGGTTGGTGCAATCAAACCTGTTGACAAGTATTGCTGCTTCTCTCGGTACGACTGAATCTTCTTTTGAAGGACTAGTGGAAAACAACACCACACAAGATGCGGATGCTGATCTATTTCAAGAACTTTTGAATAGAATTGAAGATATTCCCGCGGTAATCTTTACCTTCTTTTTGTCCCTGATGATAAACATAAAAACAACAAATTAACATGCATATACATATATCGATTTATATATATGTATGTATATATATAACATGCGTGTACACACCCACAAACTAAGTTACTAAGCAACTAACATGTATGATGTATTGTAAATTTGAGTTGTTTATCAAACAAGATCCATTTGATGGCTTCATAACAATATGTTGTTTTTCAGAATCTAAATCCCTTTAAAGTCAGCTAGAGTCAATCGAAATCTGATATCAATGTCTATTTTTGTTTCAAGTTCTTTGAGACTTCTGTAAACCGGAGAGCACCGCCTGCCAGTAAAGAAGTGATCGCGAAGCTTCCAGTTATCACTATTACAGAGGAAATCTTGGCCAAACTTGGGCCAGATGCAGATTGTTCCATTTGCAAGGAGAACTTAATCGTGAATGACAGGATGCAAGAGTTGCCTTGCAAGCACAAATTTCATCCCCCATGCCTTAAACCATGGATGGTAATGTTCTGTAACTCGTTTTTGTGGTAATCACAGAAACTTATTTAGCATCTTTAATACAGTCTTGTAAACAAAGGGTTCCGTTCCTCTGATAATTTACTTGGTCTGTGGAATAACTAAGACCCTTTCAGTTGCTGTTTTTAAATCAATCTTGCAATATAGTTTTCAAAAAAGTTCTCGAAGACCAGAAACACTGGTCCATTTATTCGTGGGAATGCTGTCTGAGACTTGAAAACATCTTTTCAATGTTTTCACAAAATTGACCATTTCCCAATAAGAAATCTTTTTAGAGAGAACAAAATTTGAATAACGTCAACCAGGGGTGGACCTAGGATTTTATGGGTGGTCCTAGGATTTTATGGCACTGGGGTCAAATATTCACAGCAAAAATAATTCTATATTCGGAAAACTACAGTTAGTTCCTTGCTAACTTGTTTGGTTCGTTTGGGTCCTAGTGGCATATGATTGTTGGTAATCATGGATGCCAAGTTGCCAATTTAGTTGGAATTCATTGGAAGGTGTGCTTCTCGTGGTGATGTTATGTCCTAATCCTGTTAATCTTTGTAACTTCTATTCAAATTAAAAATTAATAAAAAAATAAAAAAGATATATGGATTACTTGAGTTAAAATGTAGATGGAAACAAAAAAATAAAAAAGATCAGGTGCAGGGCGAAACAAGTGGAAAGATTGTAATTTTCCAATACTACTTAGGCCAAGATATAGGGATGAGAGTATAATGTCATGGGCAAAATTACCAAAACATCCAAAAATATATGCATATCTTGAAGGGAGAATTCCAATCGAGTGGGATCAGGTGACCCCGCTTGACTTTATGTAGGTCCACCCATGACGTCAACCGAACAAAATATGTGTGTTAGGAAACGAAAAATCATAGGGATCAGATCCTAAATTTAGTAAGCGGTTCTAATCAGTTTGTGATTCTACAGGATGAGCACAATTCATGTCCTATTTGTCGGCATGAACTGCTGACTGATGATCACAAGTACGAAAGTTGGAAGGAGCGGGAGAAGGAGGCTGCAGAGGAGAGGAAAGGTGCTGCAAACGCCCTTCGTGGTGGTGAATATATGTATGTTTAGGTGAATTCGACTGTTTAGAAGTCTTGCTTTTCACGGTCATGATCGGTCGACAAGATGGCTACCAAATTTCGTTTTCATGAACATCTTTTCTCATATATATTACCTCCTCCTCTCCACTCTCCTAGTTGTTAAGTATTGGACATACAGTTGCATTGTATGTTGTTATGTCTCCTGGATGTTCACTTAATTATTTTTGAGTGATTCTTCTATTTCCCATGGATTTGCTGCTGGCTTGGAGTTCCTGGTTAGGACAATAACTTCAAGGGTTGCGGTAGATCTACTACCTCTTCGGATTGTATTCCAAGGGTTCGAGGGTTGAGTCCCTAAAGTATTTGGCATGGAGCATTTTGTTATGCAAAAGCACTTAGTGTGTACGATGCAAGGGGTTCGGATTCTTTTCGGTCCAAGTTTTAGATTGGACGGGAGAGTCCAAATCTGAACCATAAATTGATATAATCAATGGTTCGGATTGTAGTAATAGACCTTACTTCTAGCACCCAAGTGTACCATCCGATGTAGTTGGGCCGAAGGCCACTAGGCAACCCACCACTCAATCGATCAATCTGACTTGTTTCTGACAGTTTAAAAAAGAGGACTCCTATTGGTAACAAGCCTGATTATTGGCAGAACCTTTTTCACTTTTCTCACAACTGTGATAACCGAAAGTAATCAATAGTACCCACAAGGCCGTAAAGGCACGTTTAGGGGAGGAAAAAAAAAAGTGGAGTGAGTTTTTGATGGTGGTGGGTATGGTGGTAGATGGTGGTTGCATAAGTGTATGAAATAATTAGGTTCAAAGTTTGGTGAAGATGCGAGCACTTTTGAGACATAATTAAATGTTGAGGGAGTGCAATGAGAAAGTGGGATTAGAAATATTTTTGGGGAATTCAATTGAAATCACTTAAAAGATAAATAAATAAAAAAACCGCAAAAATCATTTCGTATTCGTTTAAGTAACAACTTAAAAGTGATATACAATAATTTTCATTTGTATAACTTCTCCCCCTACTAAATTTTACGCCCAAAATGATACCTATATCCAACGCCTTATGGGCTTTCTTAACAATGATGGAGTTTCGGTTTCAGATGTCATTGGAGGATAACAAAGAAGAGGGGACTTTATTATCTCTAAGATTCAATTTATCAGTCTTGACTCCAAGCTCCGCAAGAAGCTTTTTCTTACTAATCATCCTCTTCGACCTTCTCAATCTCCAATCCATCTTTATCAATACCATGCTTACGGGCCAATTTGTTGGTTTGTTCCTTTGAGATTGTGAGAACCATGATAAGTTTTTCTTGAACTAATATGTCGATCAATGGTTTCAAAAATCTCAACCATATTCAACTCAATCCGAAAATATATCTAACTTTCGTATTATCAATCTATTTTATTGATTTGTTTCTTGAACCATGAAAGATTTTTGAATTATGTGCAAGAAGTATGTACAACGTTCGAATTTTAAAATTCAAAAATACATCTAACTTTCATATTTTAAAATTAAAAAATATGAGTAATTTTCATATTTTAAAATTTGAAATTATGTGCAACTTTCATATTTTGAAATTCGGTAATGTCAGGACACACTAATTGAATGTTAGTGATGGTGATATTGCCAACAGTGAGATGAGAGGGAGTGACGAGATGGGGTGATGGAGCTCTGGGGGGGGGGGGGGGGGGGGGGGGGGATGTGGAGGGAGAAAGTAGGTGCTGGTGATGGAGGAAAAAGTTGGCGGCGATGGTGGAAAAGTCACTCGAGTTTGTGAGTTTGTAGTGTAGGAGGAGGGAAGAAAATGAGGGTTGTATTGTGGGAGGGAGAAGGAGAAAGTTTTAGGAATAAAATAGTCATTACATAGGAGGGCATTTTTTTTCAAAATTTTCTTAGTTCTTATTGAGTTGTAGTATATAGCAAAATTGTGGTTGTAAATAGAAGCCTTAAAAAAAAAGGAGAGGAACTTATTCACAAAGTTTCGTGCAATCACAGCCATTCGTTTTGGTAATTAATATTTAAAATACGCTTTTAAACTTTGAACTGTAATAAGTATTCTTGACTGATAATAGTTTATTTTTAATTCGAACAATTCAAGACATTTTTGAACGCGCGAGATTAAACGAGCGCCTACATCTTATTCATGAAAACTCAGGAAAAAAAAAAAAAATTCCTGATGTATGTGAAAAGTGACATGGACAGACGGGTCCGGCACCAAAATCATACGGACAGCCACGCCCGGCAGGCTTTGGCCACTGGACGGCCGATCTGAGCCGTCCAAAAAAAAAAAAAAAAAAAAGCGAGCAGGCTTTCGTGGGAATCAACGGCATCTGAAGTGGTTAGATGCTCGATCCAAACACCCTTTTTTTCATATATACATGTATGTATATATACACAAAAAATAGGCTGTTTGGATCAAGTATCCTACACAAATCGGATGCTGTTGATTCTCACACAAGCCCTCTCGTTTTTTTTTTTAGAATTTTTGGACGGCTCGGATCGGCCGTCCGGTGGCCGGAGATGGCCCGGCGCGGCCTTCGGTACAATTTCGGTGCCGGACCCGTCGGTCCCTATAGGTTTTCCGATGTGGAAAAATGTCACTGTTGTAGCGGTCGCTTGAGTCTTCGCATCTCTCTCTCTCTCTCCTCTCCGATGTCTCACAGTTCACGCATCTCCCCAACTTCATCTCAAATCATCAAGCACCACTCCACCAAAATGCACCACCACGCGTGACTAGGGACCTCCATGCGCCCCCAGTGCCGATCCAAACAACGCCTCTCAACCGCACGACCATGGCCGGCTGGATCTCCTCCAAAATCAAAGTCGCCGAGACCTTCCTACAGCAGGCAAGTCATTCCCCACGCTCCGTTTGGTTGCCCTCAATTACTCGTTCCCTTCTACCCTGTTAGTATATCGGCAACCAAACAGAGCTCATCCTTCTCTCCCCCTTCAATCAACGTCGCCTGTTAAATAAAAATTGGTTATATTTTTTAGTCGATAATAGTTTTAATTGATAGATCTCAATTAGTTCTGGTAAACAAAGTTTTAAAAATCACGTAAAACATTGTAGATTACAAGATATAAGTAATTGAAAAATGACACGAATCTTAAGGAAGGACTAGCAAATTGGGACGGAGTGAGTGGTAAATTTAAGATTTTTAGGTATTTTGATTTCGAAACGTTTTGATGGATTGCTCAGATCGATCAGCAAGCGGCAGAGTCGTTAGGGAAGATCGAAAAGTCGCGGTCCGATGAGTTGAGTTCTGAAAACCCTTGGAGGAGCACTGAAGTGGTGGTGCCATTGAAAGATCAGCTGAAAAAGAAGAATAAGGATGTTGCGGAAACGAGTGATTTGATTGGGAAAATACGGAGTGATCGTAGTTCAAATGAAACTAGTAATGGTAATAATAGAGGAAGCGGTGAGGATGTTGGGGCATTGGTTGTGAATGTAGTAAAACCTTCTGTGAGCCCTTCTAAGTCCGGGCTTACCGACAGTGATTGGACTGAACTACTTAGTGTGCCCAGCCAGGCAACATCAGCTAGTCGCAGTAATGGAGTTTCTGGGATTCGTGGGGTCAGGAAGGATGGTCGGAGGAAGGGCGTTTCGGGCTCAAATTTGTCTGGACTGGAGGTGAAGAGGAACCAGAAGGGTCAGAATACTGGGTTGAGGGCTTCACCAAAATCCCGTGTTCTGTTGGTAAATAAAGTAAATGGTGGAAAGATTTCTGATGGGGAGGAATCTAAGGTTGCAGATACGATGCAGAGAAATTCAAGAGTAAAATCAGGAAGTGAAGATAATTATGCGGAAGGAAGAGAATTGGATGGGAAGGAGAGGAGTCCCAGCCTTGTTGGGATGGAGAAGAATGAGGCAAATGAAGAAAGAAATAGTGTGTCAGAAACTCTGGCGGATAAGGATTCTTTAGTTGGTAGAGTTGGTGATGGAGTTTCGGATTTGAAGATTGGAAAAGGCGATGATCACAGTAGAGTGAGGAGTTCTTTTGGGGGAATTGACAAACCGACTGTTGGGCCAAGGAGTCATTCTTCTAAGAAGAAAGGGTCTTCTACATTTACCCCTTCTTCACTAAGTGATGGAGGGTCTGCTTCAGAGACAGATTCAACTTCAACCTCTGACTCGGAAATTGAACGTGAAAAGGAAGAAAGGAGGAGGAGGAAGGCACAGATTCTAGCTGAAAAAGCCGCAGCAAATGCCTTGGAGGCTATCAAAGAACGAGAAAATATGGTTGCCAGATTGGAGGGGGAGAAACAGAGCTTAGAGAAAATACTTGAGGAACGAGCCAACCAGCAAGCACAGGAGGTAATACTTCCGTTTTTGCTATTACCTTCATATTTTTTGGTCTATTTGATGTTGGTGGAAGCATTTCTTGTTTACGTTATTAACTTAGCAGCCTTCAGCTATTTTGGAGGGGAAAAAAAAACACTGGCCTTGTTCGTTTAACATATTTACTTTGTTTTAACTTTGTTTTCCAATCATTACCATATATCTTTCCCCAATCATTACCCTATTTCTCCAATTATTAATTTCATTTCTCTCTCTATCTCTCTCCAATCATTACCCCTCTCTCCAATCATTACCCTACTTCTCTCTCCACCCACTACCAAAACTAAAATACCCAAAGTTATGAAACGAATAAGGCCACTATTGTTGAATTTAAGCAAAAGTCTTAGGAGCAGCAATGGCAAACATCCACTCCATGTTTAGTTCTGCCATGAATGATCCTCCTATAATTCTCTTACACAAATCTGTTTCATACTTTATTTAGTCATTTGTAGTGTTATTCATCTCTAGTTTTGCACCAAACTTTAATACATTTGCCTAGATATTCGAACTATAGTGGTTGAAAAATAGTAATATTTGAATTTTTTCTTTATGGAGTATCTAGCAAAAAACTAAAGTCATTTTCTTTTTGATGCAATTATAAGAGTAAAGACTATCCAAAGTGTTACCAGGAGGGCAGAATTGAAAAGTAAGAGGAAGAAATACCTCACTCTGTTCAAAGCTAATACGAGTTAAAGTAAAAAAAAAAAAAAAAGGTATAAAGGTTTTCCCCTGGTCTGGGAAACTTGACTCAGGCACGTTTAGATTCATGCCTGGCCTTGAATAAGTGTAGCATTACCTAAGAAGTACCGAGACTCCTTGAGATTTTCGTGTCCATGCCGAACACTCTGGGGACAAGGTACATATGACATGCAGGGACACACACTGTGGCAGGTCCATTAAACCTTAATATTTCTTTATGGTGTGACACTCTGGGGACATCCAAGGACACATACAGACATGACAGGATGATTTTTATAAATTTTAAAAGCTTTTTACGCTGAAATATTTATAATTTCAAAGTATTGAGCCAAAAGTGAAAATAAAAGATACTTGTATGTGCACAGGCATACACCATTGATCATTTA
This sequence comes from Rhododendron ovatum, assembly GCA_019656835.1. Classification (NCBI taxonomy): domain Eukaryota; kingdom Viridiplantae; phylum Streptophyta; class Magnoliopsida; order Ericales; family Ericaceae; genus Rhododendron; species Rhododendron ovatum. The sequence continues at coordinate 24,751,060 of CM033797.1, read as the reverse complement.
TGCATTTGATAGGAGTCCTAACCTACTTATTTAGTGATTTATTGTAGGTTTGCATGATAAAAAGAATAATTTTAAAAAACAAAAAAAGATGTTGTGTCCCTCGCTGTTTCCGTGTCCCATATCCGTGTCCTTTTCCTTTGTTGTGTCCATGTCCGTATCCGTGCTATATAGAATTCTAGTATTCTACATAGCTATCAAAAAGGTAAGAAAAGCTCACGTTAGGGCAAGACAAATGCGACTTAAATAAGTTTAAATGTTGATGTTGGGATTTCTACATGTAAGCTATTAAATGAGTTGTCTAGGTGAAGGCTTATGCTAAGTGAACAACATTTCCCTCCTCTTCTTCATGAACGTTGCAGCTATAGAAAGTTGATAGTGTTAGGGTTCTGTAAGGTGGCAGATGCTTGAAAAGTTTCTAGATCGGAAACATGAGACACGTTTGGTTTACGAGAGTGATGGCTTGATGGATTTGAGAAATTGATGTGGCTATTGGAGGAATAAACCTTGAGTAAGTTGCACCTAAAATCAAAGGGCTAAAAGGTAAGAGAAATGATAGGGTTTGATTTGGGTGCGAGTGACTTGATAGAGCTTGGGCTGAAAGGTGCTGTTTGAGGGCTGCAAATAGTGACAATAAAATTCATTGGGTTTCTTCTGCAACAAAAGGAGAAAGAGAATGAAGTAGAGGATGGGAAAGGATGCTTTACCTCGCAAAGGTTAGGCAAGTTCAACCCAAATTCTACCTCAAGATCTCATAAGTCAACTCTCTATGACAATTAAATGCATTTCTTTGGATAGCTAGATGACATGGATATTTCTTGGTGGCATTATTTAATCTTATGAAGAGGATTCGATGATTATGAAGCCTGTAACTTTATATGTCGCCTAATTATGACCCATGGGCCACCTTTGCAATTTAAGAATTTGTAAAGTTAAGAAAGCACGGGTAAACTCTTAATTCACGAATAGTCGAATATGATAAACACCGTCAAATATGTTCAGTAGCATTTTAACTTATAAAGTATGTAAAAATGACTCAAAATTTTCGGTAAACATGGTGTTGGTTCTTGAATCATGATGTATGTGAAATTCCAAAATTTTCGTTTCTGTTGTTTCCTTGCTATGCATTGCTCTATTTTTTCAAAGTTACGAGTTCTACATGTTATGCCTTTTAGAATAGATGAAAAACATATAATTCAACTACTCTATATGTCTTTCACCATTTGATAGGTTCTATTACGAATTCTACATCATATGCCTTTCTGAATAGATGAAAAACATGTAATTCGACTACTCTATACGTCATTGACCCTTTGATGGCTGGTCTACCTAGTAAAGAAAAACAAATAGCTGTTGGGTGGTACTATTGTGAATCTTATGTGAATCAGCTGGCTTTTAACTTTTAAATAAGGCCATCCCTTATTTTCATGTGTTGTGTACTATTGTAGGATGTAACGTCGTTTGCTGCGACATAAAGCCAAAACATAGGAAGCGCCTACGCACATTAACAGATTATATGTCCCTCAAGGCTGGATTCGTATGTTATCCCAAACTGCACAATTTCCTCTCATACGAACACAAATAAACTAGAACAAAAACGACTTAGATTAAGATTTGGGAAATACACATTGGATGCATTGAAACATTTTTTTGTTTTCTTGTTTTTTTCTTCTAACTGATCCTCGTGACTTGTGAGTGAGCTGACAAGAATGATTTTATTCTGATGAACTGCTGGCAGTTATAAACATCAAACAAGAATAGATTTTGCAACTTTTTTAAATTTCTTAATTATAGGGCTGTACGGACTTGAACCGTAGACATTCTTGGTCTAAGAATCACTGACACAGACACGACATGGAAAAGCGGATATGATATTTCTCTAAAAAGTAGTACACAGACACGTTGTGGATAAGTTGAATCAGGTATAGTTTGCATTCGAAATTCACATAGTTTACAAGATACAATAAATAATGAAAAAAATAGACGGACACAAGAGCACAAGACTCAAGAAATCCTTAAAACTTATTCTTTGTAGTTCTCTACAAATCTTAATTGAAGTTTAAATATTGATTAGCCATAACAGTTATATTTTCCAACTCGTTTAAGATAGTGATTTGCCAAATTCCAAATGTTGGTAATTACATGGTACTATGATAGTAAGCGTCTAAGAAGTGTCGATTACGTATTTAACTACCAATAATAATATGGAAAAATAAAATCAACGCTAGCAAAAAATTAACCACCTACTTCAAAATACAACATATATAACAAGCTCATTCAAACTTCTAACCAAGGAGTAAAAGAAATCTAACACTTGCACGAATGCTATCTTTTTTGTTTTCAATAATTAGTATGTAAGTACATGAAGTTTTACAATTACATGTGACGGAGATTAATGTATTGACTTCGTTGCATATACTCCCTTTTCTCTATGTGTGACTAAGCGAATGTTCAATTATTAGTTTGCCATTCAATTATACAACCTTCTCTTTATTTATATCATTGTTGAAAAAGCGCTTCAAGTCACCAATTTTACAATTCCAAAAATTTGAGTTCTAATTTGTAGAAATTTAACTCTCAAAGAGACCACAAATAACAAAGAGAGAACCCGACAGAAAAAGTGTAAGTGGTAGATTGTTCTAATATAAGCAATTCTCTGGTATTTTGCGCAACATTGTGGTGTCAGTGCAATATTTCAATGGAATCATTATTAACTAATTACCTTTTTTTACTATGATAGTAGCAAATTTCATTTTCCTTTTGGGGTCAGCAGACCCCATACTCTTCCACCTAGTGGCGCCACTGCACGTTGCAGAAAGAGTGCAGTATGCGCATCTGAATTAAGAGTTTTTATCTTCTAATTATAGACACGGAAAAAGAGTATTTGGCATGTGTCCGACAGCATCCGAGAGGGTTGGTGTCCAGCATGTGCGAAGACGCCACCTTCTTTCAAGTGTCAGTGCTTCTTAGTTCTCCATAAAACGGATCAAACTAGTTGCTATCAATTTTTTTTGCATAAGTCCTTAGCCCAATATGTTATTTTTTGGTGCATTGGACCCTTTCCTAATATTTTAGATATCAACCATTACTTCTTTCACTTATATTATAGCTATCGAATGTCAATGAAGGTGTCTTTCTTTCGTCTTTGCTTCCCATCTCTGATGCAGCAATTCTGATACTTCCTATTTGCAGAATCTACCTCTGTTCCAACAATAGTAGTTTGAGCATCATCTGACCTGATTATAAGGTCAATTCATATTTAATTTTTGTTCGGTTTCAGGCTTCAGAACTGCAGAACAGTATGATGGAAACAATGGAGGCTGTCGAATTGGAGAAGCAAAAACATAATAGTACTAGAATGGAAGCCCTTGGACGAATGGCGAAACTTGAGGTACTACTACAGTAGTACAAATGTCACTATCTTGCTTGTTTTTCTCGGATCCTGATCCTCTACAACAATTTTCCCTGTAAGAATTCTGCACAAATCCAAAACTACATAGTTAGAAATGAATTGTCAAACTAATTGTAATGCAGTCCAAGTGAAAGGATTGAAGAAAAGAAAATCCTTTTGTAGAGCAATTGAACCTTTATTACTTGTAGCTTGTTTCCTGACTGAGGTAGAATGTCCCTTGCAATTAAGCGTGTTCTAGTTATTTTCTACTTTAAGCACCAAACAAATGTGGTTTTTTATATTTATATATATATATATATATATATATATTTGATGTTAAGCTTTTATAATGCTGGCGGCTTGTTTTTGTATTTATGTTAAAATTGGTTGGTGATTACAAATTGGAAGTACGCCTTGCAGTTTTAGTGCTCTAGAAATACAAGGATTTGCTATGAGAAATGGGAGAAAAAGATGTTTGTCAAAGTGCTCTTTAGTGAAATCATTTATGCATGATGAAGCAAGTTAATGAACTCGAACTTTTGATTGAACAGCATATAGTCTTGGACGTGTGACGTGGTTTCTTAGTCTTTCCCTGTGTTAGACTGTCCAGAGTAAGGTGGCAATAGCTTTTCTTCATTTATTAAATTAATAAATTTTGCAGATTGCAAATGCTGATCTTGCACGTTCGCTTGCTGCTGCGCAGTGGAAAGTTGAAGTAGAGGTATAGTGGGATTCTAATTTCAATTGTTTGGTAAATTCCATTTTCTATTCGCCTTTTTCATGGTTCTAGTTTCTGCTGCTAGCAGAATTGTCATCAGTTTCAACTTTTGGCCTTCTCTTTAATGTGAAATGTGTGTTAAACAATGTTCTAAAAGTCGCTAGGCGCTAGTCGGGCAGTCGGCCACCTTCGAGCTTTGAGGCCTAGTAATCGGCGATTAATCGGCGCATAACAATTAGTTGGATCTAGTCGGATAGGCCCCACTAGCGATTAATCGCCGATAATTCCAATTTTTAGAATGCTGGTATAGAATGATGAAAGATCAATGACAAATGTTAATTCCAGTTGCCCCTGGAAAAACTAGTTATAATGTGAAATTTGTAGAGTATAAAATGATGAAAGAGAGTATAAAACGATGAAAGATCAATGACGAATGTTAGTTCTAGATGCCCTTGGAAAAACTAAACTAAATTGGTATTGTTTGCTTTAATTTCAAATAGACTTGACTGTCCTTACCTAGGAAGGTATGCCGAATTGAAACAATGATAAACATGGTCTTCTCCATCTCTTTTCTTTCATTCTTACATGTGCTTTACTATCATATTTGCTTCTTAACATCTGAAATTGACTGCATATTTTCGATAGTGCTTTGCATGATTGCATTTATGGTCTCTATAACTAGTAAAGTTAAGAAGTGCTTTGGAACTCTGTGAGCATGCATTGCTTTATGCTAGGAATTCAAAACGATAACTTGCATTCATAAGATGGATCCTGAAATTCGAAGTGTTTACTTGCACCTTTTCCAAGTTTAGCGATGTTTTGGCCTACTAGTGACCCTCAGTGAAGGTTACAAGGTGCAAAACTGCAACTGTGATAATATGATTGGGAAGATTTCGCTGGTCTAAGTTCGACATTGAGATATTTTATCTTTGGTGGAGGTTTGGCTAGCCTCATTGAGTGCACATATTTCTTGCATTGCCCCTTTACTGTAAAACTAAGCAAGAAAGAGAGGGCCTTTGCTTTTCGCTTAGGACTTATTGGTATGTCAATATAGATTGTTTGTAGTAGTGTAGTAGCATTTGGCTTCTACCAATCAATGGACACAATTGCAACTACACTGAGGCTATCTCCCAGTATTTGGGTATTCTATTTCCTTTTCCTTGTCCTTGTTCTGGAACTGTCATGATATCATTGCCTTTTTTTCCCCTCTCGGCTGATGTTGTGCTTTGAATAGATGCACTTTTTGGGTATCCTTCTGTGATTTGCATTTTCTTCCCGCAAACATCTAATGAATGCTTCTACTGAGTTTGCTTGTGTGCATCATTTTCTTTCTTTAGATGTTTTAGAGTGTATTAGAGTGTGTTATTCTTGTTGACTAAGTCCTATTTGTTGCACAATTTCTTCCTAGTTGAATTTGTCTAATGTCCATTCAGAAATTGAAATTTTGGGCTGCAATGACCTTATGATACTGCTGCACATAACTAGCAATTTGGCCCCATCCTGAAAATCTGATTTATTTTTTCTCTAGTTTATGGAATAACTTTCTCACATTTGACTATATTTTTAATTTCCCCATAATTTTTGTTGATTAGATGAATCAGCTGGCAGAACTTCGGCAACAAGTTGAAGTTAAAGAAGCAACCCATGAAGGTATGCCGTTGGATCTTTATAAGTTGGAAGTTGCAGCTTTTCAAAGTACTTTTTTCTTGCATTCTTCTTTTTGGTTATTATTGAAAGTGTAATGAGTTGACCAGTTAATGCTTATTAAATTGAATAATAGAGCACATATAGTTTAAGAAAATGCGGTTGTTGTTTGTGGATGAGATAGGTTTGACGTTTGAATAAGTTATTTGGGTTTTGACTTCAACACTAGTCATTTAAAAAGTTTGGGTTGGGAACCTTGCTATGTACAATATATCATGGAACCCTTAAGAGTGTTTTCAACATTTATCAACTTCGAACCTTGTTCTAGAGCTCACAAGTTTAAATCCTCCTGATACAGAGGTCTATTGCTGATAGTTACTCGTCTTTGGTGTCTACAAAGTTAGGCATTTTAGTGGGTTTGTTACTATTTATGGCGGTTAATTTCCTTGTGATTTGACAAGGCTTTTAAACTTGATTTTGATGCGTCAAGAGGGGGGTTGGTAGAGCCCTAAGCCAAGGAGGTCAACCCATTCTGTTGTTTCGTGAAAAGTTAAATGGTGCTAAGCTCAAATACTTTTCCTATGACTATGAGTTTTATGCCATAGTGCAAGCAAGCATTAGAGCTATTATCTTGCCCACAAGGAATTTGTTCTTAGTACCGATCATGAAGTTCTAAGTACAATAATAGCCAACAACTTATTAACAAGACACATTTCAACAATTCACATCTTCCTTTAAGGCATAAGTCGGGGTCTCAACAAGGTGGCCGATGGTTTGAGTAGAAGGATGGCTGTGTTGGTGGAAATGAAGAATAAAGCCGTGGATTTGAAGAGTTCCACACTTTCTACAGCGATGATCCTTATTTTAGTAAGATTTTCAATGCTTTACAAAGGGCAGGTGGAGTTACTTGTTGGAGTTATGTGTTGAAGGATGTATTCCTGTTTAAGGGACTCAAGTTGTGCCTCCCCAAATGCTCTTTGAGGAAAAAAATTGTTGGTTGAACATCCCAAATTAGGTCTATTTGGCGAAGATGAGACTCTCAGGTCGCTTCAAGATAGATATTGGCCGGGGATAACGAAGGATGTGGGAAGCCACGTGAAGGTGCCAAACATGTCAAAGAAGGGGACAACTAATGCAGGGTTTTACTACCCTTTGCCTGTGTCAGTTGGTCCTTGGTGATGCATTCGTATGGATTGTCTTGAGGCTACCTCCTACATGAAGGAGTGATTCTACTATGATTGTAGTGGACTGGTTCTCCTAGATGACTCATGCTAGGGTATCTCCAATAGCATAACCAAAATTGGATAATCAAAACTTGCCACCTCATCTTTTGGTTATCCATTTATTAAGGGGTTACTAAGATTAACAATGTGAAGTCCCACAATGGTCGTTTTTAGTCCATGATCAAAAACCCATTTTTAGTAGGGAGAGATAGAGAGACTTGAGAATAAATGTAAGTGGGTGGGTCCATTGATAGTGATGGGAGGAGAGGGAGAGAGAGAGAGAGAGAGAGAGAGAGAGAGAGAATAGAGTGTGTGTGTGGTCCCCATTAAGTTTGGTCTTATACCATTGTGAGCCATATTTGGACCAATATTGCTAACTTTACAAATTTTTTACTCCAGTTTTTGTTACACCACTGGAGACGCTCTTCTACCTGCAAGAAGATTATGGAATCCGCCAACATTTCTAATCTCTTCTTCAAGGAAGTCTACAAGTTGCACGGTGTTCTGACCTCCATTGTTTCAGATAGATGCAAAGTTTCCTGCTCGTTTTTGAAGGACCTTGTGGAAGAAAATTGGGACTGACCTACACTTTAGTAACTACCTTTTATCCTCCTAACCGATGGTCAAACGGAGGTGGTTAACTGAAGCTTTAGGAACTTGTTGAGGTGCTTGGTGATCATTCCAAGAGTTGAGATGGCATTCTCCTGTTGGCCGAATTTTCTTTCAATTCCTCTCTAAATGGCACCATTAACACCTCTTGGTTTGAAGTGGTTTGCAGTTTGAAACCTTCTAGTATGATGGATTTGGTTGCTTCACTAGTTTCAAATAAGGGAAGCACTGAGGCGGCAGACATGGCTGCATTTATTAAGGATATCCATGCTCAAGTTAGTCCAAGTTGAGAAGTCTAGTGCTAAGTACCAGGCGTGCGCTCATGCACACAAAAGGGTGGTTTTATTGGAAGAAGGGGACTTTGTATGATTTGTCTTGAGCGAAGAAAGGCACCCTCAGGGCTCTTAAAGTTAAGTGATGAAACGTGACACTTTCAAAGTTCAATTTTGCCCTCACTGGGGTAAGTGTAACACGTTCAATGTGCAACACCTTTTGCCCTATTTGTCGATGCCTCATGTGATGACATTCCCTAACTTGATGACAAGTTTTTCTTTTAAGTGGTAACAAGTTTTTCTTTTAAGTGGTAGAGTCGTGACATGTCATTTTTTAAATTTAGTCTAGTCTTTTATGCTTTGTTTTGCTCGGTTGTACCTAGCCTCGTGATGTACAACTCTACCAAGCTTTCCACTAGCCTTTATCTTAGCCATCGGTCTTTCATTTGTAGTTTTATGATTTTGAGGGTAGAATATTGTGAGAGTGGCTCTTTGTAACTCTTTTCGGAAGTTTCTCTCTCTAATCAATCTATCCTTTAATTTTGGTTGCATCAATAAGCTAACAAAATTAGCTTATTTGCTGAGAAAAAAGCCAAGTTACGGTTTTTGGCATCCAACACAAAACCAATTGGCTGTGAGTGGAGAGGTTGCCTAGGCTCATATACTATTTTTGGAGGTCATAACTAACAAGCTCTTGCACTCCCCCGCACGTGATACACATGGAGAGGTAAACAAAACCATCACATTTGGATCATTACGAAATAAGGTGCACTTCTGGCACAAACAACGGGGCAATCAATCGAGAGAGTCTTGTCCAAAAGCCTCCTAAAGCCTAGTTCTAATACCATCTTGAAGCATCCAACTCAAAACCAAATTGGCTATGAGTGGAGAGGCCACCCAAGCTCATATACTAGTTTTTGAGGTTATAATTAACCAACGTGGGACAAGCTCTAACAGTCCTTTTTCTGGCTTACTTGACCTGAAAGTCGGATTTTAAAGCCTTTTTGCTTCTTCAGAGCCATTAAAATGTGTATTGACACGAGCCCATGCTCTTTCCATGTATGGACAAGAGAAAATGCGCCTGAGCATTCTAGATGCTTCTCTCTTGTCAATGAAGAATTCAGCTAACATTGATTGTTGTTTATTTGAAAGTTGATCCCGCCTGGATTGATGCATCTTCTATTTTCCGTTATTGATGCTATGAACCAATAAAATCTCATTTCTGTTAATGTTACAGAACTCAGGAGGAAGATCTCGGTTGCTCATGACACTGGAAACCAAGTGAGTATTTTTTACTCAGCATGATGATTGCAGTGCATTGCGATGGGTTATGGGGGTTGCAGCTCTTCATCCATAGCTATGTAATAGTTAATTCAACTGGATTTTTCTAACCAGCTTGTTTGACTAACTTTTGATTTTTGTCTGGATATTTTTCAGTTGGTTGCTTCAAAAGGAATTGAATTTGAGCGTGAGATACTTGAGTCAGAGATCTCTTTCGTAATTGAGAAAATTGGACGACTGCAGGAAAAGGTGAACTTTTATTGATGATATATCACAGACTCCTAATATGACATAGCCACAGTTAAAGGTGGGAATGTGATACCTTGCAATGCAGTAGTAATGAACTTCAGCAATATACAACAACTTGAGCTAGTAATGACTAAACAGTAGATAGCACTATAAAGGGCTGCTGGTTCGGTTTATCTTCGGTCATATACTCCTATTAGATTTCTTTTGGTTCTCTCTGATCTAAAAAACAGGTAAACTTGGTATGTGGGTAGAATTTGGAAAGTGTGTTGTTCCGTAACTTATGACTATGGATCCTGACTGGCTCACTGTGTTGGAAGTTACTGCTGTTCTGATTAGTTGCTAATGCTATTGATGGGAAGGAGGCTGTCGCAGCCTGTAGGCCATGTACTAGCTTTGGTCATCCAAGTTATGCGCTGTTTGTGACAGTCATTCATTCATTGGGTCTGGAACTCGTTTTGATTTGCCAATTTGGAAGTTTGACACGGATGAAGGTATGAAGAGGAATGAAGGGCTATAGTCGGAATAAAGTTGAGAGTTTCGCTCTCATTATGCTTGACACTAGACAATACATGCTTGGACGTTGTAGCTGACTGTACGCTATTCGATATGAGGCTTGATGACTTTGGATGCCAATTTTGATATTTTCTATATCATCAATTGTCCCAACGGCTCACCTATTAAGAAATGGGCAAAATAATTTAGAAATGTATGATCTTGGAGTGAGCTCGAAAAGTTGTGATGTGGCATGCAATGATGGTCATGTTAGTTTTATTGTTGGTATTGGTAATGTAGTTGCAGTTCTTAACGGACCATGGTGGCACGTGATGGAGAAGGACAGGTGTAATTTTGAAATATGTATGAGGGAGTCGATGACATAAGTTTTACTTGCTTCTGACCCTTTCAAATTCTACTTTGCTTATCTAAGCCTACTTCTTGTTGTGGTGAAATCTTAAAATAGAGTTCCTGTCCATAATAGTTGTATACAATCATATATCATATATACCGTCGATAATTTTTGCATCATAGCCCTTGGTTCCCATATGATGCCACCTATCTCAGTTACTGTAGCTTATTACTGTTTGGTTTCTTGTTTGGAAACTTCTATTTTTATTCATCTGCTCTGAAATCTCTAAACTCACTTTTCTTTGTTTGTCATAGGCCAAGACTTTGGAATCAAATATTGAAATGACCCGACAAGAGTTAGAGAATCCAACTGAAGTGGAAGTTGAGCTCAGGCAAAGGCTTGGTCAGTTGACTGATCATTTGATTCAGAAACAGGCCCAGGTTAGTTTCATGAATCGACTTGATTTAATTGGTAATGTCCTGCAGTAATGAAGCATAAAATTGCTCAGTTTAAAGGTCAACCCTAAAATGAATCATACCAGTCATGCTTGCTTATTAATTTAATGACTGTTGTTTTACATCTTCATGTCAGCTTTAGTTTAGTTTTTTTTTAATCCTCATTGAACAAGTACTGTTTCCGATTTTTGAGTGAATATAAGAGGTACACCTACAACACGCACGTGCGCGCACACATGCACACATATACATATCTTCAACGTGTTCCCAATGTGTCCGTCTCCTAATTTTGGGAGATAATTGACTTTAACGTGTGTCTGTCATGTCATGTCCGTAAAAATCAAATTTCTGGATCAATGAATCTTTCTAATTCTGATCGTTCTTTCAGGTTGAGGCGCTGTCTTCTGAGAAAGCAACATATGTGCTGAGAATTGAGGTACATCATGATCGCTGTGCTAATGATACCCACACTAGGGTCTAGTTGTTGTGTATGACTATCGTTCTGAGATGTTATACACTCCAAATGAACTGAATGAGGTTCTATGCTTTTCTGCAGGCAGTTTCAAGGTTGTTGGATGAAAACAAATCAACGCTAAACGCTGTTGATGTCGAATCAGGGATTTGGGAGTTTTCCAACTCAAAGCTGAGGCCACTGTTTGAAGAAAGAATCCAATCAGGACGGAAACATTTCGGATCATTGGTTCAGCAGTTGGACTCCATCTTTTGTGCTGGGGCCATTTTTCTAAGACGAAATTCCACTGCTAGGCTGTGGTCTCTTGTTTACCTTGTATGCCTTCATTTCTGGGTGGTGTACATTCTATTATCTCACTCTCCAGTGTCCGAGGAGGCTAGGTCAGGTGCTGTCTTTTCGTTGGAGAGTATCAATAACACCGGAGGTGGCTGATTTAGACATGGATACTTTGTACATTTGTGTCTTCTGTCGGTTTTACCCCATTTTTTTTATAGGTCCTTGTTGCCTGGGGGTGTAATTTATGCCGTTAACCCCCAATTCCGAGATAACACACTGGATGCACTGAGAGAGTGTTCACTATTACTAGTTGAGAGGGGCAAATTAGTCATTTTCAACTATACATTTAGGTAAGAACAGTGAGGCAGTCATGAAAGTAAATAAGAAAGAATTAGATCAAGTATTGTATAGTTTACCCTGATAACTTATTTGTAATACTATTGGTGCTTGTAGATATCTTAATGTTGGACAATTTAAGTTTGTGATCAAACCGAGGTATTTAAACTCCGCTCTTGGTCGGCTCGCTAAAATTTGAAATGGCTCTCTAGCTCGTCTGGTTGTACCCCTTGGCTTTCAAGGGGGAGTTCGGGGTTCGAGTCTAATTAGTTCAACTCAAAGAGGTTAGGGCACAAAGAGGTTACATGTCACGAATCCAAGAAAGGCATGTCTTCATTAGAAAAGGTTATGATGAAGGAAAAGGAAAATAATTCCTCCGAATGGAAGCTGGGGGGCTGCTGTCCCCTTGGGGACAGCAGCGTGCTGCTGCCCCGATTTTGGGGCCCACCCCGCTCTCACTCCGATGATCGAAATCGTACACTTTGTAAAGCTCGTTGAGTAGAACAATTCTGTAAAAAATCAACTTAATTGGATATCATTAAGTGCCTGATCGGAGCCCATATAACTCTCTGTCCATGGGTTATAGTGGATTTGATCCAGTGTTTTGGATTCATTCTTTTCAAGATAAAAAGGTTTTGATCAGGTACTTAATGATATCCAATTAAATTGATTTTTTGCATAGTTGTTCTACTCGACGAGCTTTACAAGGGGACAGCAGCGTGCTGCTGCCCCGGATTTTGGGGCCCACCCCGCTCTCGCTTTGATGATCGGAATTGTTCACTTTGTAAAGCTCGTCGAGTAGAACAACTCTGTAAAAAATCAACTTAATTGGATATCATTAAGTGCCTGATCGGAGCCCATATAACTCTCTGTCCATGGGTTATAGTGGATTTGATCCAGTGTTTTGGATCCATTCTTTTCAAGATAAAAAGGTTTTGATGAAAACAGGAATAACAACGCATGAAATAAACCGGTGGGATATCTTCTGTCACCACCAGCTGGTCTTCGGCTTGCCCTGACCGTAGCCCGCTAGATGATCAGTGCCCGTCAGTGCATATTGAAGATAGGAGTGTCCGTAGACTTATTGAAAACTAAATTGCCAAAAAATTGCACATCACACATTATTTTATCAGAAAGTCTCCTTCACCGCTACGCTACGTAGTGGTGGGCTCCACCTCTTAAAAAAAAAAAACACAGCTAAATGGAATGAAATCCCCCCAAAATCAACGCACCACCGACGACAGTGGTGACAATTTTTTACTTTTCTAATTTTTCTCTTCGAGATGAATCAATAATCTACATAAGTTAGGCACAAAAATAACAAACGTGAAAAAAATTTGAATTACAACAAAACAAGAAAAAAAAACTTGTTTGGTAACCTTTTTTATTTTCAATTTTTGGTTTTTATTTTCACTTTTTTGAAAACTAATATAGAAAATTTGTTTGGTAACATATTTTTACTTTTTTGTTTTTTATAAACTTTTTAAGAATTTCTGGAAATTATGAAAAGTTGAAAAGGGGGTTTTACCCAGTTTTTAAAACAGAAGTTTGACCCGTCTGTTGTCGATCCCGATCGTTTCTCTCTCTCGTGATGTGTTCTGGTACACTCCTCCCTCCCTCTCTCCCTCTTCCATTGATAATCGTTCCTCTTTATGAAACTCAAATTCTGCAGTTATATATGTATAATCTATGTTCTTCTTGTAGATTAATTGAAGAATACAAGCTTATTCAACCATTTTGAGAAGAAGGTACGGACTAAATCTATGTTCTTCTATTGTTACTTCTGTTAGGTTATGATATTGGTTTTGGGTGGTTCTGCTACTGCTATTATTCTGATAATTTTGGTTGTTAATTGATGTTGTGATGTATCTATCATTTATTTGCATGCGTTGTTGGACTACGGATTATGATAGCAGGTGTTAGTAGTATTTCAGTTGGATTTCTACTTTCTCAGTAGGTTTTGATCAAATCTTCTTTATACATGAAAGGTCCCCAATGAAATGAAATGGGAGTATGAACTTTCGTTATCGATGTACTATATATATATTTTTTTTGGGAGAGAGAATGGGCATAATTCTTTTCCCGGTTTTGGACCCCATATCCATTATCCCCCCATGAAATGTACTTCTAGACTTCTTACTTACCCAATGTTTGTCCTTATATTGTGAACAAGAAATTGAGAACACAGTCTAAACAGGCAGTGTAAACCAACAACTTCACAATTGGACTTCATCAAAACTCCATAGCAATGTGACTCATCTGATTATACTGGACTAGTTCAAATGGCCTAGCCTTCACCTAAAAGTAATGTTCGTTTTGAGACTTAGCCAAACAACCAATCACAGAGTTCTCCGGACAAAAAGAGCCTCTAAAATGGAGTATTTTATAGATCCACCCTTTAAGGTGCTTTAGTCTAGCATTTGCAACTTCCAAACCTTTTCTAGCAGTTGCATTTTGTCCTTTAAACCTGTGAACCCGCATTGAATTCATTTGACCCTTCCATGAAATGCATTCTTGTGTGAAAAGAAAGCATAGAGCTGCCATTACATGTAATTTTCACTTTCTGGTTGATATAAGTTATGTGTCAAACAGTGGCCTGGGCTTTCATTGAATTGCATTTTTTTTCCAAGCTTTGTTTTTAAAATGGAGTCTTGTATCATTGTTTGTTTTTTGTTATCAAAAGTAGGAAATGGCAAATAATGAGGTTATGGAGGTTAGTGGAGAAAGTTGTGACGGCCCATGGCCAACTAGAAATAATAAAATCTTCATTCGACTCATGGACAAGGAGGTTAAATTAAAGAAAAGTAGAGAAACTGACACTTTCACAGGAGAAGCTTGGAAAAGAATTAAGAGTGAGTTGAAAATGTTAAATTATCAATTCATTGCTTAGGCTAAGGGATAATGACTTACAGGTAAATACTGTGTCGTGGATTCGGGTTACACTAATATGTCGGGTTTTTTATCACCGTATCAAGGAGAGAGGTACCATTTGAACAATTTCCATGGGCATGGCCGACGACCAAAAAAGATAGAAAGGTGGTTTAACTTTCGTCATTCATCTTTACGTAATGTTATGGAGCGATGTTTTGGAGTGCTAAAAGCTCGATTTCCTATATTGAAGCAAATGCCACCGTAGAGTGTTTGAACACAAAAATATATTCTCACAGCTTGTTGTACAGTTCACAATTAGATTAGGATGCATGATGACAATGATGATCTATTCAGAGAATATAGCCAAGAGAATATGGTGATGAGACAATGTCAAGAGAATATGGTGATGAGACAATGTCAAAGAGCTAGCGGGAGTAGTTCCCAAAATCCAGTTGAGATTGATGTCACTCTTGGACAACTCTGTCATATGTCCAATGTTCGTGATCGGATAGCCGAATAAATTTGGACTAGCATGAATCATAGTGGATAACACCACTGCAAATGTAATTATCATTATTTAAAACTATGTTACCCTTATTTGAGGTTTGAACTCAAAGTGAACATCATTTGTATACGATTGATAGATTTAAGTTTTGGTTTAAGTAAATGTCCTTGTGCTTTTTGTTGATAGATGTCTATGCAATTGCTCAAATAAAAATAGTTGATGGTTGTAGAAAGTTAATCAGTTAAAAGACCAATCATATTGGTGTTAATTGTTTGGATGTGAAACTTTTTTCTTTTATTTCTTCTAATTTCATTCAATTTGAAGAATAAAAACAAAAACAAAATTGATACTACCAAACATGTTGTGTTTTCAGTTTTTGTTGTTTTCAAAAAGATTATTACCAAACATGTTTCTTGTTTTTGTTTTTATGAAAACATAAACCTGTTTCTATTTCTAATTTTTTAAAAACTGAAAACTGAAAAGATTATCAAACGCAGAAACTTAGCCTCAATAGATAAACTAATGACAGATGATTTTGACACTCTAATTTTTGACGATGACACTCTAAAACTTTTCTTTTAATGTAAAAATTATATATAACAATATACAATAAATTTTAAAATGTCATCATAAAAAATTAAAGTGCCAAAATCATTTTCCTAAACTAATCTCCTTTCTAAATTTATAAATCCACATTCCTCCCTCTCTCTCTCTCTCTCTCTCTCTCTCTCTCTCTCTCCTACCTGTTTCCTTTTCTTCCTCGAAACAAGCCTGACCTTACCTTCTCTGAAAAGTGAAACCCACCAATCCTTATAGCCAAACCTAACCCACCAATCTCTCTATCTCTCTCTCTCCAAACGGAAAGCGATACGTAAACACCAAATGGCGACAACAACAAACCCTAACGCCGATATGGACGAGCTCAAAAAGGTGTTTAACAAGTTCGACGCCAACGGCGACGGCAAGATCTCCTTCACGGAGCTCGTCGACGTCATGAAGGTCCTCGGCTCCGGCTCCTCCACGGACGACGACGTGAAGAAAATGATGGACGAGATCGACACGGACCGGGACGGGTTCATCAGCCTCGACGAGTTCGCGGACTTCTGGAGCAAGGGATCCGCCACCGCCTTCGGATCCGGCGCGGCCTCCGCGGAGCTCAAGGAGGCGTTCGAGCTCTACGACCAGGACAAGAACGGGCTCATCTCCGCCGCCGAGCTGCACCAGATCCTGACCCGGCTCGGGGAGAAGTGCTCCGTTGAGGATTGCGGGAGGATGATCAAGTCGGTTGACTCCGACGGAGACGGGTACGTTAGCTTTGACGAGTTTAAGAAAATGATGGGCGGCGGCGGCGGAGGTGACGCTTTGTCGAAGTGATACGGCGAAGGATAATGATTTTTGCACTCGATTTTCTTATAATTACATTTTAAAATTTGTCATTTAGTGATTAATACTCCTTCCATCTCAAATTGCTCGTTCCAGAAGACCATACATTTCGCACACAAAGAACAATGTACTTATGAGATTGTTCTTTTGAAAAAAAAAAATCCCATTTTTGTGGGGGAAATCATGTTGCTAATACATTATTTTTGGCTTGCGAAACGCAGAAAGGTTGAGCAATTTGGGACGGAGGATGTGCGCAATATTAACACTGAATTACAAATTTTAAAGTGTATTTTATAAAAAAAATGGATGTGCAAAAATTGTTTTCTTCTGAGAAATTAACGCTAATAAAAAAAAATAACGGTAATGTTGGGATCACGCACGGTATATATGATATATGTGCGTACACAGGGCATCGTTTTCTCTTCACTAATCTCTGAAATCCTGTTAAGGAAGGCATCTAATTAATTAGCTTTCCTTAATTTGGTGTTAATATGTCTGATCCTTGATGATGGAAATGTGCTGAATTTGGATTATATCATTCACAATATATTACTTCTTTGACTTGTGTATGGTTAATTGGAGAATTGGGGATGGTGTTGAGAGCAGTAGTGTGTGCGCACCTCCGAGTCGTCGGATCGTGCATCCGACGGCTCGAATCTCATCTCGGCAATGAACAGCTCTCGGTCGTTGGTTGCCAAGATGAGATCGAACTGTCAGATGCACGATCCGACAGCTCAGAAGTGTGCAGCACGGTGCCTCACTGCATAGCCCCAACCCGAAGTCCGGTTAATTGTTCATGTAATCCATTGAATTGGTTTACGTAATGAACCAAGGTGTTGAGCCTAAACTCTACATGAGACTCAACGACCTAGAGCTCATTAATTTGATTGGAATTCTTTGCTTTGCTCGGCTCGGATATTAATTTGTTATTCATGTAAAAATAAAAATAAAAAAGTCGACAGGACATTGATGTACTACAGGTATCAAAGAGGACGAGATGTCCTCAACTTTACTTTAATTGTGATAAATGGAATGAGATTCGTAATGAGATGGAATTGGGATGGGATTTATAATGACATGGATTAATAGTGACATTGTTAAATCATAATCTCTTATTTGTTTTGCACAGAATTGGATGATGAGATTACTAATACCATGTTTGTTTTCGTCTGAATGGGATAGGATTATACCGTAATTTCCTTTTATATCCTTTAACAATAAAAATAATATTCCCTCTGTTCCATTTTTATTTGTTCTTTTTCGTTATCCGTGTCATTCTTTAAATGTTTATATGTCTCAATTTATAATTTTTTTCATAATTTTGAAAACGTTGTATTATGGACCTAATCGAGAACTATCAAACAAGATTCATATTGCATATTTTTTTAGATTCACATTAAAAGATATAAGTGATTGAAAATTGATACGGACTTCAAAAAATGACAAAGAAAATGGGACGGAGGGGGTAATTTACAGTGAGGTTAAATAAAAACAAAAGCAAGTTTAAAAAAAAAGGGGATAATTTCAATATTATGTATCGAGAACGTTTGGAAAATTAGGGGCTTTAAGCATGGGATCGTGTGAAACATGGGATATAAGCAATGTTCTAAAAGGCGGGATTAATCGCCGGTTAATGGGCGATTAATCGGAAATCTAGGCTGTCCGATGAGATTAATGGCTAAAAGGTTGAATTAGGCGGCTAGAAGATTAATTGGAGTTCGGCGGTGATTAATTGCCACTTCATTAGTCGGCGTCTAGGTGGTGATAGGCGATTAATCAGTTCATGGGCGACTAATCGGCTAATGGGCGATTAAGCGGGGTAAATCTAAATTTTTAGAAAACGAAGGGGGTAACTGTTATACTCATACAAGGTTATTTAGGGTTTCGAATTAGTATTAAGTGTTAGGGCTCACATTCGATCAGCCTCTCATCGATCTGGGTCTGGGAAGAAACCCAGTCATCGCCGACTGTCGACGCCAATACATCGACGATCGCCTCTCATCACCGATGCCAGTCATTACCGATGCTAGTCATCGCTGCCGCCCATCATCGCCGACGCCTTTCATCACCATTCACCACCGCTGCGCCTCACTGCTAACTGTTGTAAGCAAGCCTGTAATGTTTCTCTCGATGCCTCTCTCTTGATCCCCCTCACTCTGTAATCTCTCTCTCTCTCTCTCTCTCTCTCTCTCTGTAATTTCTTGATCCCCCTCTCTCTGTAGCGAGTTGTATTTTTTTTTGACAAAATTTAACACTGAGTAGTAGAGTAGTGTAGTATTGTAATTACATAGTGTAAATTTATGGTTTGGACCGTTTGGTGTAGCCGTGTAGTAAGTAACTAGTAAGTATTGACTGTATGATACTAATACACAATTTAGAAGTGGTTTCATTTGGTTTGAATTATGAATATTGAACTTCTATGTCTATATTTGAAATGTAGAGAACTGTTAACATTGAGAAGTGTTAACATTGAGTATCCGATAGCCAAAGAGAACTAAGAAATTTTCTGAGAGAAGATATATCACATCAGCTAAAAAAATTGTGATTATTAATGGTAGGGACTCTAGGGAGGTTGTAGAATATATATAAAAAAAAACCCGACTAATTGCTAAAAGGGGATTAATGGCCGATTACTAGGTCTCGAAACTTGAAGGTGGTCGGCCGCCCGCCTATCGCCTAGCGCTTTGTAGAACATTGGATATAAGCTCTGAGGAATTTGGAAATTAGTTATTTTCAGCATGGGTATTTTGGTAACTGAGCAAGGGAGACCCAGGATGGGATTGCTAATACCTAGTCCTTGGTGGGATTCCTAATCCACCCGTTTGGCCGGATTGATAGTCCCATCTGCTTCATAATCCGATCGATAATTCGCATGCTGGTGCGGGAGAGCTCGATGGCGAGGGTGCAAGTATATTTGAAATACATCCTAAACTGCAAGACTCTGCGAGTGTGAAAATGTAGAGCGTGAGTACCGTGGAAAATTAAGAATTGAAGCCCATGATATGACATTTTGGAGTATTAGGTGACTAAGGGTAGGGGCGGGAATTTTCGATACGACACGAGAACATGACACGAAATTAACAGGTTAAGGTCAACTATTTCTGATACGAAACACGAATATGACATGACACGATAACACAACGCTCACCCCTAACCAAGGGTATGGACGGTGGTGTTCCACTTTTAGAAAAAGTAGGTTTTAGTAAAAAGAAGGTAATTTCAAGATTAAAAATCATATGTTGACGTAAATAATTTTCCTACCAATATGGATCTTATTTGATAGATTTTATTGAGATTTTTTAAACGGTGCAAAAAAAATTTAAAATTATTTTTAATTTTCGTTATATTTGAAATTACATTGTTTTTAAAAAAGAAGGTTTTGAGAGAAAGCGGAATGGAATCCGTCCATCCTCAAAGGGCAGTGGTGGGCCAAGTTTGAGTTGTGGACTGAGAGGCTTGCAGTGGTGGGCCAAATAACGTGGATGGAGCAGTTTGCTACTTGCTTTGTTTGTTTTATGTTTGAACTTTGGAACGAAAATTCGGTGGGCATGAAAATTATTGAGAAAATGTTTGGCTTCTTAGAGAAAAAAGGACAGCGTAATTAAGTTTGAGAGTGACTTGATGAACCAATTTCACAAATTAAATTAAATTGTATTTTGTTGCATATTTTGGATATGCTTATGGACTTTGCGGGGGGAAACGATCAGAAAAGATACAAAAAAAAAAAAAAAAAATATATATATATATATATATATATATATATATATTATAGGCAAGAAACTATATAGACACTTATATTTGCACTAATAGCAATTGTTTGAATTCGCTTGCATGGGATGTGTGAAATCACATATTGGTGATGGGACCCATAAATTTCACGTCATAGAGTTTTGTACCATTGGTGTTTGCGGTTATAGCATACCACCAAAATATTTCTCACGTATCTTTCTTTTTTCAACCGCCTCCACTCCACCATCATCACCGCCAAAAAACCTTCTTTATGTTCAGACAACGTATGAAATCATTTTTCTGGATAAACCCAATTCGTTTTTCTTGAGCTCTTGGGGTTTGAATGCTCAAGGAATTTCGATTCATTTTCAGATTGTAAAATGTCAATGTCTGAATGATTTCAAATTGTTCTAATCCGAATGTCTGAACAATTTTCGACCTCATGTCAATCTGAGGGTCGCGTTTATCGATAGTGTTGCAGGATCTCCAGGTGTTGCGAGTGTTTGTGTAAATGTATTTGTGGTTCTAACCATTGTTATCAATACCGTTCCGTACCGGCCGGTACGTACCGTTTTTGACAGAATCCGGTACCCCGTACCTCTAATTTCGTTCCGGCTCAAATACCGGTCGGTACCGGCCGTACCGGTCATACCGGTTGGTACCGGCCGGTACCGGATTACTTTAAATTTTTTTTTTTTTCAAGTACCATACAATACCGGTCAATACCGGACGGTACCGGGCAAATACCGGATGGTACCGGAAAAATACCGGATTTTTTATTTTTTTTTAATTTTAAAAATATATATTATACTATAAATTCTTTTAAATAGGAAAATAATACTAATAGCGATCAATCCGAAACGGTACCCGGTATTTGACCGGTACCGGTACATACCGTACCAGTAAGAAAACCGGTACCCTGACTGGTACGGTATTCATAACATTGGTTCTAACAAAAGGAAAAGTTATAATACACACCTTTTAAAAAGGTATATTATATGTACCTATTTTGTAGTTCATTTATAACATTTTAGAGTGTTTCGTAATTTTTGTTCTAGAATTCATAACTTTTCAGCAGTACGATTTGTAATATTTTCATTACTCCCTCCGTCCCTAAATAAGTGTCCGGCTCGCAAAACTAGGCCTTACAAAATATGCATGTTTTTCATTAAAAAATTTTATTTTTTTTCACAATCTAATAGAACTCATTGCTATCTATTGATTTGTGAAAAAAAATTGATTTTTTTAAAGAAACAAATGCATTTTTTTGAAGGCGTAGGTTTGCGTGTTGGACGCTTATTTAGGGACGGAGGGAGTATGATTCATAACATTTTGGTATATCTCATAACCTTTATATGATTCGTAACTTTTTAGCAATACGATTCGTAATATTTTTCTCTATAATTCATAACATTTTGAGAGGTGCATATAATACACACTCAAATAAAAGGTGTATATTGTAGTCTTTCCCCTAACAAAATTGACAATGATGGCTTAAGGTGATAATGATTGAAGCCCATCGATAGGCGCTAAATTATTGGTCGCTCTAAAAGAAAGGGGTCCAAATGGACTGGATGTCCTGTGAGACCCAACTCTCATTTTTGTACAAAAAGAATAAGAAAGAAAAAAAAGAAAGGATTGTGGAGTAGCTTTTAATGAGGACCACATATTAGTAGAGAATAAGTTAAAAATATTTATGGACTATATTTTGGATGCTGGGAGTGTGCTGCACAGCTACCTGCTGTGCAGCATGCTGTGCGACCGTCGGTGCCGCCTTGTTGGCATCGGCCCGACGATCGGAGACGTCCATTGCGTAAAACTCGTCGAGTACTACAAGTGTACCAAAAATCAATCCGATCAAATATCGTTAAAGTATTTCATCGGAATACATATAACTTAGAAAAAAAATGAATTCTAATGGATACGAAACACTGGATCAAAACCACTGAATCTATTCTTTTCGAATTATATGTGTTCCGATGAGGCACTTCACGATATTTGATCGGGTTGATTTTTGCTACACTTGTAGTACTCAACGAGCTCTACGCAGTGGACGTCTCCGATCGTCGGGCCGATGCCGGCAAGGCAGCACCAGTGGCCGCACAGCATGCTGCACAGCACATAGCTGTGCACTCCCAGCATCCCTATATTTTGAGAGAAATAACAAAGAATGGAGATATACTCCAGCATAGAGATGGGCTTGTATGGGGTTCATGACATTTGGCACCAATAATTCATGGGGTTGTCTCCCATAACTCTATATGTATGTATTTAGGTAATACACAAAGGGGGAACTCGGGAAGGGGGAGCTGGGTTGGAGAGAGGGGAAAGAACACTAAAGAAAGGGGATAAAATGGGAGGAGATGAAGGGTACGCACAAGAGGAAATTATGGAAAGTTATGTAAATATATTGAAGGAAGTAGGATTGGTTTTTCTTTAGGTTTTTTTGCTTGTTTGTAAGTGAGTGAGTGACGTTAAACAACTGATTTTGTTATGTTTTTATCGTGGTGCTTGAGGAGATGGGTTGTTACATGCTCAGTTTTTTCTATTTTGGGTTTCTATCGGATTTATTTTGATGATTTAAACTGCTCGCATTTAAGGGTTTGTTGAGAACATCGAACTCGCTAAAAAATACATTGTTCAGGTTGATAATTGATACGCTTTTGAAATTCACATTATGTTGACATAAAGGGGTTGAATAAGTTATAATTCGGTGTTGTAATAATCTTTTTTTTTCAAGATCATAAATGCATTAGGAAATCATACACAGGGTCTGTGATTTACTTACTTTTGAATTTTTGGATCTATATTTAATGGAAGCATGCTATTATACCCCTTGGAACTGGGGGTTGGTGCTGTCTCGGCCAATTGGGTTATATTCCGGTCTCGATCCGATGATCGAAAACGTTCACTTCGTAGAGCTCATCGAGTAGAATAACTATGCAGAAAACCTGCTTGATCGGATATCTAAGTGCCTGATCGGAACACATATAACTTGACAATAATGAGTTCCAGTGGATTTGATTTAGTGTTTCAAATTCCTTCTTTTCAAATTAAAAATGTTTTGATTAGGCACATAATGATATCTAATCGAGCTGTTTTTTTTATATGTTCTACTCGATGAGCTTTCCGAAGTGAACGTTTTCGATCATCAGATAGAGACTGGAGCAGAGCCCGATTGACCATGACAGAACGATGTCAACAACCCCCAGTTTCCCTATTCTACCACTTGGGAGCATGGTAGAAGTTTTCATTCCAGAGGGGAAGAGGAAAACTGCATGCAAGTTGTTTTAAAACTTTTAAGAGCATCCCCGCAGATATCCTCAAGCCAATGATGGAGTCAGAAGAGGTTAGTAGGCATTGTTGCCCCTCTACAATATAAAAAAATATAATAAAATCATACTTTTACATTGGAAAACAAATTTACTATCATAGGGAAAAAAAATTAAAGTAAATTTTTAAATAAGATAGTAACAGACGTTGTCACCCCTCTATTGGAGTGCACTAAAATAAATATCTTCTTACACTATTAAATAAGATACAGTAGTTAACAAAGAATAAAAACTGTTTTAGAGATATTTTGAAGTCAACTGCCGGCGAGGGAGGGGCGATCGAGATAGCAACGGACGCCGAACCATACGCATCTCTCTCTCACCGGACGGTCACACCGCAGCCGTTCGATCTTGAAACCGAACCCAATCCTCACCCTCCATCTAAATCCCGCGCCAAATCCAACTACGTAATAGTACTACCTCCATCAAATCACTCTGCACAGGTAACTACTTTGCTGCTTAATGCACCGTTACATGATATCCTTCAGACCCTTTCAACTTTCAGAGCTTGTGCGTATCGTTTTATGCATGACTCGTGCACTGTGTAGATATATGTAGCGGTGGTGAAGCACGGAATATTCTACGAGGCGATGCCGCCGAGACATTGAAACGAATTATTTGCTTGTGTTCGTAAAGAATAAGAAGAAAATGAATCAGCTGTTCAAATAAATAAAAAAATATGAGTCGTTTGCAGGCCACTGTCTAGCAGGAGTATATAACACTCCAATATCTTCATCCGAATTTCCCAACCCAAGCTGAGCAGTAGAGACTCAAGAGCAATATATCTTTCCAACTTTGCCCCCGAGACATACCCCCTCCCCGACCCAAGATGCGCGAAATTCTCCACATCCAAGGAGGGCAGTGCGGGAACCAAATCGGATCAAAGTTCTGGGAGGTCGTTTGCGAAGAGCACGGGATCGACCCGACCGGGCGGTACACCGGGGATTCGGATCTCCAGCTGGAGCGGATCAACGTGTACTACAACGAGGCCGGTAGCGGGCGGTTCGTGCCGCGGGCCGTGTTGATGGACCTCGAGCCCGGGACCATGGACAGCGTCAGGGCCAGCCCGTATGGGCAGATATTCAGGCCCGATAACTTCGTGTTTGGGCAGTCCGGGGCAGGGAATAACTGGGCCAAGGGTCACTATACCGAAGGTGCTGAGCTTATTGATTCGGTGCTTGATGTCGTTAGGAGGGAAGCTGAGAGCTGTGACTGCTTGCAAGGTATGTAAATTAAATTGTGACCGGGGCCCTGCAGCCCTGCTGTTTATTTTGTTCGGCTCGTCAAGTTTGTGTCAAAAAAATAATAATTATTAGATGACGCAATGGTATCTCCGGCCATTTTGGGACACTGTAATTTTTGGTATAATTTCACCATTATGAGTATAACTAAAACCTATTACAAGCATAACAAAATCCAAACAATGCATAACTAAGGAATATCTAAAAAACCAATCAATGCATAACTAAACTCAACAAAGGCATAACAAATATGCCTTCTTATGGTTTTGTTATATTTGTAATGAGTTTTAGTTATGCTCATAATGTTTTTGTTATGTCAAAAGTTACGGTGTCCCCAAAATAATCGGGGACACCGAAGTCATTCCTTAATAATAATTGGATGTGTCGGTTTTGTCCAATGGTTGAGTTTGTCATGTATGCAAAAAAATTAACTCACAATAGTTGGGTATCGGAAGTGTCGTGGACTAAACACGATAGTATTTGAACTTTTGAATGCTAGTATGAATATGAGACAAGATTCAAAGACAAGTGTCGATATCGATGGCCCATCGTACTATTTGCGAGAAACTCGATGGCCAATAAAAGGAACTTTTGAAACTTTTTGGACTCGAGATGGGCCACAAACTGAAGGGTTTGTCTAGAACTTGAGGAAAAAAGAGAAGGAAAGAAAAATATAGAAAGATTCTCTTAAAGAGTAAACAGGAAGTAAAATAACAAAATTAAGAGTTAGGCACTGTAAATTCTTTCTCCACACTTTTCTCCAAGTTTCGTTATTACAATTGTATCCATTTCAGAGATTAATAAAATTTCTTTAGTGAGCACTAAAATATGCAGTGATTCACTGATTCATACCCAATTTTTAGTCTTAAAGTACTGTATGAAGATGATCCATCAATGACTCTCTCGGCCGGTGCGAAAAAAATTTGTGTATTTTTCTCTTTTGCTTAAAAAAATGCTTGAATTTTAGATAATTTAACAAAACTTGGAGTTTATAATATTTTAATCATCTTAATTTGTTATTAGGACTAATTTTAAGGTAAATCAAAGTGTTAGAATTTAATTTATTCCTCTGCTTTAAGTTTTTCGGTTTTTTGTATGCACCGGTACTGGTAAGTATCGTCCCAGTAGATAAAATGGCACGCTTGTCGGTACGAGATTGATAACTTTGAGTATTTGCCGGCCACGAGTACGAGCCACGAGAACGAACCTTTCAGCAAAAGGCGGGTGAAGTTGCTTGCTGTGAGAGGTAGAGCCCTCGTGCACTGGATTCCAAGACTGTAATTCATAGTGGTCCCTTCGATAAAATTGGAACGATACAGAGAAGACTGTAATACATAGTGCATCTCTTACATTGCCGAGTAAAGATCACTGCCAGTTGATTGTTTCAGCATTTCCTAGCGTGTTTAATTCCTATGCATTGTTTCTGGCAAATCATCAACCACACCTCACTGCATACGAAAGTACAGGCAGTGAGGAAACAACCTAGGTAGAAGCTAGCTTTTCTTGTTTACGTAGATCAATTATGCTGGCACCGTACCCACGGTGGAGTGTGTGGGGCACCAGTTATGCGAGCGAGTGTGCGTAAGAGTTTGTAGGTGTGTTTGGTTTTAGAATTATCTCTATGGAGATAACAAACCACCAGAAAACTACTCCAAATCAGTCTGTTTGGTTGCAGCTTTCAGGATATCAGTTTTACAGAATCCTTTTGTAGATTTGTTTGGTTCGCGATGTTTGAAAATTGTTCTTTGCTTAGATTTATTTTTGGAAAGTATCTCGTTTTGTTGATGTTCCTGAAAATTTGCTTCATATTCTCACAAAACCGTATCCGCCAAAAGATGAATATAAGATATGAAAGCAATGTGTGTTTGCATACTGAAAAACAATTTCTGAAACCTTTTCTGCAAAATTGGTTATGAAAACAGCTTTCATTCTCATTAGAAGTCAATTTTCCTTTAATTTGTTTCCCACCTGTTGATATGTGATGTTGCAGGGTTTCAAGTTTGCCATTCTCTTGGAGGCGGAACTGGGTCTGGGATGGGAACCTTGCTGATTTCAAAGATAAGGGAGGAATACCCGGATCGAATGATGCTTACCTTCTCTGTGTTCCCCTCTCCAAAGGTTTCGGAGACTGTTGTGGAGCCTTACAATGCTACACTTTCTGTTCATCAGCTGGTTGAGAATGCCGATGAGTGTATGGTTCTTGACAATGAAGCCCTCTATGATATCTGCTTCAGGACCCTCAAACTCGCCACGCCAAACTGTAAGTATAATAACCACCCTCACACTGGGACAGACATAAATTCAAACAAAGAGAGAGAGTCCTCGCTTCACTTGTCCACGATAGCTTCGTTCATTGAAAATAAGAGAAAAGTTGCCTGATTTCATCATCTTGCCAAGCTTCCTTCATGCTTTGAAGGAACTTGAAGGTTTTGTTACTTCATGGACTATCTGTTTCTTTTCCCTTCCTTGGTTTCTCTATCTGTTTCCTTTCCCTTCCTTTCTTAATCAGCAAACCAAACACATCAGAAGAAATCGTCTTATATCTTTTGTAATTTTTGCTTGTGTAGATGTAGTTTTAAAAATTGGCTATTGATGTCGACCAAAGATAGAAGCAATCTCAGTCATTTAAGCTGGATCATTGATTTGTGGAGGATATACCAAGGGAAAGGAAAATGACGGAGAACCAATGCAATTGACTTTTACTTCTCAACATCATTTTCTTCTTTTATTTTCCCTTCACGAGTTCCTCCAGAGACCCATAATCCAAACAAAGCCTTATCCACAATAGTTTCTCCTTCATAAAAGAGAACAGTGACCTAATTTGATCATACCTGAAAACATCTTAAACTTCTCTATTCTTGTGTCGATGCAGTTGGGGACTTGAACCACCTGATCTCAGCAACAATGAGTGGAGTGACTTGCTGCTTGCGATTCCCCGGTCAGCTGAACTCAGACCTCCGAAAACTGGCAGTGAATTTGATCCCATTCCCGCGGCTCCACTTCTTCATGGTGGGATTCGCCCCACTGACGTCTCGTGGATCCCAGCAATATCGAAACTTAAGCGTCCCAGAACTATGCCAACAAATGTGGGACTCCAAAAACATGATGTGCGCAGCGGATCCGCGGAATGGCCGGTACCTAACTGCATCAGCCATGTTTAGGGGCAAAGTAAGCACGAAAGAAGTTGACGACCAGATGATAAATGTGCAGAACAAAAACTCCTCCTATTTCGTCGAGTGGATTCCAAACAACGTCAAATCCAGCGTTTGTGACATTCCACCAAGAGGGCTTGCCATGGCTTCGACTTTTATAGGGAACTCGACTGCTATCCAGGATATGTTTAGGAGGGTTGGTGAGCAGTTCAATGCTATGTTTAGGAGGAAGGCATTCTTGCATTGGTACACCGGGGAAGGAATGGATGAGATGGAATTTACCGAGGCAGAGAGCAATATGAATGATCTTGTTGCCGAGTACCAGCAGTATCAGGACGCCACAGCTGAAGGAGAGGGTGAGGACTATGATGATGATGCTAGTGCTGAGAACTGAAGGTGATCGGCCGATTTGCTGCTTCGTACCATTCGTGCAGCATTAAATCACTAGATTACTCGTTCTTAAATCGCTAGATTACTCGTTCTTAAATCGCTTTTATGTGTTTTATACGTTGGGAAAATACTTGGAGTATGTGGAAATGAATCGCCTGTATTACTGTACTTGATCTATGGCTATCACTTTTGGTTTTGCAAGTGTTTAGTTATGTTTGCTGAGCATTCTTGTTGTGGGCTACATGGTATTGCAATCTCATATGGACTCTTGTTGATCAATCAACCATGATATATTCAGTTTGAACTTTAACCAAGAAGCATAATAGGAAACCTCTCAGGTGTTCTCAACTCATTTTGGGGCAGTCGATACAGAGGTTTGCTCCTACAAGTGGGCAGTGGGATCGGGACTTCAAGATCAGGTGCGCGTAAGCTGACCGGCACACTAGTTATAAAAAAAAGAAACATGCTAGGCAAGTTCCTATTTCCGAAGATAGGTCATGCAGTGAAAGTGGCAAACGAGACCATTGCTGGATTTTATTATGATCACAGCTTTTCATTGGTTTTTGCTATTATGACTTGCTACAGAGTCATTCTGCCATTATTTTGCTATTCTACTTTTGGGTTCAGTGTTATTTCTGCTTCACTTTTCATTCCTTATCATTGGATGAAAAAAGTAATGAAATGACGAGAGTTGATGCTGATTTGCCTAAGGTTTGCCCAAGCCAAATTCGGTGCCAAATTCGCACAAGAAATGGATGGAGAATTCAAGATTGGAGGTCACTTCAAGACAAGCCTTTTATCATTATGATAGGTGTCAAGTGAAAGGTGGCAGTAATATACTCCGCTAAGGCATCCTAACAGACCGATAGACTTGAATCTTGTTCCTACATTACCCGATTGTTCACAATAAAAAACGAGGTCGTATTGAGTAGCACAGTGCTATTAGCAGCATACCAGATACATGGTAACAAGAATGTTCAGCAATCGTAGTTTTGCGTAGCATGGTGCTATTAGCAGAGCATACCAGATACATGGTAACAAGAATGTTCAGCAATCGTTGTATTGCCCTGCTAACAAGTGCTAGAAGGCAAGCCGAGATTTAGCGATTGCTGCTACTTAAATAGAGCCATCCAACCAGCTCCATACACACCTTCGTCAGGTGGGTGAAAGAAAATCCCCTCCCAATGAGCACGGTGCAAGATGACCTTGTATATCGGATATTTATCCAAAATTTTCAGCCAAAATTGCACAATGCCAGTGAGATCATAACTGCAGATATCGGGACTCTGCGCTAAAAATAAGGTCATGCGAATTAGTTTAATGGAGATCACCAGTGTGCCCCATTATACCAGCTGGAGTAATTTCAAAACAAAGGACAGCCCTTCCAAGAATACTAAATCAAAATCCGAGCAAAATAATCAGTGTATCAAAACGAGGCTTTAATTGCACTACCACAATTTTATTTCAGATTCAACTAAAACTTCGCATTCTACAGTTACATAACCAACAACATAGGGGGTCTATCCAAACCGGGATTCAACCAAGACATCATAAAATACGTCCTCAACAACCGAGGCTACATAGATACTACTGTTGAGGCTCCATAAACTACGGGACTCCAATAGTTCCCAATTTTATTCGGATGGCAAGTTCCACAACCAAACACACATAGAAGCAACAAACAGAACAGAACACCAAAAGTAGGCGGGCATCAATTTTTGTTCGCAATAAAAAGCCCCCACCTCTGCTCACCGGATGAACTACGGATCAACTTTGCATTCCACCCGCCAACTATTTCGTTATAATCCTCCTGGAGATCATTTGACAAGAAACAAACAGAAAATAGAGTTACTACCAAGGGTGAGATCAACCAATCAAATAAACTGATTGTGTAAAAGATGATTACGCACTTCAGAGAAGTCTTCAATGAATTCTTTCTTATCCTTCTCAACTGCGTTTAGCTCCATCTGAAGAACCTTCATGAACTGGAGCACAAAGGAAAACTTTATTTTAGCTTGAGAAGCCCTTTAGTTATATTTGTTTCACAAAAATAACTGCGATACAAGGAAAACATAAAAATGGATAATAACCTGATCTGTTCGATCCTCTGCAACGACCTCGTCAAAACCAGCATCTCTAAGCATCTATACATAAACCGAAACGAGCAGGGAGCTCGTTGTGTGAGAATGTTTGAGAGAGAGAGAGAGAGAGAGAGAGGTCAATATACCTGGCCATATGCTTCGACACTGTGCAGATCATATCCTCTTTGCTTGATGTAGGCCGCAAATTCTAGCGATGGAGTTTCAGCACTCTTGCAGTAATCACTGATAAGAACTTTTCCACCTGGCTTTAACCACTTGTAAAATGATTTGAACAATGCAGGTTTATCCTGAAAATAGAGCATGCAGATATCAAGATTTTGGAATGAATAAACTAGCAACTAGATAAGTGAAAAAAAAAAAAACAGAAGACAGACACTAAACTTCAATCTGAACTAATAAGAGTTAGTTCTCTCATGAAATCCAATCAAAAATTTTTTTTTAAAAAAACTAAAAATTTTAGTCAATGAGATGCAAAAATATTTTGTTTCCACATTGATTGAAGGGCTAAAAGAGGGAAAAGAACACATGATAGTCATATATCAAAAAAGACTGGTCAAGGGAGCAGTTCTCAAGCACTTTCTCTATTTCGGCACGATATGGAACTAGAAGTACAAAGCCAAAACCCAAAAGTTCAACAAGCAACTGGAAAGTGAACATTTACAGTTCAAAGCTCAGAGGAGAAAGGAAGAGGCATATTACTTGAATGTGGAGAATTGTGTCACGACTGTAGATCACATCAAATGAGTTGTCAGGATATGTTTTCTTGGTGCAATCAGCAACCTCAAATTCGACTGAACAGTTGAGCCCAATTGCCCGTTCCAAAGCAAAAGAAACCATATTTATAGACAGGTCAATGCCGACAACATGCACGTCAAAGCTCTCAGCCATGTAAAAGTCACCTCCCCCAATGCCACAGCCCACGTCCAGAACTTTCTGGCCAGGCTTAAGATCCAACTTTGCAACAAATTCTTTTGTTGTCTCTGCTCAAAAGAAAATTCACTTTGAACAAATAAAACTATTCAAGAAATTGGTAGAGTTTCCGATTTTCAAACAAGCAAAATTGTAGTTTACTGTGAGTAATCTTGGCCAAAAACACTTTTACTGCAAATTCACAGGAATCTAAAGTCACAAGCAACAGGACGACCACTGGACTCTTTTCTTTTTCACGTTTCTTTTCGGTTTATCATCTAAACAATAAAACAGCTATAGAAAATTAGGAAGACTGTAACATACTAAAGACAATCTTCGATTGTTGACAACGAATTTACTGGAATCTGAAGCACCATACATGTACAATCAACTCATTAAAGATTATGCAAAACACTAAAAGCAGGGGAGGACCATCAAACTAATCCAAATTGGGAAAAAAACAAGCCCAACTTCCTGTTTTTTATTCAGCGTGAAATTACCGTGGAATTAGAAGTAAATTTATAATCCAACCGAGGTTCTTGCACAACAAGCAGCTCAAGATTTTAGCCCATTTAAAGGAGGGACTTTCTATGTTCAAGATGGATATTCCTTTTTGGATGATAGCACAATATGCAATTCAGAGAGAAGCACTTCGCATATGACATACCCATCCCTCCTGTGCTAACAAAACCCTGCCCAAAGACGCGTTCATATCGTAATATGCCATTGAGCTTATACTGGACATTATCCAAGAATTTCTGGAACCCCCTATCATCCTCTGTACTGACTTTCTGCCATATCCAGCAAATCTGCATCACACCCATCATTATTGCATCTTACACCAAGATTTCAAATGAAGGGAAAATAAAAGCCCCACTTCAGGGAAAGCAGGAAAGCTCCTCCTACAGCATGAAGATGTGCAGCTAAATGTGTTACCTGATTTTGGTTTTTCTTGTTCCTCACGTACGCCCCAATGCATTTGCAGCCAACAAGGGAGAGTTCAAATGAATTCCCAGAACCATCACAGAGATGACATTCCTTGAAGACCTGAAATCCAATGTGAATCAGAAAACATTCCTTGAAAACTATCATGCAAAAGGAACGCAACAACAATGGGGCAACTACTATAGGTAAAAAGCAATACACCTAGATGGCAAGGATAAGGAAGTCGAAAGTTATCTCTTATATTATAACATTTCTATCATGTTAGAGAAGGCCATGACAAAATTCATGAATGGGACCATGTTAGTTCATGCATAAAGCCATAGCAAAATTACCTCCATTGAGTTTAACGAGTTAAAAACAATGAGTGATAATGGCCATCTAAACAGTGCGGAAGTATGAAAAACAGTTTCTGTTTTACAGGAACTTATTTCCCCTGCCCATTTTGTTGACAAGCATTTATTCTAATCAAGTAAAGCATGCCAAAAGAGAAACAAATCCACTTTGATGGCCAAAAGTCATATATCAACAACAGGAGGTTCTAATAAAGGATGAACCTTAGTATAATATCTGGGCTCCCGATAATGGGTTGGGTTGTTCTTTCGCTTACAATCTCCAGATTGATGGAAACATGATTCTCTGAAGAAAATAAACCCACCAACCTTCAGCCACTTTACCATCCTTTCAACAAGACTTTCAACCTACAACAAGTTAGAAAGGGTAATATCGTCAGGTAAATGAAAAGTAAATCAACATGCAATGCCAAGGCCCGCAGAAGTGTAAAAGACGAGCAAACAAATTGTATCCATTAAGTAGAACATGTTTACATTCCTCTGGTATTTGCATCATGTCCATTCAACTTCAGCAAATTAGTGAACATGTGCATCAGAACTTTTGGTCTTTCGGAAAAAAATCGAAATAATGAAACAGGTATTGTGGACCAGGAATTGGAGTTCAGCTCCCCGGTGGGTATGGGGCTAAAGCCAGTATCTTTGGTTTGGGCATGGGTGACGGACCGCAATCGTAATCCATACATGTGGCCTACACTTAAATCAGAAGTGCAAGACTTTTTAAAATTCTCATTCGGAAACTCCAGAACACGCAAGCACACTCTTGGGATACTCTATGGACAATTGATAGACACACCAGGGTGTCAAACAAAATAGTAGGCGTTTAGCTAAAGATTGGGAAGTATTATTTTTGTCTTATAGATAGATAGTAGAATAAAATGACACAAGTGACGATAAAACACTTTTTGATGAAAAACTTTTGAATATAATACTGTGACAAACTTGAATGATGGGGATGTGTCGTCCCAGTCATTTTTTAGAAACTATCCATGCAGTATCCTCCGTGCCGTGATCTGTTCCGTGTCTGGACTACTTATCTGCTTACAGAACCCAGTCTAAGAAAATTCAGAACTAAAGCTAAACTATCCGTGCCGTGATGTGTTCCGTGTCTGGACTACTTATCTGCTTACAGAACCCAGTCTAAGAAAATTCAGAACTAAAGCTAAACTATCCGTGCCGTGATGTGTTCCGTGTCTGGACTACTTATCTGCTTACAGAATCCAGTCTAAGAAAATTCAGAATTAAAGCTAAATAATCGCAAAACAGTATTACAATACACTAAAATACTGGACAAACAGCCACACAAAAACAAAGAGAATAAGCAAAAGAGAAAGAGGCAAAAGCACTCTCATAAAAGGGGCAATGCTGACTTCCACTTGCCAGAAGAACTAAATGAAGTTATACTGCAGTTGGATACGTGGTTAATCACTTATTTGACAGATACTCGTAGCACTTGGTGTTCCAAACTCATTCATGATTTCAAATATTTACTCAACCTATTTTAATATCAGACATAATGCCATAGATACTTAACTAAATCGGTTATGAAAAAAAATGTTCACCTCTTTGTCAGAAAGATACATCAGTAGCCAATTTGAGAATATCAAGTCCATTGATTCAGCTGAAATTTGTAGATCTGGGGATGTCACGTCAGCACACATAAACTTGACATTTCCATAGTGCCCATTGATTTTCTCATTCTGCAAGGTACGCAATTAACAATTAAAAGTGGAACGGATAAGCAATGACCGACCAAGGGGCGGATGAGACCGGGCAGCCGCCCTACCCATATTTCAAAAAAAATTTAGAATCATGGTAGTTTTTGTCTTAAAAACGTTAAATTTATATTATTTCGCCCGCCCAACGTTTTTAAAAGAAAATCTAACATTTTTACGTTCAAGATTTTCTTCAAAAGTTTCATAAGTGTCCTTTTAAGATTGTATGTATCTATAAGAATTTAATTTGAGGTTTAGTACTTTATCTTGCGTAAGTCTGTCGACACAGACAAAGGGTGCACAAATCGTGCACAGATCCCAATGTGGGGCCCACTACGGGTCTCACACAAAAAATCCAAGCCGTTCATTAAATTTAAAACATTTTTTCAAAGGCTTCCGTGAAAAATCAGTTCAATCCGATACGTATAAGTACTCGATCTAATCATATAAGTTTTCATTCAAGTTCAAAGTTGAATGAAAAGTTAAAATAAAAATCGACTACTTTTAGGTATCGGATTGAGCTGATTTTTTGCGGGGGCCCTTTAAAAAATATTTCAAATTCAATGAACGGCTCGGATCATTTGTGTGGGATCCGTAGTGGGCCCCACATCGAGATCTGTGCACGATCTGTGCACCCTTTGTCTGTGTGAATAGCACCTCTATTTTATCTTTTGTAATATCTATGGGGTACAATATTGTACGCATCTACAATTATATATGTCTGCATTTTTATAATTGCATAGGCTGATTGAAAATATTTACAATTATTTTCTACTTATCTGCAAGGATAGGTTGAAAAAAAAAAAATTGCATAAGTAAAAAATGTCATTTCAAGTTTTACAAGGTCCAATGATCCCTTCTCTAGGTAGGATCTGATTACCTTCTTTATCGCACTATCAATGAAGTCCAAAGCTAAAACCTGATCGGCCTTCTTAGCCAATTCACCAGTAAAACGGCCAATACCAGCTCCTAGTTCCAGAACTGATTTTCCTTCAAACGGTGGAAGCAGAGAGAGTACCTGAGTGTGTCACGGGATGGTTAGACATCAAATCATATACTTGCAATAATAAGTACGATAAAGAATATTTTATTTGCAATTCAAACTTTTTGAAGGGAGGAAGAACGAGGTAGGACATACTTATTCAAGGGTTACATTTCCTGGAGTTATCTACAAGCTCATGTGACATGTTACTCTAACATGTTCCTTTCCCTATCATAACACGTCATATGAAACTTCCATTTTGTAAGATAGATTGTATATTTAACCTGGTTCTCTTGTGAATTGAGGTTACCACGTGCATTTGTGTTCTTCTATAGACAAGATTGGTTAATAACCCAAATCGTCAATCACCAATAATTTCAACGGCTTGTAAATAAGGAATCAAGATCCTCTAATGTGATGATCTCTCATGTGAGGCCGAATGGGATCTACCAAGGCTTCATTCCATGAATCTCCGAATCATTCATTTTGTACATCTCAATGTGTTTGCTATCTAGGTCAAAAAGATTAAGTTCATCGGATATCAGCATCTATCCCAAGTCCCAACAAGTCATATTTGATAGAAAGGAAACAAACAGTTTCCTTTGCTCTACGGACAAAATTTGATCCAACCAATCCTTAACCAGAATCATGTCAACCTATTGTTGTTGCATAGATGCTAGACACATCAAAGCATATTGTCAAATGGAATGATGGTAATCCTACTTAATATCAATCACATGAGGGAGCATCACTTGAGAGAATCTTAATTCATAAACAAGGAATCACTAAAAATTACTATTCAAAAATTCTACGAACACAAAAAAAGAAAAAAAGTTCACAAATCCGGACACACACCATCTGATGCGTGTGGATTACCCATCTACCGCGTGGGACCCACATGCATCGGATAATTGTGAAAACAACCATGTGCAAATCCGTGCACATCTATCATTCCTCATTACTATGAGAATAACATAACTGAAAAAGCACAGAATATTCACAATTACATCACAAAACATTTCAGGGACCGTCGACTACAGAAAAAGTGAACAGAAACTGCATTACACACGCGCAAATAAATCAAAACAGCGTGAGGAATCTCGTAATCAACTAATCTTGTCTATTACTCCTCTGTAATCTTGTGAATTCAAACAATAAGGGCAATGTCGTAAATTCACTCTTTTTCTCACCCAATGAGCCGACAAAAATGACATTTTGATACTATCACGAAAACATTTACGGAGTCCAAAGAATCGAATCTCCTCTCGATCCAATCCAACCAATCATGACC
Source organism: Rhododendron ovatum (assembly GCA_019656835.1). Taxonomy (NCBI): domain Eukaryota; kingdom Viridiplantae; phylum Streptophyta; class Magnoliopsida; order Ericales; family Ericaceae; genus Rhododendron; species Rhododendron ovatum. Next base: position 24,714,399 of record CM033797.1, on the reverse strand, counting down.
AGATCCATAAGGAGATATATATATATATACACACACATACATACATGTATAGAGAGAGAGAGAGATTACCTCAGGCCTCTCTTCTTTGTCGAGATCAGCGGCTTTGGAGTCGAGCATCATGGCCTCGACGGTGAGGTTCGCTGAATGCTCAATCCAGTAGCTCTTTTGAATCTCACGTTCTCCTCCTACATTATTTACACACGAAAAGGACATCATATTCCAAGTCTACTTAACAAAAACGCACATGTATATATATACAGAGAGAGGTGAAGGACCCACCTTGGGCAGCCATTGTTGAGGTTTGAGAGAGTCGCAGGAATGGGAATGAGGATTTGATTTGGGTCGAGAAAGGAGAAAGGTGATGAATTGACGGAGTCAGAGGGAGTGAGAGAAATCAGGGGGAAGAAGTTTAACAACTATGAACCCTCGATGGCAACGCGAGATCTGGAGAAGCTCCTGGATCTGCGGTTGAATGCTCTCCCTTTCTGCTGCATCAACGCCTACCCACTCTCTTCCTCCCTCCCTCTTCTTCTCGCCAGCAATTGGTATTCTCTTTTTATAGAGAGAGAAGAACATGCATTGAGAAGCGGAAACTCAGATCCCCAGCCCAGCACAGAGAGAGAGAGAGAGAGAGAGGATTTTCTTTTGGTTTTTTCGAGGAAGGTGTGACGAGGAAAAAAAATTTGAGTGCGGAGCGGATATCACGTGGTGTCCGTTCATGCATCTGAACCGTTCATTTCATTTTTGAACGGCTCAGATTTGGAGAGAGAAAAAAAGAGAGAAAGTGTTGGTGTGAGAGAAGAGGGAGGGTTTCAATCCAAACCGTCCAAAAATATATCGGACGGCTCGAATACGCCTAACGAATACCACGTGAAATATACTCGCTTTCTACTAAAAAATCTCTCGTGACGGGGGCCGCACGTAGGGTAGGATAAATTTTTTATTGGAGTATGTCACGAGAACCCACGTGTGGCTTAGTTCTGGGACACATTTGTAGCCCGGAAAGTCTAGGGTCACCCCATGAAAATTTCATGCGGTGCGGTGATCGTTCATCGCATATTTATTGGAGCCTATTCTAAATTCCAAAAAAATAGAAAAATATTTATAAATTTTAAAATAATATTTTATGAGACTCTGTTAAAAATCAGCTTCAACAAATATCAGTATGTATGTTTTTTGGAATTTATAGGAACGAAACTGTTTAGTTTTGTAATTTTGTCTCTACAAATTCAAAAAACATATCTACTGATATCCGCTAAAGCTAATTTTTTAGAGAATCTCATAAAATATTATTTTAAAAATTTATAAATATTTTTTTGGAGCCCAGAGTGAGCCCCAATAGACGTGCGGTGGACGGTTACCGCGAAATCCATGCGGTGAAGTAGAACCACAAGCAAGCAATAATAAGCTCAATAAAAGAACAAGGGCAAAATAGTCAAGAAAAAAAGTATTTTATTGATGAGTAATTGATATTACAAACATGCTGACTAATTAAAAACAATGACATTATACCGACGTGCATTTGGACCTCACCCAGCAGCAATGCTCAGTAAAAGAACAAGGGCAAAATAGTCAAGAACAAAAGTATTTTATTGATGAGTAATTGATATTATAAACATGCTGACTAATTAAAAACAATGACATTATACCAACGTGCAGGGACAGGATTTAATCTAGTGGCGAATATGGACGCAAAAAAAAACAATAGAAAGATGAACTACAATATGATGGTTATCGAACTAAAAAATGGAAATATAAGTATCTATATTAAATGACGTTTCTCATCTACCCGTAAAGCACCAACTAAAGGGCAATTCTTTAGATCTTCTTTCGTGAAAAATAAAAGAGTTAAAGGACTAGAAAGCTAGTTATAATTAGGAAAATGTTTTAAAAAAATTTCTAGTGGTGGCAAAATTATAGAGTTTAGTCGAAAATCTACAAATTTCCACCATAGTAATAGTAGTTTTTTGAATCATTATAGTGCGCGGTCTAGTAGTTTTTTGAATTATTGCAGTGCGCGGTCACACCCGCCAACTACCCCACGGCCCCATCCTTGCCAACATGGGCGAATGGGAGCAGGTACAAGATACAAGATTAATTATGTGCTTCAAAACTTTTGTTGTATTGCAAAATTTTATATTTATTTGTTATAAAGCATTTTTCAATTATTTTTTTTTTGGGTCAAGTGTTTGTCTGAATGGAACATTAACTTTTTTCATTCTCTTTATTTTTAACCATCGTCGAATAATACACTTGATCAGGGAAACGTGTTATCGCCCACCCCAAAGGCTGCTCATTAATAAGATCATGCGACCACACTTCAAGGTTGGCTGACCAATCAAAGATTCAAAACGTGCCCGTTTTTGGATCTTGTGTGCCTCTTCAAACACACATATAGTCATATTAAAAACGCAGTCGCGCCATTGATTAAGCGGCCGTGCGATCTCCTTGGGGTGGCGCCCCTCAATCATGCGGGCGCTTGATCAATAACACAGTCGTGCATTCTTAAAGAGGCGACCATCGAATCAAAGTGTTGAAAATGCAATTGAAGTCCTCTGGTTCATATCATCGGGCCATTCGCCACTGGCCTCATTTAGGAGAAATTATTCGTTGCCCCAAGGGCAACACGTCTATTTGCCAGGTGGTGTCTCCCACCTTAAATCCACTGACACGCATTTTCTTCTCTTTCCCTATCCCACTAGACACAGTTTTTTCTCTAAAATTAGGTATTTTAAATTTCAATCCGTTTGAATGGATGAGAAAATTTTATTTTTTTATCATTTAATTCTAAAGGGTCATAATTAAATTTTGACTATAGGGCTCTTTAGGCCTGTCAACGGACCGGATCCAATCCGGATACGATCCGAAAAATCCGATCCGATCCGATCCGGATCCGATAACATCGATCCGATAATCCGATAATCCGAATCCGGTAATTCAATACGGATCTGGATCGGATTCGGATCGGATCGGATTAAATCCGTTATCAATCCGAATCCGAATTTTATTTTTTAAAAATATTTTAATTTTTTTTTAAAAAATAGTAAAATTTTTATTTTGAAAAAAAAATGTTTAAGAAGTTGTATTTTTATTTTTATTTTTTATTTTAATTTTTTTAAAAAAAATTTCGGAAAATAAATTTTTTTTGAAAAAAAATTGTATTTTTTTGAAAAAAATAATTTTTTTTTGCTAAAATTTTTGAAGCAACTTTCTTAGGGCTAATCAACGAGAGCCCTATAGTAAAAATTTAATTATGACCCTTTAGAATTAAATGATCAGATAAATAAAATCTTCTCACCCATTCAAACGGATTGAAATTTGGAACACTAATTTTTCAACCTTCAGTTTATATATTAAAAAATTAAGTGCTCCAAATTTCAATCCGTTTGAATCGATAGAAAGATTTTAGTTTTCTGATCATTTTATCCTAAATGGTGATAATTAAATTTTGACTCTAGGCCTCTCGTTAATTAGCCCTAAGAGATATTTGATTCTACGACTTTCTTAGGGCTAATCAACAAGAGCCTTATAGTTAAAATTTAACTATGACTCTTTAAAAATTAAATGTTAAAAAAATAAAATCTTCTCACCCATTCAAACGGATTGAAATTTGAAACACTTAATTTTAAAGAAAAGGCTGTGTATCTAGTGGGATAGGGGGAAAGAAGAAAACGCATGTCAATAGATTTAAGGTAGGAGGCACCACCTGATAAATAGACGTGTCGCCCTTGGGGCAACAAATAATTTCTCGTAACTTGCTTCATCATTGAGGTCGTCCGGGGCTTTCTCCTCAACCACAGTAAAACTCCATGTGATCAAACCCTTTTAATAAACCCTTTTTTTGGTAAACCCTTTTTTTTGTTTTAATAAACCCTTTTATTTAAAACAAAAAGGATGCACAATGTGTAAACCCTTCTATTCTACATACACATTACTCCTTGGGCCTTGTTTGGTTGTTTTAATCGATTTTGCCAAACACTTTCTAGATTTTTGTTTAAACACCGATACTCATTATATTTGCATTTTATTCATTTTTTAGTGAAATTGGTTTTTCAGTAGTTCAAATATTTTATAACAATTTTCTGAAGATACGTTTGTTCCAAATAAGTCTTAAAAAAACAAGTTCGAATTCGAAAAACCATTAGTCAATTCTTTTTTGTGAGGAACCGTCAGCTAAATTAACATGGGTCTTTTTTAAACTGCACCACCGAATGCCTAAATTAAATTCATGGTAGCATAAAGTATTTTCTAATTTAGCTAAAATAATTAACTTTGAAAAATAAACAAGTAATAAGAATTTAAAAGTCATTTAATTTGCATTGCCTATAACTACTTTAGACTAGTAAGAGCATCTCCAATGATTTGAGCATTTTTACTTTATGCGTTGTATTTCTAACTATTTTGCAATTCCCATAGCATATTGATCATGTTGCCACTACTACGATTTCCACAACATGCTATGATATGTTGCATATACTTGTGAAATACGTTTTGTTTGTTACGATGTTTTTTTTTTTTTTTTTTATCGTCTCTGTTTGTTAGGATGTTGAAATCCTATATGTAACACAAACGATAAGTTACGGTGATAGTTGTCGACCAATACCTTTGTTTTCCCAAACATCTTGTAATCCACAAATTTTGAAGTTGTGTTTACATTGTTACGTACTATTGATTCCCAAAAAAAAAAAAACTAGCCATTCAATTCATTTGCGTCGCTTGAACTTATTTGATCTTTGTAATAATTTTTATTTTTTATTTTACTCAGGAGATGCCATTTGATCCAACAAGTCACTCTTTATTGGAGGGGCCGACTCATTCTTGGATGATGATTCTTTTTTCGAAATGTTAAGTTATTCGAGATAGCCCAAAAAAATTGAAGTGTAATGAGAGGATAATGAGGGGTGAAATTTTAGTTTTCATTGACTTTCTTTTTCACGAGACACTTATGATGTAACATGTTAGGCTGTCCTATTGTAAATTTATAAGTCTGAAACTTATTTCGATATTTTTGTATTTTTCGTAATTTTTTGTTTACCTTTTCATCGTAATTTTTAGAGTTGATCGTTCGTCTCGACAAGACGAATCGGAAAAGTATAAAAATATAGACTGAAATGGAAAAAATTCAAACAAGATGGCACTTTAGACAAATAAGACAACTGTTTGAATTTTTTTTATTTTTTGCTTTCCGTCATAATTTTATACTTTTAGCCCTTGTTCGGTTGTGGGTTTGGAAAAAATTTTCCAAACCCAAATCCACTCATTACCTATATTTCCAATCATTACTTTCATTTCTCTCTCCACTCATTACCCCTATATCCAATCATTTATCTCATTCTCTCTCTATCTCTCTCCACTCATTACCCATATCCCGAATTATTACCCTATTTTCTCTCCTCACTCATTACCCAAAAACCAAACCCAGAAATTTTCCAAACCCACAACCGAACAATAAAAATTAATCCAAAAAATATTACGCAAATCTAATAAAAATTCAAAGAAGAAGAACAAAACAAAGAAGAAAAATAAGTTTATAAAAATGGAGCTAGAATTAAGGTCATGGATGATGGTTATGTCATTTTGGTGGATTGGGACTTTGGTGGTTTATGTATAACATGAAGTTCTTGCCCAATTATTTTGGCCTTTGAAACGACCTAGTTTTGAAGCCTTAAGTGGTGTCCCTATTTGGCACCAAAACGCCGTTGCTTTGGTGCACTACAACCCTGTAGTGCGGCTATGCGCTACAAGGTCTACCGAATCAATGAAGCCCAATTTCACTTGAAAAAGGCACAATAAATGTCGTACATGCTCTAAGGTTGAGTAGTCATAAAACCCCAATTAGTTGGCCTCGTGATCAAATTGATACTACTTCAATACTTGGTCCTTTTCAATATTGCAGGTTCGAAATTCTTCATGTATTATCAACTCATTTGAGTCAATTTTACAGGATTTGCTCTGATTTTAATTGAGCTTCCTGCAAGCGACCGATGGAATTGAGCTCTAGAACTAGTCGAAGTGTGCGAAAATCCGAATATGCTATGTTTTTTTTTTTTTTTAAAGTTTAGCAATCATAATTGAAGAGGCACAAGGTTTGTCCGCAATCCAGTTCTGAACTGCAAATGTGCGATTCAAGTAATCGTAAATGTCTAATAAAGTTTTTAATGGTCCGAGTTTGTTTTGATATTCTTAATTCTTACCGGTATCCGTAAGAATATCAATTGATCTGAACCATTAATTATTAATATAAACAATTCAAATTAATTATATGACTGCAAAGAAGCGGGATCCATTGAAGAGATCATGAGAATCGGCGACCTGGAAGGTGCGAGGGATTTAAAAATGATGTAGTGACTAGACGCACATACACAAATGGCCCCGCCACGTGATTCCCTGAGATTCTCTTTTGGTCCTTTTATCGAACACTTGGCAACAACTCTCGTCGCTTTCCCTAGCGCACGAATCTAGCCTCTCAATTTCATTTTTTTAGCACTCCAATCAACAAATGAATTTTTTTAGTAATGCTGTCCGTACCCACAGATAACATATCAAAATTGTACCGACAGTCGCGATGTACCATCTATGTATATATATATATATACACAAAAAATAAGGTATTTGAATCAAGCATTTTACATACATTAAATGTCGTTAATTCCTGCAAAGACCCTCTCATAATTTTTTTTAAAATTTTTTTAAATGGCTCAGATCGATCGTCTGGTAACAGGAGATGTCCCAATGTCCATAAATTAATGAAAGTAACGAAATCTCGCTATTGCCCTACCAGTAGCCCACGGGGTCTAGAGACACTAGCCAGTGGGCACTTTTCACATGGGTCCGGCAATAATACACGAAGGTGCTTTTGGAATCTTTCTAACCAATGGACTGATCAAATTATTCAATAGCTAAGGGGTACCGCTACAGTATTCCAAATTATTTTACAATCATATATTTCTACAGGGAGGGTGGAGTCAGAGAGGTCTAGTAAGAGCGGCCGCCACGATAAGAATTTTAAAAAATATAATTATTATATAAAAAAATAAATTTCTCTCCAACTTATATAAATTCGCTACCACTAGATTTTTTTTCTTATTCTTTTACTACTATATACTAGTCCTAAATTCTCTTTTTTTTCTTCAAGAAATGATACCCAAAATAGTATTCCAAATCTAAATTCAATGGGTTGGTGAAATAATATAAATGATAAGGTCTAATTAAGAAAAAAAACTCCACAATTTAACCTAAAAAATTAAACACATTAACCAAAATAGTTGGCACTGTGCACGACTCGGTAGTAGTGAATTTCTCGTTCAGTAGACTTCCAGATTTTCAAATTTCTAATGCCGGCACTATGTAGTAGTGGAATTCCGAAAAATTAAAAAATCATTTATCGTGCAGCGTTTTGTGTGAATTTTGTAAACTCTATTGGGAAAAAGTTAGTCTTCTTCAACTTTATTCAATTGAAATTAGAGAAATTATTGAATGTTTTGAATTTCTTTTTGAGTTTGTATTGAGCAATAGATGGTATTTGCACTATATGAAAGAAATATAGCAGTTTTACTAATTTGTGTAAATTAATGTACTAGGTAATCATGGTGATGAAAATTGGTGAAGAAAATAATTGACTCGTACTTTAAGAAAAGATGTGTTGAACACATGTTGCAATGCATCTTTTTATTTTTTTTAGTAAATATTTCACCACTGTTAGAGTAAAATTTTGGCTTCGTCCCAAGTCTATACACTTAGACCCCATATGAATATGTGATCGTAAAGTGATCTGGCGTACCACATGGTGTAGTTTCGGACTATTATATAATTTCACCGTTTTTAAACGGGTAAAGCAATATTTAAAGGTTCTGCCACGAGTCTGACTATGGACATCATTTAGCATACGAGAAAGACTTATTCAAGCCGCTGTAAATAATCTGTTCTTAGAGCCATGCGATCTCAGCTGTTCGTTTTGGTTTTGGACGGTCTGAATTTAAATGAAACTTTTCCGATGAAGATTTTAACTCTTTTTTGAAAAAGCTTCATTAAAATTCAGACCCTCCAAAACAGTTTGGACGCTCGAGATTCACCTTTGTAAATAACTATTCACGGAAAGCTCCGTGAAAAAGTCTCTCTCGAGTGTACACCAAATGCAAACTGACACAACCCACTTTGAAATTTTATACAAATAATTGAAGTCACTCAATTTACTTATAATTTTTTTTTAAAAGGTCTTTGTAAAAAATTATCTGAGTCGATAAAAACGTGATCAATTCTTCCCTTAATTTCTTGTCGAAATTTCGCTATTGCCCCCATTGATTTCCAGTTGCCGACAGGGTCTTGCGGCCAGCGGGCACTTTCACCTGGGTCCGGCAATAATGCCCAAAAGTCCTTTCGGAATCTTTATGAACAATGCATTGATTATGTATGTGTTTAAATGGTCCATTATGTCTCTCTCTAGTTAGTAATTGCCTATGTGAATTGGTATATGAAATTACCCTCTTACTCTCCTTAAAAAAAAAACAATGCGTTGATGGATTTACGAAAATTCTACGCTCACTTTTTACCCAAAAATGATATAGGTACCGACGGCCGGGGAGGAATTTCATACCGACTGGCCGCTCTTGGCTCTCTTCAGCCACCGGACGGCCGATCTGAGCCGTCCAAAAATTCTAAAAAAAAAAACCGAGGGGCCTATCGCGGGAATCAACGGCATCCGAGATGTGTAGGGTGCTTGATCCGAGTACCCCTTTTTCGTACATATATCGCGGGAATCAACGGCATCCGAGATGTGTAGGGGATAAAGATGGTCTATCTCTCTTTTTTTTTTGGTTAGATATCGATATTTTCACCTATTTTGTGAGCAATTCTAGGACTTGGAATGCCGAGCAAAAATAAAATAAAAATCTAGGACTTGGAATTAGACCCTTTTAACGGGCATCTAATGATGAAAGTATATTGTGTATTTTCACTAATTTTACATATCTCAGGCTTGTGAATTTACAGTTATTTTTCTTGTCATATTTTGGTTACAATGGTCATGAATGGATTGGGTTTGATAACACACTTAACGGGAAAATCCTAAACAATCCTAAATGACCGTTATTTTACAGCCGGATGTCCAGATCAGCGCGCATGCACCTCGACTAATTTTTGAAACCTGAAGTTAAATCTTAAATGACCGTATAACCCTTTTTCTTGTTTCATGTTCTTTTTGCACCTTTTCCTCTACCATCCATTACATATAGAATCGTACCTAAACCACTACTAACCTAATTAAATCATACATTAGGTACGTTCATATATATTTTAAGTTTCTTGATATATTCTCAATGTATCTAACCTTTCTTTTGGGGTGTGGGGATGTCAGGGTCGTGAGTGGTGGAGGAGAAAAGGACGTAGGATTTCTTGTGAGAAGAAGAGCATCATGCATGGTCTGTGACTCTGTGATGCAGAGAGGGAGGTAATCATTTGATCAAAATATTATTTATCGGGAACCAGCGCCGGCTACAGGGTTTTAGTAGTGACATAAACACAAAAGAAATTTTTTGTATACAAAGCTCTATATAAATAAATTCTTTTTATTATGATTGAAAATGAATTGTGCTTAATTTATTTCATTTTGTTGAGTTAAGTTATCTACTACATACTCACAAATTTAAGGCAATTTTTTCTCACTTTGACTACTCACGAAGAATTCAACGCCGACACTATGAAAAAGTATAAAAGAAAAATCAAATTATATGTAAAATATATATATATATATATATATATATATAAAATTTGAGTGCATTGTTCGAATGCAGAGGATTCGCTTGAACCCCTCAAATGAATGTGGAGCTGCCCTTGTCTGGGACCCACACCTTCCTCCCTGGCCAAGGCATAAATAATCTAGATCTATAATAGGTCTAGATTATTATGATAGGTGAAAATATAAATCCTCGCATAGACATAGCAAATTCATTATTTGATGCGGATAAAAAAAAGAAGTCATGATTAGATTTATTTCCGTTTGAACAAAAAAAGAGTCATTATTAGATACTACCAAATAAGTTTGCGAACCTGCACTTCATCAAGATAACCTTCTTGATTACTATTAAATATGATAATCTTTATAAAAACATCTCTAAAAGGTTTCACGAGTCATTTTTTGTAAGATAATTCATTTATAAAACCAAAATAACATGGACCAATGAGATAACCTTGAGAATCCGGCTCTATGTTACGAGGGAACGCTACTATGCTAGCAAATTACATATTGGTACAAAACGTTCCGAACATGATACGCGACCGTTCCAAAACTGTAAATCTAGCGATCCGCAAACTTTTTTCTAAAAAATGTACATAACTTTCTAGTGTAAAATTTTGGAGAGAATTGAATTTTGGTGAGAGCAAATGTAAAAATACGGTCATCATATCCCTAAATCTGTGTCTTGCATCAATAATTTCGAAAATAATATTTAGTTTTACCATATGTTTATTCCTTAAAAGGGTAAGTTTTGAGTTCGTTATCTATATAACCCTACCCCTAGGCTCTAAAGTTTGACAATTTAGACATGTAGCATTCTGCGTTCTAGTTTTTGTTTCTCCTACTGGTGTGATCCGCGTTTCAGGTAACATAGATCCAGCTAAAGGGCAAAGGCACTAAACCAGCTCTTAAAACAACCTGCTTTACTAGCTCCTCGCGTGACGGAACAAGACACACACAACTGAGAATAGATAGCTTTCGATACACGAACACGAATAGAGAGACACTAAAACCCTAACACTAAACCAAAGCCCAGAAGAAGAGGCAATCTACATCCCATAAAGTTCTTCTATTATTCAAAGCCCAAATTCCACACCACAAAAACGTACGTGCTGATGTTGGAACTTTGGTTTGTATTTGTAAAACATTGTGTTTTCTTTAGTCCCACATTGCTAAGTCATAAAACTTCTATCTACTTTAAATGACTTTGCACATAAATGGGTTTGTGAATAAGGACCTAAAGAGAGGTCTTGCGCGTTTAGGAAAATGGGCGACAATTCGGAAACTAGTTAATTGATGCGCGTCACGGGTTATTCGCTCAGGGGGGTGCAAATTCGAGATTTGAGCCCCTCGCGCACATATTAGTTAACCCCATGTTTTTGCTAAAATTCTGAAACACCTTTTTTTGTTACAAGATGAGTCAATCAAAAATTCTTTTCCAAATGGAAAGTTCTGGCTGATTAACGGATTGATTACAAACGTGTTCATAATCAGTGGGATTTGATTTGTTGCTGATTAACGGATTGATTAAAAACGTGTGCATAATTAGTGGGATTTGATTGTTTTGTTTTCCAAAACCGTGGCCACAACCCGCTCCTCCTACTCCTATAAATTCAGAGTTTCAGAATACGTTTTTATACAGGAAAAAAACATCTCTCTCTCCCTCCACAAAAATGGTTTCTGTTGAGTTCGAGCAATAGGTAGAATTATGTTTTGTTTTTCGGTTTTCTTTTCTGCAGAGAAGGCCGAGCAGAGGTGGTGAATTTTGGGCTGTTTTATCCTGGGGACGGCGTGGTACTCAACGAACTGCTTGTACAATCTGGGCAGAGCCGCGAAACGCCTTAAAGAGAGCGACCTAGGCCGCAACTTAACCCAGCCATCGTTCTTCATTTTTGGTATTCTATATTTCAGTAGCAGATTTCGAAGTAATACGCTCTTGTTTTACGGCAGTTAATCCAACAGCTGAAGGAGGGATCCTTCTCCGAGAGGACAAGGAAGCAAGGACGGACGCCGGTTTTCAACTTCAGGCGGCACGCGCAAATGTATTGACAAAAATATAATACTCCGGTAAAAAAGCATATATATCTGATAACTTGGACGTGCGGATTTACATAACTTAAGTTTTTTCGACCTAATTCGATTAGAATCAATGTTATGAATGCCGTACCGGCCAAGGTACCGGTTTTCCTATCGGTACGGTACGTATCGGTACCGGTCAAATACCGGGTACCGTTTCGGATTGATCGCTATTAGTGTTATTTTCCTATTTAAAAGAATTTATAATATAATATACACTTTTAAAAAAAAAAATAAAAAAAAAATCCTGTATTTGCCCGGTACTGTCCGGTATTTGTCCGGTACGGTCCGGCATTTGTCCGGTACTTGAAGAAAAAAATAAATTTAAAAGTAGTCCAGTACCATCCGGTATTGGCCGGTACCGACCAGTATTTGAGCCGGAACGGAATTAGAGGTGTGGGGTACCGGATTCTGTCAAAAACGGTACGCACCGGCCGGTACGGAACGGTATTGATAACATTGATTAGAATAACGACGTTAATTTGAAACTCGGGGTGGATGGTCACCCTCTCTGGCCGCCCCACGGTCCATCCCTGCAATGAAGTATTTACATCCTTCATGATCTTGACCACTATATCAGGCTCATCCAGCATTTTTCTTTGAGAACTTCTACGGCCAGTTGGGAAAAAGACCACTCACAGTTCTCCAACAACTGTTACCAAAACCCAAGAGGAAAACTGGCATAAACGGGTGAATCTGCTGTGCATCACAGCAAAGTGATTACACTCCTTCGGAGAACACCAAAAATGGCTGCGTATTTAGTAGCTCTAACGGGCGCCTGCCACAACTTCACCAGTAAATTAGCACGGCCTACTTATGGCGACCGTTCAAGTTTGCTAATTGGCATTTTTCTCTTCAACCAAACTACTTACTTTCCCTATTGCACATTTATAATTATAAATAACTTCCAAATTGCAATCGGTTTAGATAACATTTTAAACAAAACCTGCAATTGAAACAGGCACAAGTTTACAAAAACACAAAAACAAAAAAGAGAACGGGTAATATGAACTTACACACAAAAATTGACAACAGAAGAGAAAAACGTCTATCCCATGCGCTATTAACGTACGGGAAGGTCAATCTGTCATACATGTATTATTGTATACCAAACACAACCCCTACTATTTACCCATATTATGGATAATAGCAAGTAAGTAAACATCCTTCATGAACTCTATAAGGCCTTGGTGGCAGGAAGGTCAACCCAGTGCAGGGACAGTTCCACTTCACCACATTCCACATTTCTCAATCTGAGGCACAAATCTTGACTAACCTTCCTGTCTGTCCACTTAATAGAGCTAGCTTCCGCTAGGCAGTTTTGCCTCGACGGTTCGACTCTTGTGACTGTTACCCCAGATGAAAGCCCGTGCAAATCCATTCTCATGGCCTCTACTAGTGCTTTAATGTCAAACTCTGCATCTCCCATTTTGTCATCTTTGGAGAACGTGTCATGGTCGTACACAGTCTTCGGATTCAGGGAAACAAAAATGGACATAAACACAATCTTAGAAACCCATGGAGGAAAAGCCACAGAAAACCAGAGTGAATAAGATAAAAAACGAATCATGTGAGATGTATAGCTACGGGAGCAAATTCTCAGTCTAAACTTTACAAATACTAGTTGCAGTTTTTTGCGTCCAATCCATTCATTTTAACTTGCTATGGCATAACGACGTGAAATTTAACGAGTTTGAAGGACCCTTATGCGGGTCAGTATGTTGAACCTTATTAGTTCCTCAACTCCCTTGGACAGGAAAACCTCACAGTGGCTGTTAACGGTGACAATTTTTTTTTTGATAAGTAAAAGATTATATTACCAAAAAAGCATTAAGGGAATGCCGCCCCATATACAATTGAAGGCCACAAGACAAAAAGGCCCTATACACTTGCACTCCTATTTGATTGGAAAAGCTCAAACCAATCTAAAAATTGGTCAAGAGTTGGAGAACAATCGCCGAGCAAAAAAAAAAAAAAGAGTTGGAGAACAATCATACTTGTCCCAACTATACAAGCTATTTAACAAAAAAAAATTAATTCTAGATAAAGGCTTTTCAACTCCTTCAAAGCATCTCGAATTTCTTTCACGCCAAATCACCCACATCAAACAAAGAGGGATCATAGCCCAAACATGCTTCCTTCTTTTTCCCACTTTGGCCCCATTCTAAGCAATTAAGAGTTCCATGACACTACTTGAAACAACCCATTATATCCCAAACCAAGAGAAAATCAAGGATCAAAGCTCCCACGCCACTGGGCAATGAAGGAGAAGGTGATTGACCATCTCTGCATCCCTTTTGCACATACAACACCAATTTATCAAGATTCTCCTTCTCCGAATCAAATTATCGATAGTAAGAATTTTGCCTTGAGCCGCGCACCAAACAAAGAAACTCACTTTAAGGGGAGCCACTGTTTTCCAAATAGCTTGCCAAGGAAAGGAGGGATTACCCCTCCGACATAAAGATAAAAGGAATTCACCCGAAAGGCTCTAGATGAGGATACATTCCACCGCATCTCATCCTCCCCTTCTCCTAACCCCCATACATCATACACTCTAAAGAGCAACACCATCAAAGCTGCCTCCTCCTGTACACACACATCTCTACGCAAGCGGATATCCCAAACAGTAACTCCATTTTGGACATGGAGTTAATCACAAACTTTCGCATCTCTGTTGCAAGCTAAAAGATATGCATCCCCACACCATACATGCTCCCAAAACTTCACTCTACGCCCATCACCAACCGCCATACGAGTATTCTTGCCAAAAGCCTCCCACCCATTCATAATGCCCCTCCAAAGTGCCACACCATAAGGGGTCCTCACATCAAGGGAAGCCCAATCCCCCCACCCACATCCATACTTTGCCACTATTATCTTTCTCCACCATCTTTCCCTTTCACAAGCAAATTTCCAAAGTCATTTGCCCAACAAGGCTTGATTGAACAACTTTAACCTCCTCACACCCAAACCGCCCTCTCTCATGGGAGCACAAACCTTGTCCCACTCAACTAGATGGTATTTAAACTCTTCCCCTACACCACTCCACAGAAAGTCTCTTTGTATTTTCTCTAATCTCTTAGCCACGAAGCTGGAATGACAAAAAGAGACATAAAATAAATGGGCAAGCTAGAAAACGTATTTTTGATTAAGGTCACTCTGCCACTTTTGGAATGAAATGGGGAGAATTATTTTGCAAAACCGACCAAAAAGAAAGGAAAAGCCTATACATAAAAATGCTGTTTTTTGTGGGGACAGGGGAAGAGGTTTTTAACACCATAAGAATCGAGTGCCCAACAACATAACCCCCACCCTCCTCTTCCTATGCCAGTGGGTTTTCCACATGACTTGAAGATTTTCAATTTTGAGTAGTCAAGTTCTCAATATACGGGTAGACCTCTTATTATGAGTCAGAAAAAGTTCCTTTGAAATAGAGATCCTATTAGTTTCATGGCAAGATCTTACTTATCAAATCAAAAACTTATGGTAGGATCTTAATCGCACAGCTCATAAACTGTCAGCCCATCAGCGATAATCAAAACTCAAATTCAAGTGATCGCTATTCTTTGAATTTTCGTTGTGCAAAAGAACCCCAAAAGTTGAATTTTGGTTACTGCACTTTACCTCAGCCCCTGCTAAAGAAAATTTCTACCTTCGCCTTATTCTGGGCCCAACTTAGATATCACTAACTAGTGTTTGTTACTTTGTTACCTATAAACCTTACTTTGTATTCTCCATAATAGTACGTTGCTAGAAGCTGTTCTTCAACTCAACCCACCAAAAAACCACTTGTGGGTTGGCACACTATTTAAGTTTCCTAGGATTGTCCTACATCAGTTTGGTATCATAAAGAATCTGATACCTAAGAACTCCAAATTAAGTACGTGAAAGTTCTGGCAACAATGTAAACAAAACTACAATTTGACAATAAAACTAGTGAATCTCCTCGAATGACAAGCATTTTATCCATAGAAAGCAATCACACATTATATAATCTTAATGGCTTAACCTTATATAACATGTGAACATTTGACAAAAGCAGCCAATATCCAACCTTTGGATGAGCATAGGACAACTGTGTTAACACTAAGTAAACAAACTACACTTATTATATCCTACTCAAAGAAAGACATAATGAATGAACATACCAACTTGATTGGGAGATTAGGATCTGAAATGGAAAGAGTTAAATCTTCATTCCATTCAGGATTGACATCCTTTCTGATAACACGAGTCTTCAATTTCTGCAACAAACCTAATATCAGCATTCATATGGCGTTTGACATGAAGTAACAAAAAAATATTAGGTAACCACAATGAGGAAACATATTAATTAAAAGCAGATATCGACTGCTATATTACAAATCCACTGTTGCAACCACTTATCATCATGTTGAAGTGTGGGGAAACCAATTTGATGGCTGTTTAACAGTCCAAGCGCTAAGTTGGTACATACGTCTCCAACTTAGAAACCAAGGATATTAGAACCAGATACGATACAACTGTTGCAACCAAATTTCAGTCCAAATCTTGTGGCAGTGTTTACCAAGTCCAATATCAATGGCATGTCAATTTAGCACCTAATCTGCCACTAATTCATTTGAAGTCATACGCGCAGTTTGAGGTACGTCTTTCCTTATGGCTTAAGTGCAGTTCTCCTTTGCCTTCTCTGTCTCTTTAATACCCTCCACCGCAATCTCATCACTCCTTGTTATTGGCGCGATAATTTGTCGGCCATGTCATGAACTCATTGATTATACCGTGTCAAATGATTCTTTTTGCGACTATTGCCTTTTTCCTTATAGATTCATTTCTTAATATTTCCAATTCAAAAATAAAATCTCTTTATTTGTTTTCTCATAACACCACCCATCCATCTATACCTTGTTAATTTAGCACCTGGAATTTTATATGCATGCTTTCTAGCTGAGAATGTAAATATCTCACCCCGAGACATCTACCTGGATATTAAATTTTTCAATACATTATAAATTTCATGCCCATCTAGAACCGTGTCATGCCGTGCCCGGCCCACTTTCGTTCACGTGCCCGTGCCAACCCGACCCATTTGACACCTCTAATCGTAACATGTATGGAAAAACATACATCCCAGAGGACAGATTCACACAGAGACATACGTAAATGCCTTTTGTAGAAATGTGTGTATACCTGTTTGCCCATCTTGACGACGACGTAAGGATCGCTGCTACGGACGTCCCGGACGGCAAGGTTGAGGCCCCGCTTGACGCGAATTCTAAGGAGACCCAATAAACTGTCCATGTTTAGGGAAGACGAACAAGGCCACGATGAGCCAGCAGCCAGACTCTCCCCCCCCAGGGTGGCGCTGACCAATTCTGCAAAGATTACGTAACCGGAGGCAAAGATATGTACTAACCGTCCTTGTTATATATATATAGTAGATCTAGATTTGGTAACCTGAGGCTCAAGAAATTTTTCGGAGCAGACCGAGGCAAATTGAAAGATTGTCACAAAATTGTCTTTTAGGTGGTGAGATCGGGAGTCAATAGTATATTTTTTTAAATTCTGTATTGTAAAGTATATAAAGGCTGCTGTTTTGTGGCCTTTTTTTTTTTTTTTTTTTTAAACGTCACGTTCCTGCAAGTATATTTTTGCACCAAAATACACTTTCAGAAGAGCGACGTTAACAAAAAAAAGGAGTAACAAAATAATTTTCCTATATAAATTATGAACTTTTTGAATTCCGTTCCCCCTTATGGGAATCCGTACATTTTCAAACGCTTCAATTTTTTTTATTAAAGTATAAAAAATAAAAAAGTAACATATAAAAATATATTTTTTGAGGGTTTGAAAATGCACGAATTTCCGTAAGGGACAATTAAAATGCGACGAGAGGGCGCAATTTTTTTTAATTATAATGTCAATCTGTGAAAGTATTTTGACGGTAGGTGCAGAATAAATTTTATGTAAGAATTGGAAATTGATTTTGACATTCTATTTTTACAGATTGGCATTTCGTTTTTTGTCTTTTTTAAAAAAAATTACAACAATACCTTTTAAAGTGATTGAACACTAATAAGATAAAAGGGTAATTTGATAATTTCACATAGGATAAAGACAAAAAATGGAGTGCCAATGGCTTAATGTGAAGTGCCAAAATCACTTTTCTAAGAAAATAATAGAATTATAGAAATAATAAAAACTCCTCAAGTGTTTTATTATTATTATTATGCACCATTTTTTAGAAGAGATTTTCATAAATAAATAAAAACCCCGAAATTGGCTCCAAAGCACAAAAAATGCAAAGTGCCAAAATTTGGTGGCCACACCCCCTGCACCCCTTGATCGACGAGGGATCAGCCATTCAAAAAGAAATGGGTAAATTGCATGCACACCCCCTGAGGTTTTCTATTTAGCACATGCTCTTCCTTTGCCTTTCGAAAATAACACTTTAACTCTTGTAGGAGGTTTTTTTTTGACAGACAATATACAACAGTGGGCAGAGGGGAGCTATTAAGTTATGAACAACTAAAGAGATCTCAAAGTCTCTCCATAGACTCGAACCTAGACCTTCTGATCTTTGGCTCCTTGAAAGCCATCGAATACAACCAGATACACTAAGAGCCACACTTCACCCCATATCAAAGTTAGTTGACGAACTTTGTTAGAAGAGCTCAATGACGTTATTGCCATTGTGACCAATTTCGATGACGAAATTCCGTAGACCGATCGCACCATCTCTCAATTCACATCAATACAAATAAATGTACTGGTAAACAATAAGGTAGAAAAATGATTTTAACATCCCTTTTTATTCATTGACACTTTTTTTAAATTTGTATTCACGTAAAAGGATCAAATTGTCATTTATATGAAAAAAATAATTCAACAAATAAGAATAATTTAATAATTTCCCGTGAATAAAAGAGAAAAAAAGAAGAAAAAAGAAGGGCGCCAATAAATAAAAGAGGAGTGAAACTGTAGAAGTCATTAGCCCAAGGTATAAATAGTTTTCCCATAGTCAACTCCTACTACTATTTGAGCGGAGCTCAGGAGCAATCGATCTCGTCATTTCCTCACACTGCGTCGTCTCGTCACCATGTCCGTTGAGATCAAGCTCTCCCGTTCGAACCGCATATATCGTCCCACTGTAATTCTCTCTCTCTCTCTCTCTCTCTCTAACCTTTGAATTATGTGCGTCTCTCTCTCTCTCTCTCTCTCTCTCTCTCTCTCGGGTGTAGAATTATGTTGTAACTAATTGCAGGAGCCACTTGAAGGCACAATCGTCACCAAATCTCCATCTTCCTTCTCCCACTCCGCAATTCGTCTCAATGTGAACGGATCAGTCACCTTGCAGGTTCTAGCTAGCTCCCCCTTTTGTGTTTATAGGCAAAAGCAAGGAAGGGAATAGTAAAAAGAGAGACAAGTATTGAAAGTTGACCTTTGGTTTTTCCTGATTTTTATGCTTCATGCTTGTTCATATCATTTTCAGATCCGAGGCGGATCAGCTGGAGTGATCGAGTCTGTATACGGTGTTTTGAAACCTATCTCGATTGTGTATGTCTCCTCTCTTTTTTACCCACCTCCTTAATAATCCTTATTGCAGTAATTGTTGCTAAGTTAGGATGTATGGTAAGGGAATTGAAGTGGGATAAGCAGTTGAAGAGCAAATATGGAAGAATTCTTTTAGTTAAGGATGCATTGGATAGAATAGGGCCATGAAAGTTTCAGTTGCTTAATTGTAGTTTATTTCCCCCCCGATTAAAAGGATGGGAAGGAGCGACCAATGTAGCTTTCCCTACGGGCGTGATCGATGAGGTGCCCACCCACTATGGAATGTTCAGCCATGGCTAACTGTCCTAATTATAGTCGTCACCACGGGGCGCTCTTGCTAGTTAACCCTTGTCTGGAGGAGGATAGCCTGTCACCATAGCCACCAAGGTACTAGTAGGCCCAAGGACCGGCCACACAGCATTTGGTTCACTCAAGAGCCCTACTACCCATAAGCGGCATTCGAACCCAAGATTGTGTGGGAGGGAGGCAATTTCACCCCAGTTCCTTGGCCATCTCGGCTACCATCTTGGTGGTGCTTAATTGTAGTTATCATAGGCAGTAATTGCTGCTTATTTTTAGACTCAAAAGTAGCATGTCAAACACTAAGGCTCAATGTAGGGGGGAGGCATAAAAGAGAAGAAAGTAGGGTTTTAGAATTTCAATATCGTGGGTGCGATTAGGCTTGAATTTACTCTTTGGTTGTACGACTGTGGGTCTACATCAACATGTCTATTCTATGCTTAAGTCGTTCTCATTTGTCAATCTGGTTGCAAAAATAAAGATTTCTACAGAAAATAATGTCACGAGAATCTGCAACTGCTTATAAAGTTGCCAGAGGAGAAAGGCTATTAATATTAATAGTGGTGTTACGGAAATGGTGAAGAACTTTGCAAGGATGAATCTGAGCAAATCATGTGTAACTTATGTGCGAAGGGAACCATAAATCGCAGACCTCAGGCCGGAGGTGGTGTCTGGTTGTAATATATTGTTATTGAATTTCTTCATAGGGCCCTTTGGTTTTAGTTGTATGGCTAGGGTTAAGTAGTCTTATTTGTTCAGAACTTTTTATGACAATCAAAATTCAGTTTCCTTTGTGACATGCAGCAAGATTTTTGGATTTTTAACCAATTGAGCATGATTTTCTTATTTGTTTTTTTTCCTGTTCTTGTTCTTCTTAAAAAAATATTCACTTACAACAGGAATAAGAGTGTTGAGGTCAAATCTTCCGGAAGGATAGGTTCAGGTACAACAGAGGTATGTAGATACCTGAAATACATAAGGTTGCTTACTGTATGGAGGAGTTTTGTTACTGTTGACTTACTGATGGTTAACTGATGTTTCAACTTTCAACTACTAGGATTAAACTTTCTTTTCCTAAAAGTTATTTTTGGCAATATGCTGAACTGTTTACCTACCCAATCAGCTATAGTTTCTGCTTGCAGTTGTGTAGGTCCTTACTATTCATCTCCTTCTCACTCTTATATGTTGATTGATGTTAATAACATTGCCTGCAACTTTTATGTAACTATTCTATTAAATTTCTTTGGAGGTTGGGGTTAGGGGGAGGTGTTGAACTGAGTATAGGTGTGCTAATAAGGAATTAGTGGGAATTGGTGACGGTTGTGGGTTCCCTCCTATGGAGCATGTGAGTAAACATTCACAAGCAAGGCAGACAACATTTGCACTTAAATGCAAGCCTACCAATATGTTGATTTTGGTACTACGCAAAAGGAAGAAGACAAGAATTTCTATAGGAAAGAGATCACCTAATAGCTAATACAGGACCGACCATTACATAATGTAGGAAAACCCTAGGAAGCATAATGTCCAAACTATTCTTGGGAAAAGAGATAAGACAAAATTATGATAAAACTAAACTAGAATACGTTGAACACCCCCTCGGCCCTCCCCCCAATTCTGTACGCAAGAGTAGAGAAGAGTTGAAAAGCTCAGCCCACACTAATCCTTAAAACCTAGGTGTTAAGAAGAGGGAAATTGAGGCCTTATAACTAGCACAGATGTGGCATGTCTAGGCGATGTGGGACACATTCCAACAAGAAGCATCGAGAGTTTGCCAAGGAGGAAATGAAAACGAGCTGCATTGTGAGTCATAGTTAAGAAATCAAGTAGGTGCAGTGTTCTCAATATGTTTCTTGCGATCATAGCAAATTTAATTGTCAACATTATGAATAGCGCTGCGATTCTAATAATAGAGAGTGACACCCATCACCAGTAAAAGCCAACGAAGCCAAAGTATGAGGAGTAATAACAAATTGCTACTTCCTTTTTCACTATCACTAAATAATATAATTACCTAGAAAAACACAAAATCTAGAGGTAGGCTTGGGAAGAGATATCACTTGCTCAATTGGCAATTTGGCATCCACACAGGCATGAAGAGTCAAGCTTGAAGTGGAAGAAAGCTGTAAACACTGAACAATAGTACCATGAACAAATTGCAAATAAGCAACAAGGTAGCCCAATGCGTAGTGCAAGGGTCGCGTCATAGGAGGTAAACTAAGCCGCCAAGGAACTCATGGTGTTCTGTAGGATCATCGAAAAGGAACACCATCTGAAGCAGAGAACTAGGCATGTTTCTCTACAGGAGTATCAGCGGTTTTGTCATTAGTAAGGTGAGCGCGATGAAGAATGTCTTCTCATCTGCATATTTTGTATGTGACAGAAAATACCTAAGAAAGCCCAAATCTTTCTTCCCAAACTCGCGGAAGATATGGAGTTTCACCTCACTAATACCATGAGAATCGAAACCAGTAATGATCATGTCGTCCACATAGAATAAAAGTAGAACAAGCCCATGAGTGGTGCAGTGAACAAAGGGATCATAACTGTGAATACTACGTTGAAAACCAATCTCAAGAATCACATCCCGAAACCGGAGACTGTTTAAGTCCATGTAGACCAAGGTGAACGACGAGGCTATAAGCATGAGAGAACCCAAGAGAGGCCACATATAAACTTCTTCAAGGCATACCATTAAGAAACACATTCTTAATGTCAATTGAAAAGGGCGATGTTGCCCAACAGCGACAGAAGTCAAAGTGTGCACAATGGTATTTTGGCAATGAGAGGCAAATGTCTCCTCGTAATCAATTCCATTTTTCTGAGATAGTTTATAGCCAATAAACGCGCTTTATACTGCTCTAAAGACTCATCAGAATGGGTCTCCGCTTTGTAAATGCAACCAATAAAACTTTTACCTGCCTTCGGAGAAACTAAGTCCCAAGTTAATCCTTAGCCAGGGTGGTTAGCTTGGCATTAATGACATCTACCCAATGAGGATTATTGCAAGCTTCTTTGTAGGATCTAGGGTCACATTAATTATGGATACAAGATGAAAAAGAACGATAGGAAGAAAGAGAAACAAGTATTCATGAAGCCAAGTTACCATGGACGATGATCACATGTAAAATGCAGACGGTCAGGTGAATTAGGGTCCACAGAGGCATATTGAGGGACAGTGGAACTTAGAGGCAGAGGTAGAGAAGTTTCATTGCGACGGGAATAAACCATAGGGTAAGGAGGGAGTATAGGAGAACTAGAGGTAGCGGCGGAGCTACAGGAATATCAAACAGTTCTAAGAGTGGATATAAGCTCCTTAAATGACACATTAGATGGGAAATGATGAATATGAATGGTCTTTCTTGGTAACATGTGCAGTTTGGGAGGAAGAAAGAAGTTTGGGAGATGCTCAAGGAAGGTAACATGTCAAGACACATACAACTTCTTGTCAACGTTGTAAAAACCGGACCGGACTTGCCGGTTCAACTGGACCATACTCCGGTCTGGACATTGACAAAAACCGTTCTAGATTGAAAACCAGCCTCCGTAATGAAAACCACTAGAAATAGATAGCCGAACCACTGAACCGATCAACACACTGACAGATTAATTGAACTGGACCGGTGAAAATTTGAGCTTGCATTAGGAAAAAATAACTTTTAAATGCCGATAAAGTGGAAATCGTGGGGTCTAGATTGCTTGCCTTAGGCGGTATACACAAGAACCCCACCCATCTTTGATTTCTGCCGCAGTGTATTTTATCGGAGAATATAAAAGTTCGAAGTGGTTAAAGCTTTGAAAAAGATGAAACCGGGTAATGTCTTAGAACCAGATGATATCCCTATTGAAGTGTGGAAAAGTCTAGGTGACCTGGCGGTGACTTGGTTGATGAAGTTGTTCAACAAGATTATTATGACGAGGAAGATGCCCGACGAATGGAGAAGGAGCACCTTAGTATCTGTCTATAAGAATAAAAGGGATATTCAAAGCTGCAACAACTATAGAGATATTAAATTGATAGTCATACGATGAAATTATGGGAAAGAGTTATTGAGCATCGCTCGAGGATGGTGACTACAGTGTCAGAGAAAGAGTTTGGGTTCATGCCTGAAAGATTAACCATGAAAGCTATCTACCTATTAAGGAGATTGGTAGAAAAACACAGAGCAAAGAAGAAGGATCTCCATATGGTTTTCATAGACTTAGAAAATGCTTATGATAGGGTGCCTAGGGATATCATATGGTGTGGTGGGTTCTGGAGAGAAAGAGAGTGACCTAAGGGTATATCGAGGTGATTAGAGACATGTATGAAGGTGCCGTCACTACCATTAAGATCACCAGTAGGGGAAACGAGTGAATTTCCAATCACTGTAGGATTGCATCAAGAGTCAGCCTTGAGCCTGTACCTCTTTGCCTTAGTTATGGATGAATTGACTATACAATTTTAGGAGGATATTCCATGGTGTATGATGTTGGCAGATGACATTCTCCTCGTAGATGAAACCACTAGAGATGTTAATACGAAACTAGAAATTTGGAGGGAAGCATTAGAGTCAAAGGGTTTTCGGATAAGTAGAAGTAAAACTGAGTATATGGTGTGCAAGTTTAGTGGTACTAGCAGTGTGCATGAAGAAAGAGTGATGATCTAAGATCAGGAGATACCAAGGAGATACCAAAGAGTGATCATTTTAGGTATTTAGGCTCAATTATTAGTAGAGATGGCGAGATTGCCAATGATGTAACCCATAGTATCCAAGTGGGGTGGCTCAAGTGAAGGAGCGCTACTGGTGTATTATGTGACAAGAGGTTACCCACAAAATTGAAGAGAATTTTATGGAACTGCCATAAGACCAGTGATGCTTTACAGGCATAATGTTGGTCTATTAAGAAACAACAGGTGAGCAAGAAGAGTGTAGCGGAAATGAAAATGGTGAGGTGGATGTGTGGTAAGACTAGGCGGGACAGGATTAGAAATGAAACGGTTCTTGAGATGGTAGGTGTAGCATCTATAGAGAATAAGTTGAGGGAAAATAGACTAAGGTGGTATGGGCATATTTATCGTAGATCAAGAGATTCAGTAGTTAAGAGAGCGGATATGATAGCTTTGCGTAGCAATACTACGGGGAGGGGTAGACCTAAATTGACATTAGATGCTATTGTGCGCAAAGATATAAGTATAATGGGTTTGTGTGAACAAGTGGCCCTTGATAGAGCTCAATGGAGGAAAATGATTCATATAGCCGACCCCAAGTAATTGAGACATAAGGCTCGGTTTGGTTTGGTTTGGTTTGTGTGATGGTTTTATGGTTGAAAGTGTTTCTCACAAAAGAATTCTAACCGATGTGGGACAGAGGAAAAACATGAAAACTGCACCTCTTTACTGATTCATTGTTCTTTTTACACTAATGATATATTTTTAACATAATTATGACACAACGGTTCAACTCCGGTTCGACCGCGGTTGACCCGTCCACCCGGTCCCTTTTCCGGTTTGCTCACCGGTCCGGTTTTTACAACATTGCTTCTTGGTAGCTGGATCATCGTGATATGACATCGTAATTCATATCGGTACTCCTATTGAGTAAAAACATACTCCAACCCCAAAAAGACACAACATAGCTAGCACTACACTTAGTACGGTCTTTTAGAGAGAAGGACAAAACAGGCATAACCAAAAACACGATTGGTGATCTTGTCAGGAATTGCCATAGAGACATTCATAGGGAGAAGTACACAGAGAGAGAAGTGAAGCTGATTTAGAAGATAAGCTGTGGTACCTCTTCCGCAAATGCAGAAGGAACGGAGTAAAATAGAAGAAGAGACCTAGCCATATCAAGAACATGACAATGCTTTCTCTTAGCGGATCATTTTGTACTGGCGTATCTGAACAAGAAGACTAATGAATAGTCCTATGAGTAGCCAAGAGTTCTGTAAACTCTGGGGAAAAAAAATCACAATTTGATAGAGGTAGAAAACTATGGTTGTACCATGGAGTGCGAAGTGCGATACTTTTGAAAAAACAAATTTGTGTGTCATTAGTTTGGATGCATCATAATACATAGAAACCCTTTGTTGCAATTGGGGCATGACCCCACGAATTTCTGTAGACTAAGCATGATCTCAAAGTTCTAAATGAGCATTGCAAATTTTCCTTCATCAAATAGTATTCTAAGTTCTAATATTGAGGATAACAGAATGTTCAATTCCAGATTTCTGATGTTGCCTCTGAGATAATTGTTTTCGGTTATGTCAGATACCATTTTCTGTTATTCTCAAAAATCCAGGAGATGGGAATTTAGAATCGTTTTATGAAACCTTTCACGGAGCTGATATCAGCATCCAGGTAGATTTTTCATCACAATTAGGCTTTCTGTTCTTTGCCTTCTTCCGCCTTCCCATTCTGCGGCAATCTTAGTTTTGATATTGACCTCATACTTCTCTTATAAATTCCATGATAGTATCTGGTAACTGTAGAAATACTCAGGGGATACCTGCATAAATCTTTGTCTGCCACTGTGGAGTTCATAATTGAGACTGAAAAAGGTATTGTGCATATTCCTCGTTTATAGTTCTCCAGTTAACTTATGTTGATCGATGCGCTGAATCAGCTTCCTTTTTACTGTTGTGTTGTCTTCAGCTAATCTCCCTGATCAAGCAATTTCTCCTGAAATGGTCTTGTTTTACATTACCCAGGACACACAAAGACATCCATTGCTTCCGGAACTAAAATCAGGTTGCTTCTTGTTCTCTTTTTCTGTCTCTTCCTTATTCAGGTTGCTTCTTGTTCTCTTTTTCAGCTTCCTTGACAATGTTGTGTTACTTACAAACCTCCTCATAACTTTAAATGATTTTCTCAACTACTGATAAGCATGAAATTTGATAGAAGTAGAATAGTCTGCAAATACAGTTGATTAAAACATCGAACGATGTTGTTTTGCATTTTGTTGTGGCCTTAAATTTAGCTAATACTCACCAGGTTATGACATTCAAGATTGATAGTGGTTTTTGCTGACTAGGTGGTTTCCGAGTTACTGGTAAAATATGCACTCAGTGTTCATTGTCAGATCCTGTTAGTGGTGAGCTAACAGTTGAAGCATCTGCGGTTCCTATTCTCTCCATTGATATCCACTTGCTTCGTGTGGAATCAACTCTTCTCGGAGAAAGAATCGTCACTGAAACCTCTCTAATTCAAACTACCCAGGCAATTTTAGTTCTGTTATGTTACGTTTTATTTATCTTTCCTTTCTTCCTTTATTTTGACAGAGTATTTCCTTCCCTAATTAGATAGCAGATGGAGATGTCTGCCGTCAAATGACTCTTCCCATTTACGTCATAGTCCCCCGTCTTTTGACTTGTCCGACAATTTATGCTGGGTGAGTTTCTGACTACACAACCTCTCCTTTAATCCTGTGCCGTTTTATTTGTGAAACTGTTGTCCCTGGTCTTCTACATAAATAGGGCCTATTGGCTATTCTCATCTTACTTTTCAAAAAATCGTTAGCAGGTTTAGTTGTTGTAACGCCCCGATTTTTGGGAACGTTATTTTAATCATTTAATAACTATAAAGTCATTACAAACTAAATTTCTCTTTAATTCAAATTTACATTTAGTGAACATGATAGGAAGGACACTAAGGTAATCTACTCTTTGTATCCTTCTTCTTCCTCAGCAAGTCTCTGATTAGCACCGTACACTTCCAACGGATAGTACTACCTGGACATCTCTAAACTCTGGCATGGGCCACAAAAAGTAGCACCGTGAACAATTAAGCCCAATAGCTAACTCATACCCCTATGTCCCATACTTTAGCAAAAATTAATATATAACTTTGTAAAGTAAACCACAAAGATTTAACAGTTCAACATATATATAACAGTTCAACAAAAAGGTGTCAATGTCCTTTTAGAGTCGACGCAGCGTATTGTGATTTGTGTCATCGTTTTATCAATATCGATTTCACTTTCCATTTTATTTCCTCGAGTACTGGTTCCGCTAACCATCTTTCAGATTCCATCAGGCTCCAAGGCTAATTTTTCCACCCAAAAACACTGATTCCGCTGTCTCTTTCAGATTCCATCGGGCTCTCAGTCTTATTCATTTCATTGGCTCTTTCACCATTTTCACACAACACTAGTTCCCCCTAACCATTCTTTCAGATTCCATTGGGCTCCTAGGTCACACACACCCGAGCCATGATTCCACTAAGCATTCTTTCAGATTCACACACGCACACCCGAGCCATGATTCCGCTAACCATTCTTTCAGACTCCATTGGGCTCTCATACTCCATTGAGCTCTCATGCTCACACAAGTATTAATCTTTTCACATTTCAGTTTCTCATTTCTTTTCATAATCATTTCTTGTGTCTCGTATACATGCATCATTTTCTTGCGTACACAATAATCTTTCAAAGCTTGCTAAATAATAATCATGTGACAAAGATAATATAATCTCTAACCATTTACGGATTCTAACGGCATCACTAATAATCCAGTTGAAAATTTCTACTTACTGTTTAATGACTTTCTTCATGTCATAGGAGTCACATTCAAAGTCCTTTGCTTAGATAATAGACCATGCATCTTCTATTTCTTTTTAACAGTACACTTACGAATTTAAGTTACTGATCATGTTTTCCTAGTAATTAAAATCTAGCATCAAAGATTCTTTCCTTCTACGATTGTATTATCATTTTCAACACCAGGTAGTTTACCTCTGTTTTCTTTTTCTTGCTTTACATGCAGCTAGCACAACCACCAAACTTCCTTTTTAACCTTTACTTAATCTAATAAGTCTAGCAAAGAACATTTTTAGCTTTTCACCTTTTTAATTTCCCAAGCCAGTTCACTTATTTTTTTTTTATCAATGCATAATAATTTGAGTTCTAACTCCGGAATCATTAACTAGTCTCATTCTAAAGCATTTCTTCCTATGGCATTACAACAGTAAACAAAACACATTGAATCTTTAAAATGTTCATAGTTCCCAATAGGTTCGCATGCATAAAAAAAAATACTATGCTTCAGCATTTCAACAAAAACTATAATTGTGATATATTTAAATAAGTAGGTAGGAGGTTTCTACCTCGCAATCAATATATAAATTTTAACATGCGATACCATACAAATTCTAATTTCAATATTTAATCATATAACGCATCAACATTATACTTAGGTGAGTTGGTAGGAGGTTTCTACCATTCTTCTTGGCGTTAGTTGGATACAGTTTGTCGGTACGGCTGGCAGATGGAGTGACGGCTCGTCGGGTTTGATTCGGAGAAAAAAGAAATTGGTTTTCTTTTCTTTTCTTTTTTCCTCGAATAAAAAACAATACGAACTACGAGCTTCTAAAATTTCCAGGATTGAAAGGTGGTCTAATAATGGCGATGTGGTGGCAAAAAAAAAATGGTGGCCAACTTCTCTCTTTCCCTTTTCATTTTCTTGGCCGAAATCCCAATTAGCCTCACTCTATCTCTCTGACTTTGAGTACAATGGGTAAGAAAAACAAAGGTGAAGGTGTGAGTGAAGTGAATGGGTAAGGCTTGGTGTTTATAGGCATGAGACTTCTCCCTTTCCTACGGTCCTCACAATCGCGCCCCCCCTCCCTCTCTCTCTATCTTACTCACACATCAACTCCCCTTTTTTCAAGAGATTCAATAGTACTTAAAGATCTTAGGGTTGTATGGTAAATCCATAGGGTTCTATGGCCAAAATCTAGAGTTTTAATGAGTTGTGATAGTGTGGTTATGTATGTGAATCTTCATTCTTGTGGTACAAGATTTAGGGAGTAATCCCATCGCCTCTCCCTCTCGGCCCAATTCTCTCTCTCTCTCTCCCCTCTTGGATTTTAGAATGGGTGATGGAGGATGTTCATTGGTTTTAAGTAGAGGTGGCAATCTTTCTCTCTCTCTCCTCCTAGATTTTAGAATGGGTGATAGAGGATGTTCATTGGTTTTAAGTAGAGGTGGCAATCTCAACCCATATTTTTAAACCCGCCCAAATCCGCCCACATAAAACCCAACCCGCCCATATTATTTAATGGGTTAATATGGGTTCAACCCATATTTACATGGGTTTAGTTGGGTTGAAAATAGGTTCAATATGGGTTAGAATTAAAATACCCACACCTGTGATTGAAATGGGTTTACACGTGAAAAAAAAATGACGAAGAAGGAAACAACCGACAAGGAAAAGACCAAACAGTGGTCTGCGGCTTTTCGGACAATTACTTCCTTTTAATCTTTTTTGATTTTGGTTGGATTGCTAATAATATGGCTAATTTTGGATTTAAAAGAAAATTTTACATCTTTTTTTCTGTTTGTTTTTAATTTTTTTTTGCATTTATTAGTTTTACGTCAAACTTTTATGACTTATTGCATTGTCTCGACGAGAAGAATTGAAAAAATAAAAAATTATAATCGAAACTCATAATTTTTTTTAGAAAGACAAAAATGAGTTAAAAAAAAACTGTTTGTCACAAAATTATGAGTTTCGATTATAATTTTTTACTTTTTCGATTTATCTCGTCGAGATGAATCAATAGGTTACAAAAGTTTGATGCAAAACTAACAAATACGAAAATAATTTGAATAAAGACCAGAAAAAAAAAAAGTCGACTTTACTTTTTAATCCAAAACTAGCATATATACTATTGCGTTTGGGTTGACGTGGATGATTAGGTGGCTATTCCATGCGATGTTACCAATGTGTCGTGAGGATTGGGAAAAAACCCCCAGAGATTAGCGCACGAAATTCCATAATGCAACAATGGTGCAGGCAAGGGACTCAAGTGGATTTTGAGTTATATTTGACAGGGAAGAAAAGGGAAAAACGGGTTGGGAAAAAATTGAAGTGGAACGTACATATACAAAAAATTAAATAAAGAAAAAAAAAACTAATTGGCTTGTATAGTTGAAAGACCCACGGGGTTTTGCCCATTTGTGAACGTGTTTCAACCCATATCAGGGGAAGACAGTGGAGAAGGAAGGAGGAAAAAGGGGGGTGGGGGAAGTAGAACGGGGCGGGCGGGCAAGTTTGGGTTTGACTTGACCTATATTCAACCCGACCCATTTCAACCCATTTACTATTTGACCTAGATTTGACCCGCGACCTGTTTCAACCCACCCAGACCCGCCCATTTGCCACCTCTAGTTTTAAGGGTGTTTGATAGGTGGATGAGATTAGTGAGGGGGAAGGTGGTAATCTCTTGGTTAATAGGGTGGTTGATGGAAATGTTGATGGGTGAGGATGGCTAACTCTTGGACAATAGGGTGGTTGATTAGGGAGGTGATTTAGCGATGGAAATTGTGATGGGTGGTGGTGGTAACCTCTTGGGTAATAGAGTGGTTGACTAGTGAAGTGACAAACTCCCTTTCTCCCCCATTTCTCTCCTGGGTTTTAGGGTGATTCCAATGGGTTTGTACATGGTGCAACTAATTAATGGGTATGAGGAGTAAATCTTTCTCTTCCCCTTCTTGTACACTCACGGCACACACATGCACACTTCATTTTATTTTATTTTTAGTACAAGGGTTTAAATTATAATAAGACAATCACTTTAATTTAATAAAGAATGATAAAATGACAATCAAGTAAAAGAATTATAATAAAATATTTAATTTTATTTGGAAAAATTTTGGCCGAAATTTTGGGTTATTACAGTTGTCCTCAATGGTGAAGAGAGAATATTCCCAAAACTTGTTACTATGCTTGAGCATGCTCGTCATTTGGTTTGACCGTTATCTTTATGAATTTTTTGCTTATGAACTGTTGGTTTGAATGTCAATTCAAGGAGAAACCATTTCCAACTTACTGGAACCCATGTTTGTTTATTTTCAAAAGAATTTTGTATGCTTTTGACAATGTTCTTTGCTATTGTGCTTGTGCCATATTTGGCTTTCCTCGAACTTGACGTGATCTATACACCATATTAACTTGAGTGCATGCATGACAGTTTATTTTAATTGCTCTGCAGTCCATTTTCAATAGAATTCAAAGTGTCGATTGTCATTACCTTTGCATCGGAGCTATCAAAGTTGCATCCAAAATCAGATCCTAGAACTCCTAGACAGTGGGTAAGCATCAATTCAGATAGTCATTCTCAATAGCAGCTATCTTTGGTTCTGCAGTTTTTGACTTTGAATTTTCAGCTGGCAATGGAAAGTGTACCTCTGGAACTGGTTCGGACGAAGTAAGATGGTCCATGATGTACATAATCTTCTGGTCAAAATTTTCTACATTCTAAACAAAAATGGAGGTAAAAACTACTGAATACAGTGAACAATGGCAAATAACGTTCGTAAGTTTTGTCTTAGAGTCCTTTTCTTACCAACAGGCAGTAGCTCAGTTGGTCCGAGATGGCTCAGCCTTGATAAGACTTCAAAAGGAAGAGTATAGCATCTGCAGCCTGCTCTTGGAATGAGGTGGGTTATCCTTACAGTGTGGTGTTTCTTTCTGTTGATGGTCTTGCCTCGAAGGAGGTACTTCTCACACTCAGAAACATCAGATTGCTGGATGATGTCCCGGAAATCAAACCTACATCTCGACACCTTTAGATATGCATCTCCTCCACCTACCAACTTTCATATGAGTGATGACATTGGATTATACCGACACGAGAAACAAATAAATGAAAAGTTGGTGGGTAGTTTAACCTGTAAAATAAAAATTGAAAACTTGTAGCATTGAGACCCTACAGAACCAAATGTAGGGGGTGGTTACTTCAAAGTCCCCATTTTTTATTACGATGTTTTCTTTCGTTTTCCTCCTTTTGACCTTCTTGTTGAGAAGAAATTGAGTTGAGAATTGAGATAGCTACAGCTCCTATGTCATTGTATTTTAGTCAAGCCATAAGAAGCGTGGGCACGTCTATTGGCCTCACGTATTGGATAACTTCACTGATCGAGCTCCCAGATTCTCTTATTGGGGGTGAAATGGAGGGGGCGTGATTTCGCTGGTTGGAATCTCTTGTTCTCTTCCGTAGGAGTGATATTAGATGCTCCTATCTGACTAGAATGGTTCAAGTCTTCCAGCTTTTGTGACCGGCTAAATTTCCAGTGCAAGTGTGCTGAGCTGACCTGATGGCTTATTTTGGGGTATTGCTTTCATGTCAAGCCTCATCGCGGTGCATGAAGCAAGGCTGCAAGAGTGTAAGTTGCAGTTATAGAGCAACAGAAGAATTAATCACGTGCATGCCGGCATATATGTGTGTGTGTCTGAGAGAGAGAGAGAGAGAGAGAGAGAGAGTTTCCTCTCCTCCCCATCACGAATGTGGAATTTAAAATTAATCAAAGGGTATTCAGCTGTTTGTGATCATCGACGTCGTCCCAAATCACCATATCAAAACTCTAGTAGTATTAATCCAACTAAAACTAGGAGAAGGTCAAAGAGTCCATTGTACAAGAAGTTAGAAAAAAGGGGTATGTACATTGTCAGGTACTCCTATATAACGGATTAAATTTTGCTTCAAGAGGCAAAGAAAATATAATAAATCTTATTTCACGTAGCAGGCTAGAGTAACCAAATCAAAAGAAGACCAACAACACATGAGATGTTTCTTTGCCAAAGGAGCTAGCCCAATTATGTAACCTCAAGGATAAGCTCAAGTGGTGACACACTTTTTGATCGATCTGCTCGCCTTTGTCTTCTTGCGTGCGTGATTGACATGTCATTCGTTGTTGCTCTCGAGCGTTCTGTAATTTGATTTTAAGCTTTACTTTATGTCATATTTGATTCACATTGAAGTAAGTGAACATCGTGTTGTAGCGCTCTTGTAAAAGCATCCATAGTTCGGAAATTGGGAGTTTTAAATGCCTGGGTTACTTAATGAAAAACTTTACAATGATTATTTGGAAAAAATTGGTTGAGCAGGTGTGGAGATACGGTTTTCACTTTTCGGACTTGTTCCGAGAAATCGCAACTAATAAAGGGCTAAAGCGCAATAAAATATAATTAAGCTTCTCAAACCGTTCTTCCTAAATTTTTGAAACTTCACCGTTTATCTTGATGAGAAAAGTTTAAAAACATAAAAAAAACTTATGATCAAATGCAAATAAAAATTTGCCAAAGACGAAAAAATAATAATACTCCGTACTACCAAACAAATGTCTTTAGTGTAGTCTTATTAGATGAGTATTTTTTTTTTTTAGCTTTGATTCACATTTTTATATTTTCTAGTTCTTTTCATCAAAATAAATGATTTAACTCCAAAATCATGACAAAAAAAGTTAAAAAATAAAATAAAAACTCCTAAATATTACTGGGGGGTGAAAAAAATAGAAGCCTAATTTGGTAAGAGTAGGGTAGCAAGAGGAGTAGTATTTCAGAAGCCTCCAATCTAACTCAAACTTTCCCTTTGGAGTGTTTCTCTTCTGCCAGATTCAAATTCCAGTTCACTCACTTCCACTCCACACACACGCGGAGAGAGAGAGAGAGAATTGATGTTAGATCCGGCAAATGCCTTGGTTCCACCCCCATGCTCTCCGACGAACTCCTCCTCCTCTTCCGCCTCCGATCTCGACACCGAGGTAAAAAAAAAATCCGCGATCTGTATTTATCTATCTTTTCTTCAATTACGTATTCATCGAAACTCGTAATTGTGTTTGTGTCGGTGGTGCGTGTGTGTACAGTCAACAGGTTCGTTTTTCCATGACCGGAGCACGACGCTGGGGACGCTAATGGGCGTCAACTTCCCCGCGATCGCCTTCAGGGTCCCCTCGCAGCGCGGAGAATCCGCTGCCGCCGCCGCGGTGGGGAACGACGGCGGCGGCGGAGGAGGGGGGCGGAGGAGAGGCAACAGGGCGTTGGTGTCCGTGGCGGAGCGGCGGCGGCGGAGGTGGTGGAGCCTGTGCAGGGACGACGACGAGTCGCGGCCGTCGTCGCTGGGGGAGTTCCTGGAGGTCGAGCGGAGGTTCGGCGACGTGGCGCTGTTCGGTGCGGAGCTCGAAGGCGGCGGCGGCGGTCGGACGCGGGAGGGCGGGATGTTGTTCGCCGACGGGAGGGTGCTGCCGCCGCGGCAGGCGGCGGAGGAGGAGGCGACGGGTTCGAGCGGCGGAGCTCTTTGTAGGTTTCCCGTGTCGCTTACCGGGATCTGCAGCGGTGGTGCGGGATAGAAATGTAATTTCGGTGTTCTCCGTGTTGTTGTCGGTTGATTGATCATTTGATGGCTAACCAACTATTTGCCGAATATAAAGTGGAGTTAAATGATTTGGACACTTTGTTTTATTTCTGTGGTATAGAATTTTTTTTTGTCAAGTGTTAAATATTTTTTATTTACTTTACTTATTTACTCCCTCCGTCCCAAATTGTTTGTCTGGTCCGCAAAACGATAACTTAAAAATAATGCAATTTTTTAAAGAAAAAATTCAAAAAAATTTCACAAATTAATAGAAGTCATTGATATCTAGTAAGTTGTTAAAAGACTTTTGAATTTTTCTTGCAAAAATCGTATTATTTTTAAGGCTCCGTTTTGCGGATCGGACAAATATTTTGGGACAGAGGGAGTATCTCAAAGGCCCCGTTTCCGTCAGAGAAATAAGTAATTTTGAATTAAAGCTGACGTATTGTGAGATACCCCTCCGTTCTAATTTAATTGTCTCTAGTTTTATTCTAACCGGATAAAAAATTAGTTATATATTTAAATCGGTAATGAATTTTATATATAATATGGATTTTGTTTGATAGATCTTGATTAATTTTATAATACAATATTTTTCAAATAAAATAAAATAATATAAATTACAATGTATAATCAATTGAAAAGTGACACGAATTTCGAAAAGAACAATTAAATTGGAACGGAGGGAGTGATGATTTGTCTCGTAAAGCAAAAAATATTTATAAAAAAAAATCTGCGAGATGGGGTTTATTTTGAAAAAACAAATTTAACTTTTCTTTATAAGAAGAACTCTTTTGGTTAATGTAAGAAAGAAGATGTGAAGGTGATTGAGCTTGCTCCTCCATGATGGGAGTTCAACTCCAACCCACTCCCCACCAGCCCCACAATACATGTAGGAATTGTTTTTGCCAAAAAAATAGGTATGGAAAAATAAGTTCATTTTGGGTTGCATAAAAGTTTAGTGACAAAAAAAAAAAAAAAAAAAAAAACTCTATATAGAGAGATGAATATTTCAAGTTGGTTAGGTGTAGGTAAAACTTTTGTGCATTGTGAATAGTGTGAAGCATTCTAAACGTGCATATGTTTCATACATCTTAAAATTTAATTTTAGCCAGATAAAATTATGTAAATTTGTCCTATATTTGAAAAAAACAAAGTACGTGAAACTTAATTTAAAAAAAAAAAAATCGGGTGCATGTCAAGATCAGATTACGCTCTTCGACTATAACAACAAAACAAAATCCAACTGATTAAAATGGATATTGGACAATATATAATCGATTTGGTTATAGCAGTAAGTTTTAATTCATACCATACTTCACGATGCATCGGAAGGGTGTTTTACACTATGGATATCTGTAAAAATACATAGTGTGAACTTAAAAATCCGTAACAAAGCCACTATTGTACGCGCAATGTGTGCCATACCCTTCTCTCATTTAGTACAAAATAAGGTCTCCGCAAAATCACAACAAAACGTAAGCGTTTCCAAACGTTTTTCCATTATTACTATTTCCCAAAACAAGAAAAGAAAAACAAAAAAAGCCGAAATGAAAACAACATTAGAGACCCAAGTTCGTGATCATCCAATTAGCCTCCGCGGCGGAGTCTCGAGGATGGTCTCCAACGCCGGCGTCCACGACCTCTGCCTCGAATGGCTCGAATCTGTGGCGGCCACCACCACAGATTCCGAGTACAACGTCGTCTTGGTTTCCGAATGATCGTTCGGAAACAGACAAAACTCGCCAAATGCCGCGGGGAATATCTTCGGGAAACTCAAGTACCCATTAATCCCTCCCGTGCCCTGTTGCTTCAACGCCTTGCAGGCCTTGTCGTTGAGAGAATTGAGTTCCTCGTTCGTCAGCACCGAATACAGCATCTCCATCGGAAGGAGATAGTAGAGTCCTCGTTGTTGGCCGTGGCGGCAGCGGTCCGGCTGCAGGTCGAGCTCCTCCTCGGCCAAGAGCCCCGGTATCCGGTGCCCTACCTTGAGATGGCTCGAGTCGCACACGAAGTGTCCCGGGTTTTGCAGCATTAGCTCTCCTGCCATGACTGGCCTCGTGTAGATTTTTAGCGTTCCGTCGCTGAACAAGACCTTGACTGCTCCGGTACTACTGCAGATTATTGATGGTGCACATGATGCAGCTGCGTTACCCATGAGAGAGAGATGTCGATCGCGTTGCTCCTCCTCCGGCGGGAGTTTTTTGTAAACTGTTGTGTGAATAGTGGAAATTTTTTGCTCAATTGTCTCTGTATTGTGCGCGCGCGCGACTCCCCTGATCCTAGCGCGCTCATGCGCAAGAGAGAGAGAGAGAATGGTGACTAGCTATATACTTCTATAGTTCTCTGCAGTGTCAATGGAGACTTTAGGAGAGAGAGAGAGAAGGGTGCCTAGCTATATACTTCTAGTTCTTTGCAGAAGTTCTCTGCAGTGTCAATGGAGACTTAGGAGAGGGAGAGAGAGAGAGAGAAGGGTGCCTAGCTATATACTTCTAGTTCTTTGCAGAAGTTCTCTGCAGTGTCAATGGAGTCTTTAGGAGAGGGAGAGAGAGAGAAGGGTGCCTAGCTATATACTTCTAGTTCTCTGCTGTGTCAATGGAGACTTAGGGTGAAGGGTAAGAGTTTGTTTGGCATATGACAGCCTGTTGGAAAATATATTGAACTTAAGCCAAATGGTAGTAGTTGGGAGGGAGAGAGTGAGGGAGGTTGTAAAATGTTGTTGGGTATTTTTAATTAAACAACTCGATGAATGTTTTTGGCATTTTTTTAAATTTGGATTTCCTTTTGGCATTTGATTAGCTTAATTTTAGTAGTTTTTATTTCTTAAAAATTTTTGTTTTTGGGGTAATGAAGTATGAGTAACAGCTTTCTTGTCTTGGAAGGAGGGTTGCATAAGTTTTCTATCCAACTAACAGTGGTTAGTACAACAACATTAATTCATGTTCATCAAACAAGAAAGCCTATTGGATTGCTTATTTTTGGTTCACCAGAAAAACAGTTAAGCAACAAGTAAAACTAAGGGGCAACTCCAATAACAAAAGCAACCCCGCGCGGCCATAGCAGCCGCGAGCATGGCTTGAATCTTATTTTGGACAGTGACAGAGATGCGTGTTCTGGTTTAATGTGTATCGACAACACGATTACCTTCTCGAAGAGCATGCGCCAAGTGCAATAGTGGGAGTGAACCGACATTTCTTTGCATTTTGCGCTAATGTGTCCTCTAGAAGAAGTTAAATCTTCTGTACCTCTGTTCCCATGTATTTTCATTCATGTGATTGCAGGAAAGCTTCTTCCAATACAGCCAACCGTCACCTTGTTAAAATTGCGCAATCCTTCAAATGAAAGTGCACGGGAACAAAGGTATGGACAATTTTTGGTGCAGACGATATGGTGGGAGTCTATAAGGCTCATTCGATGATGCTAGTGGTCATTTTAGCACAGACCTAGCTACCAAACTTATTTATTGGGGTGAGCACATGGTGAGGGATGGAACAAGAGTTGGGCAATTTAGCAGAGATATCGCTTGAGGACACCACCAACCTAATGATAGGACATGGCACAATCAATCTCTTCAAACATTATTCCTATTCTATTTGGCCGGTCCACCTACCTTCTTTTCTTCTTCTTGGCAAGTCCCATGGCCTACCATATCTGCACACATAAAAATACACGTATATATGAAGCGAGATCTATCTTCTTTCTTTGATTTTCATTCGGGCCAACCTACAAGCACCTCGACTAATCTCGGGATCTAATCTCACCGAGGGAAGCTCCATTAAAGTCGGAGGTCTTTCTTCCTTAACCATACATGTGTTTCAGTATAAAATTTGGAAAACTTTATGCACATTAGGCTACATAAGTTTATTGGGATTTGAATTCTCTAAACCATAGAATCTTATACATGAAAACGATAAATATATTTCAAATTTGAAATCTTTTCTAGGTTAGGGGTCGTTCTCTCATGTATACTGGCTAGTAGCTTGCAAATCATTCAGCACTCCAAATAATAGGACAACTGTACAAAACTATTTGTGATACCAACTTCTGCAATAGAAATCATTATGGATACCTTCTAACAACTTTTGGTATTAGGAAAACCACTGAATGGTCTGAAATAGATTCGAAAAGTAGAGTCAGTTTCCTAATCTGGGCACAAATTAGAAATTTCCATCCAACATTTTGAGTAGTGGGTCCAAGTGAAAAGTTAGCGCTCCTTCACAAGAACATTTCAAACTCAAAAATATATGAATTCGAAGCTGGATCTGAAGTCCACTACTGCGGGTGCAAACGAGTGAAGCCGAGCTTTATATGGCTCAAGCTTGACTTGTTTACTGAACGAGCCTAAAGCCCATACTTGAGCTTGGCTTGTTTGTATAAAGAACCGATAAAATAGGCTCAATCTTACGTGGGTTAGATGTGGAAACTTGAGAGTGGTATATATGGTGGCACCTTGGACTTGGGTTGGGCAACTTGGGCTCCGAGGATTACCCTTTTTTTTGTAGGGGAGAACTTTTAGGGTCAGGTGGACCTATTCCATTACAATAGGCTTAACTTGCACCTTTGTAGCATCCATTCCATTAAAAATGAAAAAATAGCAAAGGAAATTTTCACACTAATGGGTTATATCAGGCAAAATACCCGAGGATAATGCCACGACATGTTTTCTTCTTTTACTGCTATACCCTTACCTGTTGTAAAGCAAACTTTTCCACGTCTCTCTCTCTCTCTTCCAATTGTTTCGGGTCTACAGAGCAGAGCAACCAAAGTCCTCTTGTGTTCCTGCTCACCTTGCCTTCAATCCTCGTTGACTGCCGCCACATGGCCGAGTTTCAACCACCGCCCCACTCTCTCTCTCTCTCTCTCTCTCTCTCTCTCTCTATGTGGCCAAGTTTCAACCACCACCCCGTTCTCTCTCTCTCTCTCTCTCTCTCTACTGCGAAAAAAAATAAAAACCTTGCTCCATTCAATCTCTTTCGATGCTTCAATTAAATCCCTGTCCTGAACCTAGGACGATGAATGCAAATGGATAATTACCAGAGAGCAGCAACATTTTCCATGTGTTAAATTAAAGAAAAATCTAGATCAGGATAGAAATTTGGTGATGACTGTATTGATAAACGTTGCCCGATTTAAATGATTAATCACTTTTTGTTATGAAAATAAAAGAAAAAAGGCATCTATCTACTTATAGTTGGCGGCACGGAGATGGGTTTATATCCCAAAATGGAAGCAAAAGATATCTGATCAATCACAATTCTATTGCCCTTTCCATCGATTTTTCAAAAAACGAGTAGCTGGATTGGAATGGGAATAGAAAAAAAGGAGCAAATGTGAGGGAGTGAGAAAGGGAGCAGGCAAAGACGCGTGTGGGTTTGTCAGAGAGAGATGAGAGACAAGGATTAGGGGTAGAACTGTAAAAAGACATGATCAAATCGTGGCACTAGTAAAAGTCGTCGTGGCATTATCTTCATCCAATACAATAATCTCTGCCATTTTACGCAGATTCAGACTTATCAGGTCCATAATTTTGGGTTGGATTGAGCAACTCGTACCAAATGGGACCCAACTTTTGAAACCTCTCTTGAAATCCACTCCGACTGGACCACATAAGACGTTTAGGAGAGATTATTCCATGCCCCCGGAGCTTTCTGCACTACACATTTTAATGTGGGCCACTGAAATGTGTGGTGCAGAAAATCCTAAGGGAACCACGTGGCTATGCTCTTGGGGCATAGTATAATTTTTCGACGTTTAGTGCATGTGTTTAGCAAAAAGATCTTAAAAACAGAAAATACGTATAGGTGTTTGTTCTAGTTTTTAGAATATCAAGCAAAAATTGCACTATACAAAGTTTTTTAAGAGCTTTTTTTTTTAAAAAAAACAGTGATATGAAGAATTTGTTAAAGAAAATTAGAGTTTTATAAAATAAGTAAATAGGTTCATTGAACGGGATTAAAAAA
This sequence comes from Rhododendron ovatum, assembly GCA_019656835.1. Classification (NCBI taxonomy): domain Eukaryota; kingdom Viridiplantae; phylum Streptophyta; class Magnoliopsida; order Ericales; family Ericaceae; genus Rhododendron; species Rhododendron ovatum. The sequence continues at coordinate 24,673,682 of CM033797.1, read as the reverse complement.
GTTAAATTCTGATGGAATTCGGCTTAAAATTTTAAAGTGAAACTCGTTTAATACCGTAGTTAGATGGACTTTAGGTACACATATTAAAGCATCTCCAACGAGAGATGTTAATTACTACGTGAACATTTTAACGGTAAAAATTGACACCAAAATTCAATCCAACCAAACAGCCTTCTTTGATGCCAAATACACGTGGAATTGAATGCAAGCCTTCTCATGTCAACTTTGACAGCCACCCTCCTCCATGCCAAATTTCAAAAAGTGACCATTTGTATTTTGACATAAGGGTTGGAGAAGGATAATTTGATGTCAAATAAATAGAATTTGATATAAGGGTTGGAGAGGAGGTTTTGATGTCATATTGGAGATGCCAAAATGCCACATTAGCCTTCAAAATAAATTGGCATCCCAAATTTAAAGTCAAGAGTTGGAGATGTTCTTACTCTATTTTGTACTCTGTACAAGTACGACTCAAACTCAATGAACGTGCACACCACACACGCATTTATAGTTAGTTTTAAGTTCTTGGTCGGGCGTGGAGGATCTACTTTGAATCAGATCGGGAAAATAATTAATTGAGATTCGTGTAAGTTGACACAGAAGTGGCTTGACCCGGCCAGTAGTCGATGAATGTGAACACGGCAGTTAGGCTTGTTTAGAAACTTGAGGAAAGTTGGAAAAGGCAAGAGAAAGGAAAATGTGAAAAAAAAAAAATTAGACGAAAATAAGAGGAAAAATGAATTATTCACAATTCTAAATACTTCTATTTTCTCTCCACTTTCTCCGAATCAAACAATGGGAGAGAATTTTTATTTAATTTTCCCTTCATTTCTGTTTCTTTCCACGAGTCCCAAAACAAGTCCCCAAACAAAGTAGTACTACTACTATACATTTCTTGTTTAGTTTTAAGAAGCGGGTTATCTATCTAATTTCGTTCAATACCATCGAGGCCTCTAGATATTCTTTTTGTAGTCTAGGAGGCAGCACTTGAGCCACTCAACTCAACTCCGCATTCAACAAGAGGCAGCAGATCATTCCAATTCTCATACCCATTTTCCCTTCAGCTTTGCATCATTCATCATCTCTTGCAATACTACCAGGTACCCATTTGGAACAATTTTTTGCGTAATTATGAGAGGTTTATCTTTCTCGCATGTCTCCATATCATCTTCTCCAATACGTTTGGTTGCTTACCCTCTGTACCATGGCCAAAAAATTAGTGGATAGAAGGAAGAGAAGGCAGCTGGAATGGCTTCTTTGCAACACACAAGTATCAATACCACAGTTTTATGCAAAAAAGGGGCGATTTCCGTAGTGGGTGTTTCGGCTCTTCCGTCGTCACTACCAAGGGTCAGAACCATTGTGGGTTTCGCGGGAGGTGAGTTGATAGTTCTTAGTGGAGATTTTTATACATCAGGAATTGGAATTTGGTTTCGTTCTAGTTAGAGCTGAAAAACGACCCAGGCTACTCGAGTTCGAGCTTGTGCTTGTTTCTTAAAAGCTCGTTCAAGATCAGTTTGATACATAGATAAACCAAGCTTGAACATTTTTCTGAAGCTCATTTAAGCTTTCATAGCAAGCTCAAAAAAGCTACTACTAGGCTCCTTTGGCTTGTGATGTATAAAAAATTTCCGAGATACTCGAGATCGTCTATGGCTTGATAAAGCTCGTTCGAGATCGGCTCATCATATAAACAAGCATAAACTTGAACATGTTTTGAAGCTCGTTAAGGTTCAAATCAAACTTGAACAATTAACTGTTCAACCCGTTTATGACCCCCAATCCCAGTGAAATGATGTGTATATCTGAATCTGCTCGTTGGGATCTATTCTGTGAATATTCTCTGTGGGATTTGGCACTTAGTGTATTGTTTTTGTTTTATAATGTTGGAGTAATCTAAATTGGCTTATTAGGTACTGCATTTCAGTTAAACTCCCCGTAAGTTGTTTCCTGCTTGCTCTTGTATCACTTTGCGCAACTCTGTTCTATGGCTCAATTTATGCTGTGCACAATGGCAATCAGTATCTAAATGTTATCAGACTTGATTCAGAATTGCCATTGTTCTATACATGTAGGAGAAGAGTTGGTTGGTATTAGGAACTTCACATCCATCCCCAACCCACAAGATTGAAAAAAGAAAAACAAAGATAAAGGAGGAAAAAGAAGGAAGATGGTTGTTAAAGCTGTGCCTAGCCGTGCACGTACGACTGAGGCCCAATTTGGCTCATGGTTTGCCCCTCAAGGAGTATGGGGCAAGGCAATGGGAGAGCAACCCACTATAGGTACTTGAGGCGCGCGCCTCTCCTTGTGATTGCCTCTTTGAAGTTGCTTTGAAAAATAGGAAAAATCCTTAAAATACTAGCCCTCAAAGCGAAAAAGAACGCAAACTTCTTTCACATCTGATCAAAGTCTTTGTAATCCACCTACTTGGACAAAACAATCGAGGTCTCTCCTATCCACAATCGTGTGCCAGTCGAAGTCGCAAGATCGATCAAAGTCTCGTACTTTTCTCCTACTCCTCCTTCTCTTGTGCTTTTTCAGAGCTCTTTCTTTGGTTTTATACGACGTTTTTCGCCTCAAAGTATTTGGTTGAACTTCCTTAGAACACTATTGAAGTTGTTTGCTCTATTTGTGTGTGTGTGTGTGTGACAGTTGATCCGAAGTAGGACATCTATCTGTAGGTAGACAGAAGAAAGCTTATTAAGATCACCAATGATAATTTACGAATAAAGGCTCATTCCTCGCATTTTGGTAATAATGGTACGCAGGGCATCTTCTAATACGATACTTCAAATTTGTCAAACGAGCTTCTTCATCAGTTGTTTATATACATCGGTTTTGCTAACCTCCGTCCATTAGGTGGAGGATAATATACACATAATTTCAAACAAGTTCGGATGTCAATGCATATCTCACAGATATTATTACACTTTCACAAATATCTAAACATCTTTCTCGGATGTGAATGAACCTTTTACTTATTATCCTACACCCTTTGGGCGGAGTTTAGAATAATCCTACATATATTAGGCTTAAATGCAGGTATGTCCAGATTCATCAACTATCCAAGGTTAGGATCCTTAGTTCTAGAAATGAATCATGCGAGTAATGTTAATAACAGGCCTCATGCTACTTTTTTCACTGCTTGAACGGGCCGAGCTTAAACTTGTCATGTTATCTTAATTGGTCCATAAGAAGAACTGTTCGTATTTGCCTGAATCCTTCTCAATGGATTAGAAGGATTTGTGATTTAGTTTGCTTCTTTTGTAGGATGACATGGTTTCCCTAATTTTGTGCTTTTATTTCTGTATTGTAGAAAGAGTGCTCTCAAAAAGATTATATTCGGAGGAAATTACCGTTTTTCCAAAGATAGGATCCTATAGCATGATGCCAAAGAAAGTGACATTTCCAATCCCAAGATGCAGTAATCCATCGAACTCTAGTGGCAGTGAAGTTGAATCCTCTGATGGGGCCAAGGCATGTATAAGCACCCCCTTATGAATGAAAATGATGCTTTGTTCTTCCATTCTTATTCTGGTTGTAGGCTTCTTGTGTGCTGAGCCAGATGAAATGTTATTTTAGACAATAAATGAATCAAAATTTATTTCGCTTTACAATAAAATGTTTACTTGCTTCATGTTAAATATCTTTGATTCTTTTGTACTCTTTAACATTGATTAACTGTACAGAATTTGTGGGGAAGGTTTTAGATTTAGGCACAAAGTCTTGGCTAGTAATTACGTGGTGGTTGAACCGGACAGTTTGAAGTGACAGCATGCAAGATATATTCCTATTTATACACAGTTACTTTCATCAGATTTCTGTGTGTTAGTTGTCAAAGATCATTCTCTTTGTTCTGTGCTGCACTCGTTTTGTGCTAAAGCTATGTTTTCGTTCAGTGATACCTACCAAACTATTGCTAGTGATGAGCTAATGCTATGCTGCAGTTGCTATACCATAGCTGCAAGCCTGCAACTAGAGGTTACAGCAGTTGTACTTTAGTGAACACTGATAGCTGACATTTTTAGAGCGATGGGTTCAACATACTTGAACCGTTCTTGTCTATGTAGTGTAAGCTATCTCAAGCTTCTTGGATTCCCATGACACATTGATATCTCCCTGCAGATGCCAAAACCCCCAAGTATACCCAGGAAGCCCATCAATCATCTTTTATTAACTTGAATTCAAGATGCAAAATTTGGTTTCCATTTCAGGAAAAATTCCTTCACCTCTATTTAAATTTCTTAATGCAAGACTATTGTGAGTTTTCAATGGAAGACTCAAGTTTTATTGCCGAGCTTTAATTTTTGTCATTTGGATGCAACTATGCAAGTAGTCATATCTGTTACTTAATCCTATTGCAGACGCCATTTGGATACTCAAGGAAGGATGTTTTGTTGATTGGACTTGGAGTTACTCTAGCTGGCATTGGCCTGAAAAGTGGACTGGAGGTGCATTGCCTTCCTTCTCCCATTTATCTGTTGCTTATTCATTCTGGCCTCACATCTTCTTTGTACAATAGTTCTATTTGTAGTAGTATTAACTAGACTCTATCGTCAGACAGTGTTTGGTAGTCAGTTTGACCCTATGAAGCACGGATACTTCGAAATAGGCCCCATGTGCATATCGGATGCGGATACACATACCATACGACCAGACACGTATCCGATACACCAAATTTCTTTTTATTAGGATACAAAAAAGGATACGGCGGGGATGAGCGAGGCTCCATTTCTTTTCATATTTTGGAATTTTGGGGGGGTATTTTGCCTTTGTTTTTAGTTTGTTATAGGTTCTACTTCTAGTATCTTAATCCTATGTGATAAAGTTGTGATGGTATGTTTGGCTCTTGGTTGCTTCCACAATCCGTCACAATGATCTGATTACTTGTCAAGTGTCGAATGTTTGACCATAGATTTGGATTTACTTTTGTATATAGAACGATACTAGAAATCGTGAAGATAACATTCTTTTGACAAACGTATCCTTAACCTACTATTTTAAATTTTGTTGTATCGCCATGTCCATATCTTATCATACCCATATCTCATATCCGTATCCGTGCCTCGTAGGTCAGACCATTTATCAAGTTAGGATTTCTATGTTTAGCTGTGCCAATTATATAGAAAGGTTTTTTCTGCAAGATTTGCAGATTAGACCTGAAGAGATAAAAAGAAGGTTCCAGTTTTTCATCTTATGTGTTCATGGAATATGGTGCAAGCCCATCGATGCGCTGCATAGGAATTATTCATTGTATGGTTTGATCGTGCATTTAGTCTTCGTTTATCTTCTTTTGCAGTTTTTGGGAGTTGATCCCTTACAAGCTGGGAATGTTGTTCAGTTGGTGTTAGTCTTGGGCCTAACAGTTGGGTGGATTTCCACATACATCTTTAGAGTCTCAAACAAGGAAATGACATATGCTCAACAATTACGTGACTACGAAAACAAAGTCATGGAGGTAAGTTTTTACTTCATATTGCATTCAGTGTTGGTTTCTTCTTGTTTGCTAAATGTGACATGCATCTTGGTTTTGTGTTTCATGCCTGTGTCTACTTTTGATATGTAGCCTTTTTGTTCACTTAAATGGTTAAAAGAAACAAGAAAGCATGACATTGTAATTACCACGTTGCGCTTCCTCACTCTGTTTATATTCTATTGGAAATATGTTATGTTCTCCATGAAAAACAGTCCATCTCAAGATGTTGCTTTGATATGTCTTTCAGTTTCCAGTGACTAAGTGGACCAAAAGAGTGTCCTACTCTCAGACCCATATCTAACTGTTTCTGGAAATTGTGAGGAGAAAAATTATAAGCAGCTTTCGATATTTCTCTTTGATTCAAAAAGTGGTAACTAGGTCTGTGGATGAGTCAAGTCAAGTCTTGTAGTGGGCTCTTAAGCTTTGCCTGAAAACTTTATGAGCTTAAATCTGTTGAAGCTTTGCTTCTTTGCAGTTTGAGCTGGTTTTAAATGACCTTCAATCAACTTAATCATGAGCTCAGCCCTAGGTGCATTGTTTTCTATGTAGCTCTAGAATTGAGTTATATTTATGGAGCCGAGCTCCAAAAAAGATCAATGAACTCAAAAGTTGTTTCTAGGTTGACTTGTTTTGTAACAACTCGATCTTAACTTGCTTTTACTGAGACGAGCATGGGTCAAGTTCAAGTAGATTGTTTAGTATTGCTCACCGAAAAAACAAAATGAGAAACTAATTTGATTCGTTTCACAAACGTACGTTATCATCAAAGATGTCATTATCTTTTTTTCTGCTAAGAGATGTCATTATCTTATACTGGTGAAGGACATATCTTCAACAGGTAAGGGATTGCCTATAAGCTTGTTCTCATGTTCTGAAATTGATATGTTTGCACATCAGCCATATTCCTATCTTCTTCTTATTCCTTTGTGCATTTTTTCCTTAAAAAAAATTCTTTCCTCTTTTGGGGCTTCCACTTTGCTGCCCTTCTGTCCGAGAAAAATCCTCGTGCATCTTCACTAATTGTAAATCTTTTACGAAGCATATTCTGATAGAATTATTCCATGCAGCATATTGCGGCTAAATTTGAAGTTTTTTTTTTTTGTATATGTTTTTCAGAAGCGATTGGAAGGCTTAAGCGAAGCAGAGTTAGAAGGATTGCTCGAGCAGGTAGAGGAAGAGAAGAGAAGCCTGGCTAGTAGTGGTGAGCAGGTCAACTAATAACTGTCACATAGCTTATCCATGTTATTGTTTAGAAACTCCTCTTGCAGTTAATGAGGAGGATAGAAATACTTTTTGTCTATACGCTTCAAATCGTGAGCTTGCAAAATGGCAAAAAACAGATGGGGCATATCTGCAATTATGTAAGTAATACATATGATTACCTGCTTGTAGAGAATCATAATGTTTTCAGCTACAAATTTAGATGGAACTTTGAACGGTTGCTTATTTCTAGCCGTTTAGGAGACGGATTCGCTTTATAGCAATGTATTCATAGATGAATTCACGGCGAAAAAAGAACAATCAGTACCTGGCATGTAATGTTTGCCTTCTGGTTCATGGAAGAGCTAACTAAAATGCTTTCTTAGCAAGAATGCTACCATTACCACCACACCAAGACCACCTTTCTTTACACCATTGCCGCGCCTGTTAACACCACACCACGAGCACCTTTCTTTGTATCATTGCAGCTGTGTCGGCTATTCACCTGAGCAAGCACGTCTTATAGGTGTGATGTGCTAGGAGGTGGTTTTGATGCACGTGCGGACTTTTTGTGTGTGTGTGTGTGTGTGAGAGAGAGAGAGAGAGAGAGAGAGAGAGAGAGGCTCCCATGCAACACAAATGATGAAATTTTAAGTTGCATTGCGACTTGCGAGCGCCATTGGTGAGAGAAAGAGAGGTAAGGAGAGAAATATATCAGCTTTTTGTGAAGGTCCTTCAAAAAGCGATATCATTGCAAATCCAATAACAAAATTGTATCGATAAAGGGTCACTACCGTAATATCCCAACTCTTCCATTTCTTTTTTTTTTCAATGGTGAAACTTAGGGCCATTAGGGGTTTGCTCCTTAGTTCTCGGGAGTAAAATTCTTTACGTGCTATCGACTCTTGTCGGTTTGCTTTGTTGACTTGACACATTTATGATTGCTTTCTTTGACCCATAAGCTTGTTTCTGAAGCAACTTCCTCATCGAACTTTGGAATATTTAGGTTTCTAGTGTTTTATCTGAACTGTGGAATACGCCACAACAGGTAATTGGAAGAAAGCCGATACTTTGTCAGATGCCATGGAAATCACACTGGCCTTGACTCGACCTTGGATCCTGGATTTGTTAAGAATTTACCAAGGGAAGGAAAATTAAATGAAATGCTAAGAGAACCAAAGAAACAAGAACAGCTCCATCACATCAAAAACTTGGTACTTTTTCCCTGACCTTATCCTTCCACCCGAAGCTTCCTCCGATACCATCTCGCGATCAGAGGTTCAAGCCGAAGAAACAGCGCATGAGGGATATAGGGCTGCTTACATCAACCAGTTCACTTACCCCGCAATGCGGGAGACTCGAGCATTCAGCCGTCCCCAGACACAGCTATCACTAACCCATTGGTTCATGCAACATTATTAGGCTTAAACTAACAAGATACATTAACTAAAAAACACGGCCTTGTATAAAAAACAATACACAATAGCAGATCATCCATCTGGTCACAAACCACAAACATACTATAATTTCCCATACAAAATTCCAAAAAAGTATGAATCAAGTTTCAAAATAAGTGAAGTTCACAGAAGTCTAGTATTAGCTGAAACAGAATAGCTGTCCTCAAAAACTGCAAGGATAAGTTAAAATCTAAACAAGAAAGGTAATTCACAGAAGGAATCACTCAAAGATGGCAGTGGGGTTTCCTGGAGATGGAGGATTCTGCCGTAGAATCGAAATATTGGGGCCAGCTCTTCTAGCAGCATCAGGATCTGTTGCAGACAAAATTTCCACCCGCTCGAGACCAAGCTGCCGCTTTACCAACTCTGAGTTCTCCTCCAAAACCTCTATCTCACCGAACGGCAATCGCAAATCCAACGCCTGAACCCCAACAGCCATAACCTCCTCTTTCTTAAACCTTAAGAAAGGCATACAAAGCTTCTGGGTCTGCTTAAAATTCGCTTCCTGCCCAATTTCACTCTCCTTCAAGGCCTCCATGATCTCCTGGTCGGGAGCAAAACTTTGTGTCGCAGTATCAAAGTTACTTCTAAGGATATTTAAGCATTCCCTTTTCCACCCATCATATTGCTCATTCACAAATATCAAACCAACCGTCGGTTTGCTTTGTTGACTTGACGCATTTACCTTTGCTTTCTTTGACCCAGAAACTTGTTTCTGAAGCAACTTCCTCATCGAAACAATCGAGTCTTGCAAGTATGTGTTGGACCTTTTAAGGGTAAGATCAGGTAAATCACATCCAGGAAACCCTGCTTTAATGACAAACCCTTCCTTCTTTAAAAGCTCCTTCCAAACATATTCGGCATAATGTGGGCAAATTGGAGTTATAAGCCTTGTCTGCACGTCCATAAACCTCCACAATAGGTCCCGGTTCATGCCCCCGGACCCACAAGAAAACCTGTACTCATCCCTAGCAGCCTGAAGATCATAGAACCCACTTTTAAGAGCTGCTCTAAATAAGTACTCACCATAGTTCTTCTCCGTCATTTTCACGGCAATATTTATCTCATTTGCAAAAACGCGATCAGCATAAGTCGTAGGGGGGCCACTTCGAAAAGAAGATTCAGAAGCGATAACCTCCTGCATCCATGCGATCTCTTTCGTGAGCCTTAGGATTGCGGCATTGGCCGTTTCAAAAACAAAATTTGCATCATCCATTCCATCGCCCGCATCAGCAAGGGAGAATCGTGTGGCATCAGCTGAGAACTCTTCAATTGCTTGGCGCAACGTCCTAAAATTCCCTGTTGACTTCGACATTTTTTCGGCATTCAACATAATGTGACCATTGCATCGAAAGCCTTGAGGCCAGTGATGCTTGGGCAAAATTGCTGTGTGGTTATAAATGCAGAAGGTGAGATGATTCTGGATCAGATCCTTACCTAAAAGAGTAAAAAAATCCATAAAATGTTAGTTGATTGTACCAAGAAAGCAGCTAACGGAAGGAAAAGGCAAAGAAAGAATGCAATAGCTACTCCAATGGGCAGTTAAATCACTTGGCGAAGCCAAAAAATGGCCATCGCCAACATACATTGGTCTCCAATGTTGCTGAATCAATGCTTATAATTTGGCAAAGGCCAAATGAATGTCATATCCAGCATTTGGTACGAGTATCTTCCAAAATCTTGTCGGTACTTCTTTCTCTCTTTTTAATGGGACCCACAAGTACGAGTGGGAACTGACCTTTTAAAAATAACATTGAAGAAATAGCATTTCTAGAATTGGAAAAGCATTGCTTAAACTTTGTACATTGGAATCTTAGCATGCTATACCGTGGCCTTTGAATAGCTAAAATGACCAATTCCATGGGAGTCACTGTACAGATAGTACCGCGACATAATGTGGTATATCAATCGATCAACAGCTGACTTAATGACGATGATGATGAGATATGCCTACAGATAAGGGTGATGGTCACAGAGCTACTGTTATGATGAACACAGACTAGAATGTAAAAACATGCAAGAAACAAACGAAACAAAACAATACCTGAGACCCGTAGATCAAATGGATACCAGTACTCAAACTCTTGTTTCATCTTATTAAGAAGAGGAAGAGAAATATCGGATGATTTAGGGCAGGGCCCACCACAGAACAAAAAATCCCAGACCTCGTCGGTCAGCTGCTCTGGTTTCACTGACGACGTATCAGAACCATACATATCACCTCTTTGTAACAGATGACAGACAGTATAATACGCCATGTAAAGAGTCGAATCAGAAAGAGACTCTACAAGAAACTGTTCGTCCCAAGGAATACGAGTGCCAAGCCCAAAATTGCGAGAACAAGCCCATTGATTTAGCCAACTCAAAGTATGCTCAAAGCCATGCCGTGTTTCATCACAAAAGAGATTCATACTAGCCAAACACTCCTCTGCTGCCTCCTTCCAATTTGATTCCCCATAAGTGATGTACCACTGATCAGTCAAAGCCACAACACACTCATCCCCTGATCTTGAAATGACCTTCTTCTCAGGCTCACTGTAAACAACAGCTTCTCCATGCTCTATAAGCCTGTTCTTGATCAAATTCTTCGCATCCTGGACTCTCATCCCTGCATATTCTCCCACAAGCATAGTTCCCTCATAGAACCCTCCTTTATATATTTTTTTCTTGGCCTCATCAAGCTTCTGCCTCTCATTCGGGCTCTTGATCTTCATATCTAGGCAAACCTTCTCAGCAGCTTTATCTCCGAATTCTGGGGTGTTAATGATTGGAATGACTTCAAATGGTAGGATCCACTCGTCCTTCACGCCAAGCTTGGCCCTGAAAGCTGGTTTTGCTTTCAATTCGTAAAGAGACATGAAATCGTCAGGTGAATCACTGGGGACACTGGTCACAATCCCAGTACCCTTGTCTGTGAGAATTGACAACATCGGTAGAGAGTATATAGTCTCATTGAAAGCTAAAGGAGCCCTCAAAGGCAAACCAATCAAATCATTCCCAGTCAACTCAACCAAACAAGTAGGCTTTTCTGGGACCCGTGACAGTTTCTGATACGCAAGATTAAGAGCCGCCCTCTCTGTCGAGATAAATATATCAGTTTCATTGATCTCAAAAGCTCCATATTTTCCCTCTGGTAGTACCCATGCATTTGTTTGCCCATACATAGTCTCGGGTCTCAATGTTGCAGCCACCAGGTACACTTTCCTTCCCTCCAGAGCTCTCAATTTTGGAGGAAGAGGTGGAATAACCTCCATTTTTATCAACGTGTATTCTTGAGGAATAACACCTTCCCCTGAAGCTCGATCATGATCAGCACATGGTTGACCATCTAAGGGGGAGTATACAGTGTATCTCAGGTCCTTGACAATTTTACCCAACTTCTTCAATTTCCTCAACTGCCACCGGACAAAAGAGTCAAAAAATGGGTTCATGTCAGTCGTGATGAAAGTCCGTCTCCAATCACAGCCAAGGCCGAAAGCCTTAAGGTCTTCTACAGCCAGAGGGGGAAAATAAGAAAGCCAGTAATATGGATCCTGAAACTTGGAAATGTCCTCATCAGAGAGGCCATAACTTCTCATTATCTCCCACTGGTATTTATCGCCACCTGTTTTTGCTGCTGCCTTGGACTTTTTCCCCTTAAATTTATCTGGTGCAACCTCATTTCCAGCATTAGCTTCCTCTAGTTGCAGTTCCGGATCTATGATCTTCTCCTCTGCTATGGTAGGAAAAACAGGTGGATTACCAAATTTCTGAATTTCGCGACAAAGTTTGTCAGCAGAGGCCTTAATGGGCATCCCAGTACAGTGGAAACCAAAAGGCAAGAGCACATTGGCACCTCTCAACCGGTGATAGCCTGCTGCGAATTCAAGCTTGGAGAGAGAGAATGCATGTCCCAAGTGAAGGTAGCCGTTCATGTAAGGGAAAGGGAAGTTCCCATAGAACTTCTCACCCAGTTTGGGGAGAGTTTCTAGAGAATCAGCCCTGAAAACTTCTTTCTCTTCCCACCACTTCTGAACCTGTGCCTCAATTTCCAGAAGCTGGTCTCTTCGTGCAAAACTCTTCCCACTCTCTGTGTTTGATGCCATCTCCTTATCAGCTGTTGGCAACTCCTGACCAGCAAATGTACATAAACTGCAGAAAAAACAACAAAGATCTTCAGGAATCAGGACGTACATACAATAACAAACTAAATATACAGAGAGAGTCCAATATCTTCAAATCGTCAGAATTTTTTCCCTTAGCAAATAGATCCACGGTATGGGAAACATAACATACAAAGAAAAAAGCAAGAAGAATAGAAAAATGCAATGCATATTTGATGGATAGAAGAGAAGAATTAAGGAAAACAAATTTACACATTAATTGAAATCTACATGCTGATTAAGAATAAAATGACATGGGCCTGACCTGCCCTGAACTGACACGCCCTATTTGCAAAACCCAGGAGAGAAACTGACATAAAATATCCCAAGTCTAAAGACCAAGGCCATCCCTTACCGGAAAAATATTGGTACCAATATGTAATACAACTATAGGCCTTATATACTTCTCAAACATTGTAATATGTAGTCAGAGAACTTGAAGTATATAGTTTGACATTGAGCACCGAACCACTTCTGTCCCCGACTCCACTTGGATACCTGTGCACTGATCCATTTCACGCAAAATTGCTCGTATATGTTCTCTTACAAGGTTTGCATACCAGTTTCGCAGGTAAATTCAAATGTTCGCCATATGAGACACTCACAAGATAAGTTATATTTCTAGTTAGTATACATTCCTGCAAAACTGGGAGCCTAGGACTGGCCAGGCTTGTTAATTCTCCAATGTGGCCGATAGATGAAGGTCTATCTGCACGGACCAATGAATCATTCAAGTCATAATCAAAAAACAAAATTATGAAAAACCTTTTGCTTGGGTATTGTTTGTGGCTTTAGCTTTTATCTAATAAGATGGTCATGACAAGATGGTCAGTTTAAACATGATAAAGAAAATAAAACCAGGAGAACAAACATCAACCGGTGCATGTAGATATACATGCATTATGCGTACAGCATACTATATTACCATCTCTAGTCTAATATACATACCTTCATTCTGTTTGTTGAATCAGATAGTAAAAGCAATAAAAACATAACCCCATAAATCAAATGAAACCCGCATCGCATGGTGTTTACATTCTCACCTTAGTTTTGACTACAATTTACAAAGAATCTGTCTGAAGCTTTGGCTTTTAAAGACGTCTGGGCCCTAGGACTCCATAATTTGTGTGTGTGTGAGAGAGAGAGAGAGAGAGTGTGTGTGTTTTTCTCCACACATCTACTCTCTTACCATATCCAAGAAACAAAATTACCCCATCCATCTGCGCATAATATGTTTTCAAAACCCGGACCCTTCAGCAAACGAAAAAAAAGATTGGATAAAGGGTCATTATTTCAACTGTCAGTTTAGCCAGAACTGAAACCGGTAGTCATATACTCAGAATCAAACCATAAATTCATTGAAGTATGGGTATACCATATACACATACACATGCATACAGCGGTTTGAAATTACATGAATCATAACCCCAAAACCAAAATTTCCATAAGCAAATGGTCTTATGTTTTTTTTTTTCCCTCTAAACGTAATATAGGAAAGCATGATGAGTATTGTATACAGAAAATCATAACTAAACAAAATGACTCCAAGTCTCCCACTATAAGAAAACAAGAAGTGCAAATACTAAATACCAACCGAAAGAAGCAAGATTGCTGAACCAATCAGACATTGCACCACAATACCACATCTACGCTAGCAATCTAACAAAAGCATCATTGTTTACCAGCTTAACAGTGAACTTAAATCGAAAAAATGAAGCAGTATTAAACAGCTCACAGCCTAGCATTGAGCTATGTCAAGATTCCCAACCATCAATATTTACAAAGCTTGGTGGGAAACCTTCTTGGGCCATACAATAAAAAAAAAACGAAAAGAAAGCGGCACTTACGCAAGAATTCCACTAGTCAAAAGGCCACCAAACTGCACGCAAAGCCAATAAAACATTAGATTCATTTCTGTGGTGTTTTTGCCTAAATTTAGAGATAGGGAAATAAACTGAAACTCACAACGCTGGGATGTTTTGTAATTCGGGGATGCCACCAGAGCAACTGCTTGTACCAAATGCTAGAGAGATGATGTTTGCCAAACCTTTCATTGATTTGCAACAAAAACACGTCAAATTGAAATTTTGAAAGGATGAAAACAGACAGACAGATGAAATCATGAACCAGCCCTTTGGATTGTGATAAAGGAAATGAAAAGGAAGGATAGTAGTTTCACAACCAAACAAAATGTACCAATAAAAATTCATCGTTTGTTACCAACTTTGATGTTTCATTTTGTTTTGGTAGTTATTAGGAATTAGTTAATGGCTTTATGTAGTTTTATCCACTTACCCTAGGATTTAGGTTTGGATGTTGTCATCTTGCTCTATATAAACAATGTTTGTTCATGAATAAAAGGAAGTTGAATGTTATTAGAAGTCTTTACTTGTGAAAGGTAGAGGTCCGGTTCTCCTCAATCAGAACCAATCGGAGGTTTTCCCCCCTCAAAGACAGACTCTTCTCTCCTCTCATGCTATTTTCAATTTTTGTAACCAAAAAATTTTGTATCATCATTTTTATTCATTTGCCATATCTTACAATTTACAACCACTACAAGTTTTTTTGGGTAAGAAACCAAACCTTATTCACATAATCATTCAATAGAACCCTTGGCTCCCATTCAATACTTGCTCTGCGCGCGCGCTCACAATCATCGCTCTCACAAATTTTAGTAGTTTCAGATTTTTTTGAAACACACTTTCAAGCAGGTTATGTGTCTTAGATCCACACAAGTTAGTTTCTTTTCTTTTCCCACCCTTTCTCACAATCTATTCTAATCTAAAAAGGCGCTATCCCATTTGATGTGAACCCAAAAGAAATTAAGTTGTGTCACAAAAGCTGTTTCCAAAATTGCCCAAAACAAAATAAATGTTTTACTACTTTCTTTGCAAGAATGATTAACTGCTTGAGCAAACAAGTAAAACAGACACCCAATAACTTGACTAACGAAATTGCTTGCAAATCAGTAACTGCATGAGTTTGAGTCGTACGAATAGGGTTGCAAATGCAATTCTAGCCATCTCTCTCTCTCTCTCTCTCTCTCTCTCTCTCTCTCTCTCTCTCTCTCTCTCTCTCTCTCTCATATATTTACATGTTGTGTAATCAGTTTCCTCATCCATATTGGTTGAAAGAAAGAATTCTGACCTACCTTCACTTCGTGAGTTCAATTTTGGACGGTGTCGGTGGTTGCTTTCTACCCTACATGGGTGAATCGTTTATGACATTAAAATAGATTTCACACACACACACATATTATATTAAATAAATGTGCACGAGTATATATATGCGTATAGATATCTCATATCCAAGAGAATGCTCGATGTGGTATTGCCCACCTTCTAGTCGAAAGAAAGAAGCTGAAAGTGATGCTGTGGCGTACCTGGAGACAGGCGGCTGCCGATTGCTGGGTGCCGCCAGCCGTCTTCTTTCTTCCAAGTTCGCGGTGGTTGTCGACGGTTCACAAACTACAAAGAATGAAAGAAGACGTCGAGAGAGAGAGAGAGAGAGTGAGAGGGGGAGAGAGAGAGAGAGAGACTCACCATCGGGCTCGGTAAATCGCCATCGCTGTGTTGGTCTTGGTCCTCTTGGATGAAGTCGGCGTGTGAACTGTGAACTGAGGAGGATAGGGTTTGAGTCGCGTGTTTTTTACATGTTATATATAGATATATATGAGTTAAGTTCCGGCGTGGGATCCCTCATTTTATTAAAATATGGGACTCCCCTTCCCGATTGAATTTCGATGATCCGAGCCGCTCAAAGTGATCAGAACATGATTTTAAGGGTCACCGTGAGAAATCAGCAAAAAAAATGACCGGAAAGGGCTTCATCCGAGCAGTTTTCATTGAACGGTTCAAAAAAAACTGCTTGGATGACACCCTTCCCGGTCATTTTTTTTGCTGATTTCTCGCGGCGACCCTTAAAATTATGTTCTGCACACATTGAACGGTTCGGATATTCAAAATTTGATCGGAAAATAAAAGTCCCTCATTTTAACAAAATGAGGGATCTCTCACTTGAAAATTCCTATATATATATATATATATATATATATATATATATCCGTTTACGACTGGCCGGTTCGGATTGCAAGCCACAGAATCGGTAACCGAACCGGTTTTAAAAGTATCAATTTTTTGTAAACCGAAACCGAATCGGCTTTAAAAAGGTGGGGAATTCAACCGGTCCGGCACGGTTTTCCGGTTTTCATAATAGCCCTAGGGCTTTTGAACAGTTATGAAACGCCAGTTTTTAAGGATGGCAACCCACAACCCTACCATGATAAATAAAAAATAAAAAAAAACCTCACAATACCAAACTGGTTGGCACGGTTTTATAACCGATTCGATTCCATTTTGGTTTTGGTTTTGATTTCAAATTTATAAAAAAAACCGGTGGTTCGATTCCGGTTTTGGTTTAATGTGTTAATCGCACCGAAAATCGAACGGTAAACATAATAGAACTATATAATAATTATGCAAATACCCTTATATAAACCTATAACATCAACTGAGCTCAGTTAGGGTTTGTGTACTCAAAGCATTGCGTGTGGCTCCCTGCCAAAGAATAGTGGGAGGGCTTAAATACTTAAATGGTCCTTACAAAATAGAGTCAGTTTCATTTTCGTTCTTATAAAATTTTTTGTGTCAATTTCGTCCTTTCAGTTTGTGACTCAGTTCAATATCACCCTTGCCGTCCTTCCACTTTGTTACCCAAGTTTTTAATGCAAATAGTTTAAGGTTTTTCGCCCAAAAGATGTTTACTACAGGAACATCATTAGTTTATACAGTACTAATTTGTATCATCAGTTTATATACTAATTTTTTCAGTGGGGGACAAATTTAAAGTGTGCGTGGTTTTTTATACCTTTCACCTACCTTTTTCTCTATTAAAAATGCCTGTTTTGTAAGCATTTGTGGTCCCATATTTGTACACATTTGGGTTCAATTTGAAATGGTCCAATGGTCAATGCACATGGCCTTTGGCCATGTACCATGATTTTTTAGCCGTTTAAGGCTGTTTAGGCCTTCGGAAGCTCAAATTTGCCGTTTAAGGAAATATTTGACTTGCTAATAATAACTTGGGCAAGAAAAATCCGAATTAAGTCGTTATTTTGGGAGAAGTCTTACAATTTTCTCTATTTTCTAGTTTTGCTATTATTCTGAATTTTTTATTTTTGGTAATTTTCGTTATTAATTGATTCGGTGTCCGTTTTGAAGCCAATCAATTAGAGTTAGGGTTTTTCTAGCCTTCGGGGCAAGATGGGATTGATTATTATTGAATGAAAAGAGTCTAGAGAGCGTTTTCTCTAAACCTATATCGTTTGTGATTTTGTTTGTCGCATGTTCATAATGTAATTAAATGGCAGATTGATCTTGTGCGTCTTTTTTTGGTAGAAAACAATGTTGGTAATATTGGGGGAAGAGACGTGGGCAAGATAGGTACCAAATAAGGCTTCCGTTATCCAAGTAGGCGAACTCCGTCCACTGGTTGACGGCAGGGGTGACATTGAACTGAGTCACAAACTAGAAGGACGAAATCAACACAAAAAATTTTATAAGGACGAAAATGGAACCGACTCTATTTTGTAAGGACCATTTAAGTATGTAAGCCTAGTGGGAGTTTGTAGAAGAAGTTTGTGAGAGACTGAAATGTATCCATATTAGGTAGGGGTGAGCATGGATTGGATTGGTCCGGTTTTGTGATAAATCACTAACCAAACCAACTCTTACGAATCAAAAATTTTGAGAACCAAACCAATCCACAAAATGCATAGGACCGAACCAATCCAAACCATTAGACTACGGTTTAGTTTCGATTTTGAACCACAATTTAATTGAATTTGAAATAGACTGATTACAAAGCATTTGAAGAAACGAAGATTCACATAGAAATTTAAAAAGAAACTTGATTTTGAACTAATTTCATGAAAGGGTTATTCTATTGACTGTCAACTAGGTTGTCAATAAGCAAACAAAAAGAAAATAAAATAAATTCCAGCTCACTTTTTCCTCCACTTTCACACATTTTAGCATTTTCCTTCATTAAAATCACCAAAATTTATTAAAAATGAATTCAAACTCATTTGATAGTACTAAGATGAAGAAGGTATATCATAATTGAGTCTTTTATTATCTAGCAATTTTCAAATAAAGTTCAATTAAATGAAATATAAATAATTGCTGTTCAGATCGGTTTGGAACCAAAACCGTGACCGTAAATCTGCAAACCAAACCATTTGATTCGGTTTTTACATTTTATAAACCAGGACCAAACCACACGCCTAAAAAACCAAAACAAACTGATTTGGATCGGTTCGGACTGGATTCACGGTTTGATGGATATTTTGCTCATCCCTAATAATAATTATGCAAATACCCTTATACCCTTACACTGATTAGTGATTAACCTAAGTTTTCTTTATAATTAGTACCAAAGACTTATTATATTTTGAAAAGAAAGAACAATAGCGTCATTGATCTATTAACTCTTGAAAGGAGGGGAATGCACGTATTTCTGTACATTTGAAGTTAGTTGGGCAATTTATCAAATTTTTGTGGGGTCAAAATAGGAAAATTTGACTGCAAACTATCAAATGTCTATTTAAGAAATCAAAATGAGTGGGGTTAAGTTACCCCATTAGTTGAAGGACTTGAACAATCTTTTATGTTAGCTGCACCAAATTATATGATTGATGTTGGACGATGATATACGTGTCATTAAATAGTACTCTCTCTGTCCCATTTTAAATGCTCTCCACGGAAAGTCATGCATTTTGACTTCAAAAAACATTTTTGTAGAAAAAAATCAAATATTTTTTGCACTGTTTCAAAAACCTCAATGAGTACTTTTAAACGGTGCAAAAAAAAAAAAAAAGCTGAAAATTATTTCCCAAAACCTTTTATTTTGAGATCAAAGTTACACGGTTTTTCAGTAGAGTATATGTAAAATGAAATGGAGGAAGCATACAGTAACAATATCTTGAGATTAATTTTTTGACGAAATCAAAATTGTTGAAAAAAAATGAATAATTGGGCATAAAATCACCATATGAAATTTAGTTCTCATATAAGCAAATTTAGGCACACCTCTACTAATCTTATACTAGTACCTAAATTTGCCAAGCAATAAAAAGTGAGAAATGTCAAAAAGATGCTACTTCTACTCCAAGGATGATTCCGTCCATTTGCGAACGTAGTCAACAAGAACGGATCTTGTAGTGCCCTATTATGTAGGGCGCATTTAAGTTGTCCGTTTCCGGAATTGATCAGATATGTATAAGAGTGTTCAAATTTGAACCATTGATCGCGAGATGGACAATTTAGATGCGCACTACAAGGTACCCTGAAAGATTTCCAAGCCCTAGTCAACACGGAGAGAAACTTGTTGTGTCGCAATATAAGGTCCCGATAAGAGTTAACAAACATATCTGAACCACTGATCGCACAAAATGACAATTCAAATGCGCCCTATTGAATGTGCACTACAGAATATCAAATATCCGAGTCCTAGTCAACACGGTAGAGAAACGTGTTCCGTCTCAACGCGGGGTCCCTCCCTAGTGACAGGTGTCCACATAGATCCGGGGTTTAGCGAAGTACACACTTTGGATATTATAAAAACTACAAATACCGTACCCAAGGTTTCTAGAAATATAGCTGACTCCCTCATGTATGAGAAATTACATCCCGCTCCCTGTTGTTCGTATTCTCTGAACAAATACCATTTCGGTAAGTCAACCGTTAGGTCAACTAACAGATTTACATTATAACTCAAATTTACCAAATGTACATGATTCCCTTATTTTATAGTTTGAGATTTTACTCCCTTTTCTTACACTCTCTATTCTCCTTGCCTTTGGCCATATCATCTAATCGTTCACAGTATGGCGTCAATCACGTATCGACACTGAAAAAAGTTTAGAATAGAGGATGAAGAATATATATTTTTTAAGTTATGTTGACTTTAATAAATTCTCTTTTTACTTTCTTTTGGTCATAATTATTTTTACTATTCAATTTATATTCTTCTGGACAACTGATTAATCACAACAAGAACTAGCAAAATTTTGATTTTAAAAAAAGAGACTAAAAGTCAGTAGCAATAGTTTTGCTCAAATTGAAAGGGAATTGATTTTCGCGCTCTATTTTTTACTGATAACGCTCCAATTTTAACGTGAAGTTAATAAAGTAGAGCGCCATCAGTAAAAAGTGAAGCGCGAATATCAATTTCCAGTTGGAAACACGGATAACTGTTAATAAATCTAGTGAAAACAAAAAATTACCCCTACAAATTCTATTAGCTCCAAAACGCGGCATATTTTTTTTTTTGGTTGGCAATTCCATCGATAAAACAATATTTTCTTTTGTATTTCTTCATTATCGAGTTGTACTGTCTTTTTATCTTTCCCAAGTGTAGCGAGTCTGTATAGGATTAGAATGAAAGAAACCATTATCTGTAATTAAGAGTGACTATTTTTTTAGTTTTATTGGAGTGGATTGATCGGCTTATCGAACTGACATCTATTGGAACCAATTGATCAAATGTGACAGTCGTTTAGAATTAAAGCAAATGGAGTGACGAATCGATCTGTGTATCGATCGGAATGCAATTAACAAACAAAGCGGCTTTCTCTTTTCTGCTAGGGTACGACGAATGAAACACAGCAGACAAAACATAGGGGTTTTTTTATTTTTATTTTTATTTTTATTTTATCCGCGACAAAACATAGGGTTGCTTTGGGTTTTAAAATAACGAGAGTATACAGAGCATCAGCGAAAAAGAGAAGCAACGTGGGTCTTTGTTCCAAGACGAAAGAAATTCTTGGAGTTCTCATTCAGTTTTCGAGGCCACAGTCAAATTCTAAGAGATGTTGTCTACTTTCTTTCAACAAAAATAGAATTGTTCGACGGTGCATTTCCGAAATATTGTGGAAGACTTGAGGAGTCAAAACAGTAGCAATAATCAAATACGGGGTGTGGTGAACGAGGAGTCGGCAATCATATTAAGTCAATTGCATGGAGTTTCATTTGTGAAGTACTATTGTAACCACACAAGTTGATATATTATTTGATTTTTTTCTCGTGTTTTTTTTTTAACCCATTTTTTGGATTTTCCATGTATGTCCACGTTTTCATTGTAGTGCGTTCTTTTCATTACTTGTGCTTGATTTTGGATTGGAGTATCTCGTAAGAATTTCACTTGGTATCAAAGCGGGTCGCTCTCAATCTAGATGAAGTTTTTCTTGAGCGGATACTGAGTCACAATGAGCACCAATCTAAACATGAATCATCCTCCCAGTCGCACATCGATTTTGGACAGCAAAAACTTTAATTACTGGATGTCTCGCATTAAAGCAATAATGAGGTCAACAGACGAGGAAATATGGAACTCATGTGTCCCACAAAGGTTGCGGATGAAAAAAATTGTTCCTAAATCAAGCTCCGAATTGAATGCTAAAGAAAAAACCATATTGCAGGCTAATAACTGTGCCCTGGATATACCTTTAGCGCCGTGGATTGACAGAGTATCGAAAAATCGCAAACTGTGAGATTTTGAAGGAAGCATGGGATATACCGGTTAAGTGCCACTAGGGAACTTACGTGGTCAAGCAATCAAAGCTGCAAAGGCTTACAACTAAGTTTGAAATGAACAAAATGGAAGAAGAGGAAACGTTCAATCAGTTCTACTCCAAGCTTATTTCAATTAGGTCCGGATTGAAAGTCAAACACTTTTTTGGACTGAAAGTCAACACTTTTTTTTCTGGTTCCACATGTAAACATCAGCAAGATGATTCCAATTGTTCATTACCATACAAGACTGTTTGATGTATAAGCTAAAATTTGTATCCCAAAATTTGAAATGTCAATTCTGCCATGGACACTAAGGTTTTACGTAATTATCGGTCAAGACAGTGCTTTAAATCAGATACTAATTTAAAGAAGAAATGGATTTGGGAGAATACGAGAGAGAGCATGGGAGATAAAAACACATTGATTATACCCTTTCCCATGCAATATCCAAGAAAAAGAGTAGCTGACTTAACAAGATACCCCTAGCATAATTAACAGGAATAACATAATTAAGTTATCTACGACATTAGAATTGAGTTCAAACACCCCTTTAATCTAGAGAGCCACGACAACAACGACGTATAATAAGTTTACCGGTTGTCCGGGACAAGCCAAAATGATTCCAGCACCAAAGTGCCCAATTTGCTAGCATCCTTTAAAATTTGTACTTCATACTTGTTCATCACACCATCATCCATTGCCTCCAAAGTGAGATAGTACAGGAAACCACGCGCAGGCACTGTGTATGCCTCCAGCAAACTCACAAACTCGAGCCTTGCATTCTACAAGTAAAAGTTGATCATCATTAGAAGATCACATTCGGCAACCAAAGAAACATAAACGGTCCTGCTTGATTGAACGTACAATAAAAAACAGGGACACCGGCTACATTAAATTTTGCATGTATGCAAAACTTTCATTGAAACTCAAGACCCATCTGTATAAAGAAAAAAGAAACTTGATCTCACCCATTTTGGCCCAATTTTCAACCTGGTTATCTAAAAGATATGCCTAAAATAAAGCAACAGCCACATAACGGGTTTCTTTGTTCAATTCAGGAAGTGTGGAAAGATCTAAAAAGATTTAATGATGCTTCATTTCTGGTGAGAGAAACATAGAAGCAATGGGATGTGGGGTTCAGCTCCAGTCCAGTGGGTTATTGTCCATTGTGGTCCAGTACACAGTGAGGATGAACTCTGGGGAATCCAAGGCTCCATATGAAGTTAGCGTGGAGCCTCACATTTGCTCTTAAACGGCACTGACGATTGTTTTTTAACGGAAACCCCCAGCCACCAAAAACCATTGCTAACGACAAGCTTAAGAAGAATTAAAAGTAGAGTAAGCAGGAATAGGACATATTCCCCATCAGAAAATAAAAAATAAAAAAATTATGAAAAATACCAACATAAATAATTACATTAGCTGATGTACGTTATAATGACTTAGGGAAGCGCATTGTGTCTTGACGTATCATGTTTGGGTCAAGACAAACGGGTGAGTATCCAAGTACCTATATATTACTTAAATGTGTAACATCAACCTAACTAGCTAACAATCGTATTGTATATGGGTTGACACTATTAATCCCATAGGTCAACAATATTTAAAGATGTGGATAAAATTATGAGCATGCCGTATTCGGATTGATCCTTTTATACAATTTAACTAAAACAAAAATAATAAAAAAAAGCAAGAAAGAGAAGGAAAAAAAAAACCTTTTCATGTTTGATTAGCTTGAAAATAATAAAAGTTTAATAAAGGTAGGAGTATTTCTTTTTACAACACATCTAAGCATGGCTACCTTCCTTTAACTTTCTCCCTAAAAAAATAAATGAACTTTACTTTGGGGTGCTTTTGTGAAAATTGTAAATTTTTATTATTTTCATGTTATCAAACACGAAAAAAAATATTAGGAGTAATTTTTTTCTCTCTTTCTCACATTTTTTAATCATTTTCACTCTAGTTAAATGGGATTAAAAATATCAACCCAAACATGGCATGCACATAATTTTAGACACATCTTTAAAGACTGTTAACTACAGGGGCTAACAATGTCAACCCGAACACAACACCATTTCAAGCAGTTCGGGTTAATGTAAAAATATGTGATACATTTGAGTGAAGGAATTTCGACATGAACCCATTTGTCATGACTTGGACAAAATTGATAAGACACGATGCCGTCTCCTACTTCAAATCATTACAATTAATGAAATCAATTTGGTAACGATGGTATTTTTCCTACCGTTTTGTTCTGGGGAATTCATCTAATTTGTGAATACTCTAGTATTTTTTATTCTTAAGCTTGGCGTTTTTTCTTAAGAGGCATGGAGTAGATTGACTTTTCTCATTAACAATTACTAGTACTTAAGTTCAATTAGTTTGGCACTTAACGGAACGATCGTTAATGCCGTTTAAGAGCAAATGTGAGGCTCCACGCTGGCTTCATATGGAGCCTTGGATTCCCCAGAGTTAATCCTCACTATGTACTGGACCACAATGGACAATAACCCACTGGACTGAAGCTGAACCCTGGGATGTGAGAGCTGGTATGGGGAAGAAGGGTGTTTGGGGGTAACCTGTAAGTTGTTTATAACATTAACATAGTGTGTGGTTACATGATTCGGTTCTCCACATTGGAATAAAGTCTACCATGTCTTAAGACCCAATCGAGTGATTCACTGGACTAGAACTAGGAGTGTAATCAGACAACCAATTTAAATTCAGTGAAATATTCCACCACCAAATACACAGAAAATGCGCAATTAGATTCAACCATAACTTTGTCAGTACTTATTAACCAAACCTGCTCCTGGTTGTACAGTTCGACTGCCCTGCGAGCCGGCTTTACAATGTCCGGATGGGTTAAGGGCAAGGCCCACTTTATCGCGCCACCAATGAAGCCACCAATGAAGAAAAGATCATGGACATCAGGGTGAACAAGTTCAGTCAACTGGTAGTATTAAAGACATAATAGTGAGTATAATGCAGAAAAAAATTAAAGCACTGTGTGCGTAAATTGGTGTACAAATTTGGAGATGGTGCCGGAGCAATAACCACAAATTTGTGACTTAATCAATGTTTTGGAAATCGGATCGGTGTCGAACCGGAAAAAGTACGGATGGATGGGTCACCGATTGAACCACAGTTAAATCGGAATCCATAAGACAGAACTTGATGACGGGTAAAAAATCCTTAAAACGCTATATCTATGAAAATCATGAATAAACAGATTTAACGCCTCTTAAATGACACCAACAGAGAAAATGCACAGAAAAAAAATCAAGGATACCGAGAGATGATACAAAAACAACGGGATAAACAACATATCTAGAGAGAGAGAGAGAGACCGGTATTTTCGTATCATTAGGGAATAATTCCAATAATTCCTTGATATTGCCTGGGAGGCAGCGCGGATGTGGGTCCAGAGGGGGACGGCCGTAGGCGGCGGCTGCGCGAACAGCAAGGCGTGGAGCGAAGTTGGCTGCAATTTTTGCATAGCAGAGAGAACGTGGAGTTTTGATGGCGTCTCTGTGAGGGATGTTTCTGAAACACCCTAGTTTCGGTGGATCCAAGACCCCTAGTTTTGGTGGGTTCAAGACCCCTAGTTGTGGTGGATTCAAGAGCAAGCCCAGAGGAGCCATGATCGAGAGTTGTGTTTGGTATGTCGAAACACCAGTTTGCGGCTACGGTTATGAAATATATATTCAGGTCTGCAGAAGTGGGGTTTTTTTGGGTCGTTAGATTAGCCGCTTAAATATCAACCATTGATTTTGTTAACATAATATTATTGCTTGTGTTACCATAATATAACATGTCTTTATATAGGTTATATTATTGCTTATGTTACCATAATCTAACATGTTTTTATATAGGCTATAAAACGCGTAACAAAGGAATACACATAATAAGGAAATCTAAATTGACTAGGAAACATAAATAATAATCTGCCTAAATTGAAAATATAATAAAAAAGCTTAGAAATAATATTTCCTAATATTATGGTAACGGATTTCAAAAACTGCAACAAGGATATTTATTATCACTTTGATCCATGTGCTTTTGAGAACGAATCACTTAGACACCCTACACTTTGTCACCCATTGTACTTCGGACGTCACAAGCCTCATTACGCCAAAAGAGCCTTCAACGGTTCAACCAGTCAATAAAGTATTTGCTGCAATTTATTAAACGTTGGATTAACACATATTTTTGTTCATAAAACATATGTACTAATCCCAATACACAATCCTAAATCGAAAAGGCACATCAAATTAACCATCGGAATCATTTAATCAAGAAGGTCCCATTTCATAGGTAGCCTACAGGTTTTATATATATATATATTATAACTTCCCTCGGTGTATTGTGGTTTAAGTGAGAGTTGAGTACAATGATTGATGGATGCATTCAATTATAGGCAGACATAGTGTTAGACTATTTATGTATCCGTAGTTGATGAATTTGTAGTGAAAATTATGTATTTGTAGCGAAGAGTACAATCGATCACCGCGAATTATAGATAATTTCACCTAAACTTTTAGATGTGTGTGTGTGTGTGTGTATGTATATATATATAAACTCATGAATTTCCGAGATTGCACTTTTGGTATTGGTGTATGTCTCGACTCTCGTGGTAAGGAGGGACGGGGGTATAAACTACGGTTTGGTTGAGACGGACGAAGGAAATTGGAGTATGATTATTATCATTATAGACTGCAAAAAAAAGTAAATGGCGGGGGAGGAAATAGAGAAAGAAATACATTACAAACTTTTTCTTATTCTTTTTCCTCTCATAAACAACGTACTACTCTGTTCATTTGAGAACGTGGGGTACAATGCATGTTTTTTTTTTTAATTATGTACTCGGTTAAAGCAATGCTTTCTAACACAATTTTAAACACAATTACATTTTAAATATTCAATACACGTAGTCAAGTTACATCGGCCGGCTCCAAACACACAAAATTGTACTATTTGGAGCTGCGTCCGGAAATTCTGTTCCTAGCCTTCTCCGCAATTTTCAGAAAGTCAGATGGTTAACCGATGAGTACAGTCCGGATCTGTTCATAGTTCACTGACGTGTAAATCTTTCTGGAAGTACAAACTATTGGCTGGCGATTCGGCTTGACCTCAATCATCACTAAAGTCTGAAAACCATCAAAAATTATTCAATGCCTGTCGGGCACCATTACGTGATGTGCAAATTCATCCTCTACTACATACTTGTGTGGTCTTCACTTTAAAGGGATGCTATCGAACACCCCGACCAAGCGGATGATGAGAGGTTAATTCGACCGTTTATTCGGAACGAATAACTCAAATCGAATCTAAATACATACAAATCTAAGATGTTTATTGCTCGGCCAAGATTTCAACCGACAATTGCCGAAGATAGACGATCGGCTCGATCATTTGACATCCTCTTGGCAGTGGTCATAGGCAGTATCCCCCATTCCGTGAAAAAACCCGGACAAATATGTGATGACAGTTTGGGCAACCGTGACGCGGTGCACGGGGCATGGAATAATTACTCCTGAAAACCACCTCTCTCTCTCGCTCTCTCTCTAGATTTTTCAGACGAAGCCAGCCAGCCATGGCCGTTTGTATCTTCCCCTCCATACCCCCCAAACCCCCCTTCTCTTCGTGAATCTCTCTCCTCTGTCTCTCACTTAAAACTTAGTCCACACCCTTCTCGCTCTCTCTCTCCAAATTCGGCTTTCGAAATCCCTCTAAACAATCCCAAAAACATGTTCTACAAAAAACCCTAATTCCATCCACATGGAATGGCGGTCGTGACCGGAGACCGTTACCTCGAATCCCTCGTCAAATTCGTCGAGAAACAGGCGGGGCCCTTGATCGACGGTACCCTCGTCCTCAAGCTGAACCCCGTCGGGCTCCACTACGTCCAATCGCGGTTCGAGGCGCTCGCTGAGCTCGAGGGACTGCTCGCGGGCGCCCCCGTTGATTACCTCCGCGCCTACGTCTCCGACCTCGGCGACCACCGCGCGCTCGAGCAGCTGCGGCGGATCCTGCGGCTCCTGACGTCGCTCAAGGTGGTGTCGGTGCTGCCGGCTCCGGCCAGGGACCCCACGCCGGTGTCGCTGTGGCCGTTCGGGCGGTTGAAGGTTTTGGAGCTCCGCGGGTGTGATCTGTCGACTTCGGCTGCTAGGGGGCTTCTTGAATTGAGACATACCTTGGAGAAGATTATATGTCATAATTCAACTGTGAGTTTGTTTCTTTAAATGTTTTTTACTTTCTGCTTGGTTGCTATTAGATTGTAAACCACCAACTCATGTAAAATTTAAGCTTGAACTTAAGCGGTTGGGGATAACGTTGTTGTTTATACCTGCAACATGGCCTCTCGCTCTACTCCATTAGCGGGCTAAACACGTGTAAATATTTTGTCATTGGGGTAGGCTGAGAGGTTCAAAGAGAGGATCAGGATGCGTTGCCTGTTCTGATATGATATTAGATTGTTAATCACTTACTCATCTAGCTAAAAGCTCTAGCAATTAAGAGAGACCCGAAGTCATCTAAAACCTTAAGCTGTTAAAGGGAGGGGTGACGTTGTCATTTATGTACTCAACAGTTGCTGAGAGAAGTGAGGGAAAAAACAGGTGTTTGAGAGACACGAACTCATCTAAAACCTTAAGCTGTTAAAGAGAGGGGTAACTTTCTTATATATGTATCCAACAGTTGCTGAGACAAGTGAGGGAAAAAACAGTTGAAAATGAATCATTGAAATATTCAAGACAAATTGGATGGTTGACAGGTGGTCGTTGTTCGCTTAAAAGAATGAAAAGATACAAATACAGGATCCTAGATGTTAGATGCCAAGTTGAAATATTGGAATTGCTTGGGAAATAGACTTAGATTGTTTGCTCACATTGATGCCAATGCTATATGGTTATAAAGACTTTCTCTATTAGCATGCTGGTGCTTTTTTGGGATATTTCCATTTCATGTTCAAATATTGAAATTGCGTGGGAAATTGGATTTTAGGTTTTGTGATTGCATCTGCTTTAATTACTATGTTGTTGATATTGGATGCTTTAAGGACACTGCTCTCAGCTTTCTTTTGGGTACTTCAGGATGCACTGCGCCACATATTCGCAAGTAGAATTGCTGAGATAAAAGACTCCCCGCACTGGAACCGGTTGTCATTTGTTTCATGTGCTTGTAATGGATTGGTTCTCATGGATGAGTCTTTGCAACTTCTCCCAGTTGTTGAAACTCTTGATTTGAGTAGAAACAAGTTTGCAAAGGTGGATTATCTCCGGAAGTGTACAAGACTAAAGCACCTGGATCTTGGGTTCAATCACCTGAGAACAATTGTGTCACTTAGTGAGGTAGGGGTAGCTTGATTATAGAATCATAAAGGTGTTTGCTTCTATTTGTAGTTGTTTCATAGAATCTCATAAATGTGTGTAGAATGGTCCTTTTTTGCTTGATATAATATCTATATCGGTTTGTTACTCGCTTGTAAACTCATAGGTGATAGGTAGTCAAGGTATTGTACCTAGTAGAATAGTTTGCTTTCTGAAACGTATGGTTATCTGTATATTCAGTTCTAATCAATTGTGAAGAGACACAAAGTCAGCTCTCATGAAAACTTGGTTTGACTCGTAGGGTGGGCTATGAAAATAGTTGAAAATCAGGAGGCAATTTTTATTTATAAACTCTAAAGAAGTTTGCATTGGAAAGAGAAAGCTCAAGGGTTAGAGCTTCCATCTCATCTAAGAAGTAATTTCTGTTTTCTTGTGCCAGCTTAGGAATCAGGAACACATTCAACCAAGAGTTTAGGAATAAGGGAGGCTTCAAAAACTCTCGAACAGATGGATACTGTCGATATCTTGCATGGTTCATTTAGTAGCCGAGATAGGAGATGACTTTAGATA
Source organism: Rhododendron ovatum (assembly GCA_019656835.1). Taxonomy (NCBI): domain Eukaryota; kingdom Viridiplantae; phylum Streptophyta; class Magnoliopsida; order Ericales; family Ericaceae; genus Rhododendron; species Rhododendron ovatum. The sequence goes on along the minus strand of CM033797.1, from coordinate 24,643,934 downwards.
TTGGTTGATGGAGAAATAAGATAGTATCTATAAATTTTTTCCCCCCTAAAATGGTGATTTTCACTCTCCGCTTTCATGTGTTGCTAAAGAATTTTAGTGAAGCACTACGAGACCAGAAATATTCCTAGTCGCTGAACTATTAGCAGCTTTTAAGCACAAAAACTTATGATGTGGCATTTTCCTGCATGTGCTTGAGATAGTTTTGCTTCTGCTTTAGGTTTAAGGTTTCACATTCTGTAATTGGATTTGGTAGCAGATATCAAACTTGTTGTCCTTCGCAGGTTTCCTGTCAAATTGTTAAACTTGTTTTGAGGAACAATGCTATAAGTACGTTGCATGGGATTGAGAATTTGAAGTCACTTGAAGGCCTTGATCTTTCGTACAATCTTATTTCCAACTTTTCAGAGCTAGAAATCCTTTCAGGCCTCCAATCATTGCAAAGCCTATGGTTGGAAGGGAATCCATTAAGTTGTGCACGATGGTATAGGGCACACGTGTTCAGCTTTTTCCGTCACCCTGACAAAGTAAGTTGTACTGTGTTTGTTTAGTTATTTGGTCCTTTTGCCCTTTGGTAGAAAGGAATGGAAATAAAAGGCGTAAAAGCTTTATTTAATCAATCAATGCATAACAGTTATTCCAATTTTTTTGGTCCTGCTGAACTTACATTCCTACCTCATATTGGATTACCTATGTAGGTGGAATTAGATGAGAAGAGAATTTGCACAAGAGAGTTTTGGAAGAGTCAAATTATTATTGCAAGCAGGCAGAAACGACCTGCTAGCTTTGGATTTTATTCTCCAGCAAAAGATGATGCTGAATTGGAGGGAACTATCAACACGAAAAGGGTAGGTGATCACTAAAGTGATTCCGAGTTCTGTTTCTAATTCTGAGATGATTGCATTTTTTTCCTGCATAACATGTGCTATGAAAAGTGCAATGATTTTACTGAACTGGAGTTTTAGAAGATGTGTTTTTTCCATATGCTTGCAGAAAAAGCATTCTCGTCTTGCTTCTATAGAATGTGAAGAGCAGGCAATGCAGATAGGCTCAGACCAAGATTCAGTGTCCTGTGAAAATGAAACTCTGAGCAAAGAGAATGACATTTCAGATGAGGAAACCGAAATTGTTGGTTTGATGAACAGGATCGAGGACATGAAAAAGGAGCGTTCTGCTCTTTGGTTGCTGGAGTTCAAGGACTGGTTGGATCAGGAATCTGAAAATTTTACTGACAAGGCTAAATATAATGCATCTCTATCAAATCCTGAACGCGAACATAATCCGAAACTAAGGACAAGACAAAGGCACCATGGAGAGAGCTCGAGATATGTTTCCGACTCTTTTCAAGCTTCAGGAGATGAGAGCAGCATGAACATCTTAGAGTCTGACAGCTCCTTTGCAGATAATTATAGTGTTCTGCATGCTCGTCAATACTTTGACCGAATTAATGAAGCAGCATCCAAATTCTCAATGGAGCATACCAGCAGAAATTCTGTGTCTGCTGTTGGAAAAAAGGATCTAAAGCAGGAGCAACTGAATACTTACCCTAATGACAGTTGTTTTTCTATTGGTGCTGGAAATTATTATCTTGATCCCTTGGCAATCGGAGGAGCTGAAAAGATTGATGCAAATAACAAAATTACACCAAAAAATGCTATTGTTGATATTATGGAGTCCCGTTCACCATCTATTTGCCCAGGATCACCACCTCATTATCAACAAGACATTCTGCATCGTCGCAACTACTTAGAGGAGGAATTTTTGCAGTTATCCGCAGAGTCCTATTCAGTTGCATCATCTGATAGTGATACCAGTCTTAGTGAAGATGATTTCACAAAATTTGGGTCCTTCATTCCCGAAGGTGATCAGTCAAAGATTGAAGAGTTCTCGGACAGGAGTGGGCATTTATCTAGGCATCAATTCGAGGAAAGACATAACAAGGGTCATGAGGTTTCACCGTTAATGCAAAATGGTGTACAATTGTCAGCTTCATATGCTGAACAAGCCTCTGGTATTTTGGCCTCAGAGCACTCGCCGCAATTGTTGCGGCATAACATTCCTACTAGTGAATGTGATGATGCAATTGTACATTGTGGGAAGCAAGAGGCTGATTGGTTGGAGAGGAAAAATTGCAGAAGGAAACCTAAAAGAAGATTTATTTTGCCAGTGGAGGAGAAGAATAGTGTTGATGGCAGTGGGCACCCGTCACTAAAGTTGGATGGAGATGTGGATAATGGTACGGACAGGGTGGAAGATGAGCGACGCAGAGAAATCCATGGTAGTGTTCTGCACTCAATTGATAAGAAGAAGACAAGCGATATAGGAATCCCACCTTCCTGTAGCCGTAATGGTGTTAGAATCATTTCTGGGTCAGACTCAGTATCTTTGGTTGCTGAAGATTTCATTGGAAATCTTTTCAATTCTACTATTGGAGATTTAGGAGTTCATGAAACTTGTAGGGAGTATGTTCAATGCAATTGCATAATTGAGCAGAAGTCCGGATTTGGGGAAGCGTACGTGTTTTCATCCTAATTAAATGCAAATATATGTTAGAAATCAAAGTTTAGCTGGACAGTGATTGTAACTTATGTGAACTGCTTGAATCATTGTTTTGTCATGGACTTGAGTTGTGCGAAAGAAGACTTGAGTTTTAAGAAAACTCTCATTTTTGAATATAGACAATCTGGAGTCCTGCAAATGTAGAGTACAATAGCTACTTCAAAATGAAAATTATCCAGTATCCACTTTTCTTGGTATTAGATTTTGATCATTTGTGTATTCTATTCTTGAATACAGGTTACATGTAGCAGAATACTAGGCATTCACCGCGGATTCCATGAAATATAATTGACTGTCTGTTCTTCCTTAACTGACATTGCATTTCTAGTAGATTCACTTTAAGCATTCCTGTCCCTTTTCTTGTACCTTGCCAATTGATATCCAGAGTTTAAAGGATTAGCAAACATACTAAGTACAACCACAATTCTTGCTCTTCATTTAGTTGATTTGAAGTGCATTATATGGTTCTTTGGTTATTATCTTTATTTCAACAATGGCCCCTAGTATAGTCTTGTCCTTGATTGTTACTTTAAGTCAATGGATGACTTGTGGTATGTCTCTGTGGACATACCATTTTCTTGCAGATCACCAAGTGTACTAGAATTCTTTGCATCCCACGTCTTAATTACTTTCGTGTCCACATGCAGAGAAGTAGTAGTATTGCTGAGCAGCGAACTCAAGTTGTATGTACTACTTATCAATGCTGCAAACGATGGGTCAGGTTAGGTCGTAGTGGTATGAATGCAGGATGCATACAATTCATTGCCTATTTAACCTGTCCTACTTGGTAATTTGCTTTACAGATTTTGTTCCATCTTTTGGTGTTTTGCAGGAATTAGCTTAAAACTAATGGGTTGTCACAAAATTGAAGATGTTAGAGAGGTGTTAGTCGGTTTAGGACTCCAGATTTTGAGGTTAGTGAGTTCAACTACCTCTTGCAACCACCGAGGGTTTTTAACTTTAATAATGTGACTGATTTCTGTGTGTGGTAGGATATGCATGGGAATGGGTGCAACATATTTGTTTCCTACCAGAAGTATTCATATATCAAGGCAATTACTATGTTTATTGCATTCTTTTGATTCAGATCTGGGGAAGCAAAACTTTTCTACAAAAAGGTGATCCTCTAAGATCTGACTTCTTGCATTGAAACCTCCCATTAATTCTGGTCTGTACCAACTCGGCAGTATTGAATCGATTTGCGTAGTCTGATTTCTTCTTTATGATGGACTGGAGTTTTGGAAATTTAAATGGCAGTTTGGAGCAGGCTCAGGTCGAGGGCTTCGAAAAACATTTACATGGAAGTTCAAAAATGAGTTTGTTTCAATATTCAATGGTTCTTTTTTCGCGCAAGAATATTGGAGGTATTTATTGTTAATCTTCCCCTCCCTTCTGTATGTGTGTTTTTGTGGATATTCATCTCAGACTGGTTGATCTCTGCGATCATCTTTTAGGAATGTTATCCATCTAGTGAATATGGTTCCTGCAAAAATTTAAACAAAAATTGAAGAAAAAAGGAAAATAACGAAATGAAAATGATATTAGGACTAATTTGGGTTTTCGAATATAATTTTTAATGTGTGGAAGTATTGGATCATTAAGGGTGGAGAAGGCTGTGAAAAGAAGAGAGGCTATGAAGTTTATCAGAGAGGTTCACATGGTGGATATAGTAGTTCCACACCCTTAATACATTTGAAGGTATTACAACACTTAGGAAACAGAAGTGTCTAGACTTGAAAGGAAGCCTTGTCAAATCCACAATAATGTCTTGATGGAGTTAGAATAAAGGAGATTTGTCCTTTTGACTTAACATGTTAACTGCACTACCATTATGCTACTTTCCTTGTGGCACGGAACAATGTTCTAAAAATCACTAGGCACTAGTTGTGTGGAAGAGAGGCGCCTTGTGCCTAGGCCGACTAGTCGGGGACTAGAGATTAGTCCGTTTTTTCTAATTTTTAAGAAAAATACCTCGTAAGAGATGACATAAGACTAGGAAGAAAAGAATTTCAACTAAAGTAATAACTAGTAACTAGTAACAAATAACTAGTCAAACACAAAATTCGACGTTCAAAGTTCAAAACAAAATGAAATTAGGTACTTAATAAATAAAATCGGTATAAGATATAATCTCGTTTCAGTTAATATATTACTTAACCCCTTCCAATTCCCAACTAACGTACAAAAGGCCTAATTAATGCCTATACTCTAAAATCTAGGCTTTGGGCGGCCGCCCAGGTCGACTTTTAGAACATTGGCACCAAACCATGTACTTCAACCATTAATTTTCGTGACAAATTGAAATGTTTATATTAATATAACTAACGTCAACGACATATTATTCAAAAACTTGTTACTACAAATACTTCGTTTTTTTTTGGTTGCAATGGACTTTTCATGTTTAGTAAATCTCATAGCTTTCTTTTTTCTGAATTGGGCAGAAGATTTGTGGTTTCCAAGGTCACTGTTTGTTGTTGAAGCTTGTCTGGTTGTGTGCATTGAAGACGTTATGCAGTTTGGCTCTTTTTCTGAAGACAGATCTCCACCGTATTACTCACTTCATTCTTCTTGTTCCATTGCGGACATCTCTGAGATGGTAATTTTTCCCCTCTTTTTAAGCATCAAAGCTCTTCATCAAGACAGAGTGAGGGCTCTGAATATTGTTCTATAGGTACCTGGATTGTGTACCTCTGATACTGATATTACTTGTGAATCACCGATATTGATACGTATGCCGATACCACAATTTATAATCCTGGGTGTAGGAAAGGAAGCCAATCTCTGTTAGTAGAACAAAGTAGGGGTTTTCCGGAAGTGCAAGGGATCCTTCGATCTCAACGTTTCATGCGAAATGCATCTCATGATCCACGTTGTACATAATCTTGTTTCGTCCTTGTCTTGTTTCTGGTTGCCCCTTTACCTTTCCTCAAGCTGATATTCGACCCCCTCAAGTGGATAGCTTATTGAAACTATCGTTTTTGGGATGCTTTCTTCATTTGACATGATAACTTATCTTCTGATTTCATCATCAATGAACCTACCTAACTGATGCAAGCAGGAAAATTCGAACAACAAATAAATAAACTGCAGTTCTTACGATTTGATAAACTTCTCACAATACAAAGACGACTGGAGGGGAGAGAGAATAAGAAGAAAGGGGAGAAATCTAGAGTCACTAGGGGGCCTTAAATCAAGGAGAAAGAGGGAGGAGGAAAACCCTAGATTGATTGGGAGGCTTGAATCCACAAGCAAAAGTGCCAATGAGAGGGGGAAGAGATATGTGGCCATCAGATTGCGTCATTTACCCAGCTGAAGCTCAGTTGATATTTGGACGGAAAGTAGTGAAAAGGTTAAAGAAGCGATATTCCTAGATTCATTTTCCCAGGACCCAAGTAGTTTGAGGATGTTCTTTTGATGTCTATTAAAATAATCGATTGAAATAAGAAGCACAGATACAGATACGAACATGTAATGCAACAATTCTACATAAATGGGGTCACTCATGGCAAAAACTAAATGAATAGATATATATTTGTATAATGTTACTAGTACGCATGTTTGTCGTCAAACATCCAAAACTAATGGAAACCATCACCGAGTTACGGCAAAATAACACAGCTTACATAGTTAATAGATGTCCACAAGTGAAAAGTTTTTTTAGAATTTTTAACCCTTGAAAATGTGGATTTTATGAATGGACAGCACGTCATGTCCCATTGTATGTCTCACTTGAGACACAGGAGTGTCCCCGTGTGTTCAAGACATGTCCCATGCTTAAATTTTGTTAATAATTGTTTGGACAAGTCAATTGGCGTGTCCTATATGTATCCCTCATGTCCCAAGCGTGTTAGGGCCCCCGTATCCAACACAAATATGGTGACCGGTTAGGCGTGTCAGTAGTGACTGAACAGTATGTAGGCTCCTAGAGTTTGTCTTGCATTGTGAATTCATTGGCTTATTGGGCATGAGCCGCCTGCCAAAAGAGAAAGAAGAGAAGAACCTTCCTAAGCTTGAATACTATCGGCTCTAGTATAGGAAGTTACCCCTGGTTTTCCCTTCTCTTTTTTTTTTTTTTTTAACTCTGCCGTTATTGTAATATTTTGTTTCTTCAGTTACTTGCTAAACGTGTATGTAGAGTTAGTAAACTAGGTTAGGATATTAGCACTCGGTGTCTGAAGAGTTCGTAATCTAGTCATCTAGGGTAAATGTGTTTGTCATTAACCACAAAACCTATTGGCGCTACTGAAATGTTCTCATTATTGAGATGATGTACTGTTGAAATCTTATTGAAACCCCACTACTAGATATTGAGGTATGGAAATGTTCTCGTTATTGAGATGATGTACTGTTGAAATCTTATTGAAATTGTTCATATGGTTTCTTCTTTGCTCTAGAGCTGCAATTCTGTGCTTGTTAATGAGTGTATCATGAGACGCAGTTCTTGTGTTTCTTTGAAAATAATGGTGGGCCGTGATGACATGTTATGTTACTAATCTGATATCTTTTTGACTTATGAGCCAATGGGAACTCCAGAGGATTCTAACATGTTTCGTTATGTAAATGGAAACTCCACCGATACTTTAAGTTATTTGCTCTAGCACTAGTGAGTAGTGGTCTGATTATCGTCTCTTGGATCTTATTATTCTGGTTCTTGTTACTTAAAGACAAACAATTAATTCTTGATTTTTTTTTGTGTTGAATATCTTCTCTTCCACGTGTGTATGTCGTCGATATCTGACCATTAAAAGTACTCGGTCTCCTACCACAATCCAGGTAAAAGTGAAATTGGTCTCCTTTTTCAGGTCATTGACACCCGTGAGATTTGGTGTCTAACCCTTTCTCTGGAACAAGAAACATCAGAGTTCTGTGCTTCACAGAAAGTGAAGGTAGAGGAGGAGGATGCCACACTCTCTGGGAAAAGATCAGCTTCAGCCTCCTCGACGTGGAAACTTAAGTGGTTCTCTGAAGATAGTCTCTTCAACTTTGTGGCGATACTGAAAGCAATCCATGCGGCAACCGCCAATCCATCTTCTCCGCTGCTTGTAAGATGCATATCATGAAATGCAGTCGTTTTGTTTTTGTTTCTTTGGTTGTTGATATATTCATTTCATTCTTTCTTAGAAGGGCTTCTTCGTTTAATTCTTATTCAGTCCTTTTCCTGCCTTAGTGTGAGTAAATAGCTTTCTTTTATCTCTTTATGCTTAGTTTGCGCTTGGCTTGTTGATCATCTTTCTTTAATGTACAAAGTGTACACAGCATAAACCCTTCGATTATGAGGTTGCCATTAGTAGATCTGTTTGGCTGGAGAATTTTGTATCTCTGCAATTTTTCTTCTGTGTTTTTGTGTTGGTATGTTTTGCATTTCATAAAATGGCCGTCATTGGACTAGTGGGATCCACCTTGTATATCAGGCATTCGACTAGAGGAGGTGGTCGGACGGTCCAAGTCCAACTCATTCCGTTCAAAAGTAGGCCTCCATAATATGCGGTTGAACAGGGGCCTGAGAGGCAAGAAAATGACGATAACAGGTAGTGCATTTCACTTTCATTGGTGTTTAAAAAACATGTAATGCTTCTTTGTTTGAACCAGAAATGAATATCCAAACGAAGCGTGGACCTCAACCAAACCATTCTAGCTGAGTTCAGATAAGACGAAGGTAATATAGACAATGAATCAAAGTTCATACGGTATTATTTTCGAACGAACCCAATGGTAAATAATTCAAGTTTGGTTTTAAAACTTGAAATGCTTTAAATATGCTCAAACTCAACTTGTTTATGAGATTCATTGATCTCAAATCAGAATATCAACTTGTTTATACATCACAAAGCCGAATGAACCAAATATTTTCAAATTCAATTTATGTACTCCCTCCGTCCCTAAATAAGTGTCCGGCGCACAAAATTAGGTTTTACAGAACATGCATATTTTTTATTAAAAAATTTAATTTTTTTCACAATCTAATAGAACTCATTGCTATCTATTGATTTGTGAAAAAAAATTAATTTTTTTAACGAAACAAATGCATCTTTTCAAAGGCCTAATTTTACGCGTCGGACACTTATTTTGGGACGGAAGAGTAACAAACAGATCTCGAACAAATTCTAAATGGTCACAAACTATAACTATAAGTAGTTTGATTCGTTAAATGGACACAGACTCTACGTAGTTTGATTTGTTTATCAGCAAGTACACATGTAAAACTTAAACCAAAAGCCGCCACATCTTGTCCACTTGGGACAAATCTATTTTTGACGTCGAATTGATGACTATTCACCATCATCAGGTGTTTACTTCACATTAGCCAAAGATAAGGTTGGATATCATCCATTCAAACAAAATAAAAAGATAAAAGGTGTTTTCCAGACAATCCGCAAAAGGGTAAAGATTATTATTTAAAAAATATTTCCGGAAAAATGACACTAATTGCTCATTTGATTGACAAACTTCTTTGTATACTATGTTCCCCTGCTCTATAGTACACAAAAACAAATAGAAATAAAAGCAAAGGGGAGATATGCTAAATATCCATGAACTCATATAAACATGCAAAAAAAAAAAAAAAAACCCTCTTAATCCAAAACTGTCTCAGATTCCAGAATCGCATATGTTCCTTTGCCTCGATCGCCAAGCATTCCCCCACAAGATAGCTATTGGACATTTATTCCGCATACAATCAAGGCATTTTAGTTTGAATCTGCCTGTGGACATGTACCAAAAACTCCACGTAGGAGAGCCCATTGGGAGTCTTGTCTTCTACCATATAAGAGAAGAATAGCATTCCTGAAAATAAATGAATCAAAGAATGAGTGAAATAAAAAACATAAAATGTAGAAATTCTCGATCAAATTTTTGGTGGTAGCAAGAAGCTTGTTTAGTGCACAAATTTAGGATCAAGGCAAAATGAAGATAGTTCGAACCTAGTGTTAATATGAAAATGGTTTTCGTAGGCATGCTTATAATAACCTTCAGCATCTTTATCCCAAAAGAAACAGATCAAATTTTCGCTAATAGTAGTCATAGAAGTGCAGTTCGTTGAAATCTTAGCAAAAATAGGACATAGCTACATCTTTGAACCCAATAACTACTAGTAATTAGTGCCAAAAAGTTACACAATCTGACAGGCTGGTGATGTTTGTACCCTCTGATGTTGAAATTTCATGCAAATGTGCTTTGGTATGAGCTCAACACATACTTAAGGTAGATCCACCTAATGATAGTTTATAATGAGAATAACTAAATACTGTTCAAGCAAAAATAACAACTGCTCTAGGACCCTCCATAATGTATTTTATTGCGGACAAAAGGTAGACAGGCAGCCATCAAACCAACCATTTGGTTGTGCATTTAAGAACGGCTCCTTCTCAGAGAAAAAAATAGAGCTGACAAACAACTGTAGGAATGCCAAGCTTTTATTGCAAATAATTCCTTCTTGACAAGTCGAGTGAAATCCAATGATAAAAGAAAAGGAGGCATTGAAGGAGGAGAAAAATTAATTGGTTTTAGACAACGACGATATATCAGATATGCACTGACCTGATGCATCTCCTTTCTTGCACAATTTCAAGCTGCAAATACATGAAAATGCAAATTATTGAAAAGTAATGTGAATGAGTTATATATTGAGCATCCTGATAAATGAGAATTTTTATTTTCCTTGAGCAAAGATTGTATACTACACATATATAAGGTCAGTCTTCCATAAATATCAGCCATACCGGAGGTAGGAGCATCGTTGGCGCCTTATCTCATTTACAACATCATTTAGCTTCTTCGACAGTGGATTGTCATATTGCTGCAGTACAAACTGCGCCAAAAGGAAGAAATAATAAATTGACAAGTAACATCATAGGCATTCCAACGGATGAATACTACAGCTGACACAAAATTAACCAGTGTTCTCAGTTTCCATCAACAAAGGAACCAAATGAATCAATTTTCCCTACAGAATTACTAGCGATTCTACATCAGAGAAATAAATCTTAGCACTTGAGACTTCGGTAGTTACCATTTGCTAATAGCGTTGGTTGCAAAGGTTGAAGAATTACAGCCAATCTAACAAACACACATGGAAAGAACTAGGATGTTCAATCAGGACCATAAGTTTACTCATAGAGGGACAAGAAAAGTTCTTTGGAAATTATGTAGAAACACCAGGATGCTAATTTAAACATATCCAGACTTCAAGATACTTGTCAGTCACTATGGGCCCATCTAGGATTCCTACACGAATAATCATGCACCATCAGTCAACCTAGAAAATTTGCGCACCTCAAACTCATGCATATTGTTTGCAACCGCCAATTAATGATGCCACATTGCTGAATAAACATCATGTCCTATGATACAAAATAAGAATACCTGAGGTTGAATTTCATCAAGTGAGGAAATGCCAAACAGTTGACGCATCACACCAGGATCCACAGAGCTCCCAACATAAATTAAACAATCCTCCCCATTCTCAAGAAGATAGATTCCATCATCATTCACATGTTCACTGGATAGCGGGATCGAAGGAGGTATAATAGATCCATCCGTCTCCTGTTAATTTGGCAGTGCCGCACCATGATTATTGGATCATTAAAGAAAATCTAGTAGACAATGAAATAACAATTTTCATACCTTCGAGATGAGGTCCTGGATAGCCACCATCCGGGGGTACACCAGTGGGATTGCCAAAGCAGTAGAAATTGAAGAAACATAACTGATCCAGAAGGACCTATCATCTATTCGCCCATCTGTTCGTAATCCCGTACTTTTAATCAAAGCTGAAATGAAACATGATGAAAGGAACATTAAAATTCAAAAGAATCAAACGATTTGCAAAATATAGTATATTAGCAACCTGTACAACAAGTCAATAAATTTGGCGCTTTACTCCAACAACCAGAACATGGATAGGAAAATCGTTCCCACAAAGAAGTAACTAAATTGTTATTAAGGTACCAGTTAGCATAAGATCACACATCATAATATGCAATGACTTGAACTAACAGAGGCTCACAGCTAAATAAGTGGCATGGCCACATCCTCTATTAATATACGTGTATATACATAAACATATTTGTCCACCAATATATCTCCCTAAAGCTACAGCTTCACACTCCTTAAGTAAATCCACTGTAAGTGAAGGTGTTTTCTCACTTACACCTTCCAATTGTAACCTGTTATAAAATTCTAAAGGCTAGATGGAAATCTTTGTATAAGTCACCATATTTCTCTTGATACTCTCAATTTTGAGATACCTACTATGTCCCATGCAGTTATTCTGGATTCATCATTGACGTTTAATCATCTGATTACATGAAATCCTATTTGCATCTTAATAACGCATAAACATCACTCTAGTAACATCAACAATTGCCATAATTAAAGTACATAGGCTCTGAAAAAGGGTGGACAGTTGAGCTACATCCACATCAAAGGATATAAAACCCTGAAAACAAAAACAACTTAAAATTAATGCACTAAGATAATATGGATATATAAGCAGCAAGAAATATACCAAGGGTGTATAGAGGCAGAAGTTTAAGCGCCTCTGGAAGGATAAGTTGTCCAGCTGACGAAACTGTAGCACAAAATTTGCGATATGAATGCAGGATGTTGATGCAAAGGTTTGTCACTTGTTCCCTGACTTGTGGAAGTGGACTGGAAGGGATTTCGTTCGCCACTACAGGTTAGATTATATAAATGATAAACATTCATCAGTATTCTTCGGTCATATAAAGTTATAAAGTGAAAAAGGAAAAATAGCTGGAAAAGGAGGTGCTCCCTAACCAATCCACTGAAAAAAGTACTCTCACAGTAAAGGATCCAGAGCAAACCTTGCTTCAAGAAACAAGCAAATTGTGTGTCTAAGTCAGCTGAGCGGAACAGATTACTTAGCAGAGTCGTGCACGGTAGAGATAAGGTAGACACTCGTATTCTTCTTTGGCCATACACAGTTGTGTAAAGAAGAGCACACTAGAAAATAAAATGCAAAAAGGGATCAAACGACAACCATTTTACATATGTAACAAAGAAGGTCAGATGTCCCATAAGAGGGTCAGTACGAGGACAAGAAAGCTGGATAAGGTTTGCTATAAACAAGTCAAAATACTTCTACCTGAAAAGCGCATTCTGAGCCATCCTGCAGTTTGTCATCATGTTTCAAAGTTACCATTATAGTTTTGTCACAATCAATCTGCACAAGGGGTAACTACTTAGGAGGGGCAAATTCCATACCAGTGAGTGAACCAAAATCAACTCAACACCATCAAAAATTACAAAACAGCAATTAGAAAAAAGACAGAGTAGTGAGAAGAGCTCGGTCATAACACCAAGATTACACCAATTACTTTCTAGCAAGATAAACATTATGGTAAGTTGTGAAACTCTCAAACAGTTCATGCAAAAAGTGTACATATTGCACAAAAATGAAAAGCATGGTTCACACTGACCCATATTGACACTGATCCACACTGCGGATTGCTGTTTATATGAGCAACTAAATTAGAGGACCAAACCACTGATCATATTAATTAAAATGGACAGGACAAAATGCCAATGTTTGGACAAAAACAATCCTACACCAATCGATGCACCATTGACCGACAACGGTAGCTGTACGGCAAGAAGAAACCCATGCTTCCCATTGTTTAGACATTCTTAATTCCTAGTGCCACGAACTGCCCAATTGTGCAGCCATCAGACTGAGTTCCCAACGAGACTCATATGACATTTAGATCGCCTTCCTTTTTCCTATTTTTTTCTTTTCAAATGAGGTGTGAACCCTACAATCCAGCCCATAGTGGCACCTCAAAATATAAAAGACCTATACACCCCTCTATACCCCAAAAATATCTACCTTGTCCAAAACTGACACAAAGTAGGGTTGCACTCTCTTGAATCCCAACTAAACAAAGTAGAAATCAAAAGGCTCTTAATTTTAATCTAAAGTATCTCCTTCCCATCAAATTATCTTTGATTCCTCTCTCTCCAAATTGACCAGATCAAGCATAGCGGGATCACAACGGCATAACCCATAGCTTCCGTTTTCTTTTAGCCACTCTAGCCCCATACCATTCTTGGAGGAGCTCTACCACCGTCGCCGGAAAAAACCACGACATGACCCACAAAACAAGAACAGCATTCCAAATCTTCTTTAGCGGCCAGACAATGAATAAACAAAATGCGCCACTGACTCTCCATCTCTCAAGCACATGGAACACCGATTCACCATAACCATCTGACGCCTTATAAGATTATCTATGGTAAGAATCTCATCCTTAGCTGCACAACAAACAAACAAAGAAACCTTAGTAGGCGCTCGGGTACCCCAAATAGCTTTCTAGGGAAAGGAATTATTTGCTACTCCAACCAAAACTAGGCAGCTAAGGATATAGAAATTGGGGAAAAGGGTTTGAAAGGATAGTTCTCAGAGCACTCCGATGGATTTAATTAGGATAATTACAGGATAGGTTCAACAACCCAAGCCATTCCTTCCCTCATCGGTACTAAGATATTTGCTATAGGTTTTCCTCCCGAGGAGTGCAACTCTCTAAAGATCACCCTTTTATCCACCATGGAATAAACTCTTCCCCTGCCCTTTCACACTTCCTTGAGTGCTAGAGCAACTCATAACATTCTTTGGACAGTGCAGGTATACTAGGACATGAATTCAACAGAAACGAAGTTAACTAGGGATAGTTGAACACAAGAGAGGCACACTAAGGTCAGAGTGAACCCACCATTCGCATACCAACATCTAGTCTCCTTTAGGAGCAAGGATTTCATTTAATAAAATGTGAAGCTCTCAATGAAGGATTGCCCTAACAACTCAAGCTAGATGATGCAATTACTGCTGAATTCCTTCAGCTACTTGAGAGTATTTCAAGAAGATGCCGATTTTATTGAGAATCTCGCAATCCAGGCTCCTGCCAAGAGAAACCAAACCTACTGCAATTTACCAGACTATTCAACTTCTAACTCTAGTCAATTTTCATTTACTACCCAAACAAACTTCTAGAAGAAAGAAGACAACTGTTGATTCACTTTGGCAACGACAATAAAGGAATCAAAATGAATCCTGATGCCTCGCTTCCATCACAAATTCTGGAAGACAAAACAGTTAATGGAGCAAGGAGTCCAATTGAAGTCATGAAGTACCATTTTCCATGTCGACTCGTCGAAGTACTATCTTAAATACAGCATGACCGGTACCTTACTACCTTCAAGGAACCTGCCCAGCATGCTTTCGTCGGAGGAACTGATTTATAGACGGCGTCAGCTTTATAGGGGGGCGACCTGAGGTGTCAACCCCAACCACTTGGCCAAGACAATTCCTTTGAGACCCTAAGCTTGTACCTTTAGGACTTGTTTGGGCATACCTTTAGGACCTAGAAGAGTTAATACAACTTTAGCATCATTTACTTACCTCTACATGCACTTTTTACTTAGAAGGAATGACCATTGAAGGATTGCTTAACGGGTCTTGGAATTGAGGTGAATATCGTATACTTGGTTCCATTACCATTCCTTACCACTTTGCAAACTTAAATGCTTAGTATGTAGAGAGAGAGAGAGAGAGAGAGAGAGAGAGATTAAATAAACGCCTCACTTCATAACCAGGTTATGAAACGTTCATCAACACCAAATCATTTTTTCTTAAATTTTGCTGCAGTCAACAATACCCTAACAGATGAGTCACAAGAACGAAAGAATAATCTAGTATTACCCAAAGAACAAGCATCTCATAAATGATATACTAACCGTAGGTAGGTCAACATCGGTTGGAATTCGCTTGCAGAAGTTTCCAGAGTATTCCTGAACTTGGATACCCTAAAATGAACGGAAATAGAATATTAGCCATTTTACTGTAATGCGGAAGAATGTCCATGAAAACAAAACCAATAAATACAAAGAACTAACCTGGCTACATCTTACACGCATGACTGCCTCAAAACCTTGGGGCCTCGTGACATTCCATCGAAGATCGTTGTAAAGCTTGGCAGGCTCAGAAAGAGCAGAGAAAGGGAAATAATAATACACCTGGAAGGAAGCAGAAATTCTTGATGTCCAGATTATCCATTTGTTAAATTTTCCTTGTGTTACACAAAGGAAGCAAGGTAATGAGCAGAGACATTGAAACAAAGCCTGCCCCTATTTTGATGCTTTCCAGCAGAATCCAGCTTTGATTTAGGGGCATGGCCCACGACATAACATCCCTTGTGTTCTTCAAATTTTGGAGGTATTTCAATGGTAAAACTTTATGAGAGGAGCCACTTTGTGCTTATATTGCCAAAGGTCAGCCTCCAATCCTCCCCTACCAATACCCCCTTCATATGGGGATTAAATAACTATTGTTATTGTTGTTGTTGTTGCCTTATAAACAAATTACTTGAAAGTATAAACCTAACTGAATTCCCTATTGGCTATTATTAACTGAATTCCCTATTAAGTGACAAATCTTACAATATAGTCCACTACTACACATGTATTTTACAGGGACAAATGGTGTGCTCCTTATATAATAGATATTGTACTGGAAATCAATTAATCATTTTCATGCAAATTGATAATACTAGTACCAGCCGGTTTGTGGATGTGCAGTCCTGGAGAAGAGATCTATACATGGTGCTTCTGTGACTCTGTCCATAGTCCTATGTACAATATGGTTCCCTCTAAAAAGAAAACCTACTGGGCACTAATCATCTTTAAGCACACTGGATGATTGGAAATTCCATGCTGGTTGTAGTTTTTTTTTTAATCATTTTTTCTCTTTTGGAGTGGGGACCCCAAGCCATTCGGAATTGACTTGTTTGGGGAAAGAAAGTAATAGCAAAAGGTCCGCATGATACATGATCAAATTAAGTGGGGTTTGTGCTGTTCAACAAGGACAGAGTAATAGCATAGTGACAGTTTTCCACCTGGAAATTGAGAAAAGATGTAGATGGCAGGATAAGTGAATTAAAAGAACACACACAAACCAGGAATGTATTGTACTGCTGCAAATTTTCATGCGAGGAAAAGTCACATTAGAGCTTATTCTAAATCCCGCTAGTATAGAGGATATAGAAGATAAACAACTTTGATTCCATATTTTGCCGGCATAGATGGTATTGCAAAAGAATCACTTTGGAGACATCGCATTGCAGCAGTTACACATAACAACAATTCTTGGAACCTAAGAGCAACTAACATTTCAGGACTAATGTGAGTCATGTGACAACTATGAGGCTAGAACAACGAAAGAGTCATTGGTGAATACCTTCCCTCCAGTAGTTCTTGGGATGACAGAAATTGAAGCAATGTCCACATAGGTTTGGGTGGTAATAAATACGTCAACGCACACCTGAACACATTATAAGATCGAATTGAAGGAAACTAATACTTGCAATCCTGTCTCAACATACAATCACGGGAGATCTCAAAAATAAGTCCACTAGGGGAAAAAAAACAGTCAAACGGAACCTGGTACTCTGCAAGTTCAACAGCCATTGCCTTCAAAACTTTGTCTGCTGGTTGGAGTAATTTATTGGCCTCCTAAAGTTTAACAGAAGAAAGAACACCATAGTACAAGATCAGAACACCTTGACGAATAGAAATGCATCAGAATCAAAGATGAGACACATCCACAAGTGTCGTCAAAGGTAAAAAGGAAACAGAGGCGATGAGGCAAGCTGATGGCTTCATTGATGCATGGTGATTGCTAGGTAACATGGACAGAATATCCATAATTCAATAATGATGACAATCTCGACATTTCAAACATTAACTCTAAGCGAAAGGGAAACCAACAAAATATGACATTCCAAGTGCTAAACATCAATCAAAATGATAAAAATATACAACAAAATCCGATATTCTGAATACCAATAGGGTAAGACATCCAATCAACCCTAAAACACATTATTTAAATACTTAGAACCCCCAAAAAAACTAATAATATAGTCCAAGCCATCATTCCTAAAGCCTAAAATAGCATCTACACAGAGCAATAACCTGGGCTTCTGCAAGGTATTGGTCCTTTAGAATCCCAGTCAGCCCCAAGGTTTATAAATATACAGCTATAAGCCTATAACCTATTTTTCTGGTTGCCAATTGTTTATTACAACTCAAAACTAATGGCTGCTATCAAATAAGCGATGGTAAACAAAAGGAAATCATCACTTTGAGTGACTTTTGCTTCAACCTGAAGCCAGCACCTCAAGTGTCTCAACCTCACCTCATGCACCAGGAAGTGCTAAAGCTACCCTCACGTACCACCTAAGCGAGTCCTTAGGCATGCTCTCCAAAACATTTCACTAGAGCAAGTCTAATTAAGCTACTGACTCTTGCCACCCACACTATCCAGGATAAACAACAGGGTTGATCATTTATCTCCTCTGGAATTCACAACCACCATAACACCTCCGCCAGATTGGTTGAGGCAATTCTTTCATCAGAAACTGATCGACAAATATCATCATAACCACCCTTTTTCCCATCACCCAGATGGAAAGACTACTTCAGTAATAGCAAGAAATGCCTTTTCACAGGCAACTAGGGATACATGGATCTTACCACTCTTGATTTTAAACCAATTTGTGATACGTTGGATTCAGTCGTGTGGCTCCCTAATCCTGCTGGTTTTACTGTGTTTTCTGCTTGGGAGGCTATTAGGCTTAAACTACCTATTCAGCCTTGGTCTCGTGTTGTTTGGTACAATAGAAATGTTCCTCGTATCTTTTGTGTTGTGGTTAGCTGTGCAACAGAAATTAAACACAAGGGACAGGTTATTGAGCTGGGGTATGTGTGTGGAGGATGGTTGTGTGTTCTGTAATAATGCCCAGGAGTCCCATATACACTTGCTTTCCAATGTGCATTCTCTCAATCAGTTTGGAGGGCTGTTTTGCGAAAATCCTTGACTGATCAAATCCCTTCCTCTTTACTGAGTGTGGTTGCATGGTACATTCAGACAGTTAAAGGGTCTGGGCTTAAGAGTTGGCTTTTGAAAAGTGTGCTTGCTGCTTGTGTCTATAACCTTTGGATGGAGCAGAATCAGAGGATTTTTCAACACAAGGTTTCTTCTCAGGATCAGGTCATCCTCGAGACTGTAACTGCAATTCGGGATTTGCTGAACTTGAAAAGGGGTGTTAAGCAATCTCATATGAATGTGAGTTGTGTTGTAGTTGGGGCCTCTCAACTAGAGTTTTTGATCCTCACTGTTTAGTATAGGAGTTCTTTGTAAAGAGTTGATTGGTTCTTTTTTTCTTAAATGTCTCTTGTGGTATGCTGAGGCTTGTCTCAGATGCCTTGGTTTTTTTCGGGGGAATGCCCCTTAGAGTTTGTACATGAGTTTGAGCTTTATAAAAGGAAAGTGCTTATCAAAAAAAAAAAAAAAACTAGGGATACATGTACCTACTTCATCATCCACCTCAAGGGAAAGCAAGAAAATAGCAGTAGAAAGCACCAATGGACTAAACAAGGGAAGGAACCAAAGGGTATACGATTAACATACCTTCTCTCCAGCAGAGATATTCGTCCTACCCTCAGCCTCTCTAGCAGAAAGGGCTCCAATACCGACAGATGGTAAGACTGTACACAACATAGAACAAAACCAAAATAGTCAGACCCAACAACTCTGTCAACACTCGCAACTAACTATGATGTCCACACATTTGTAGTAAATATACCGGATCAGAAAGATCCTATGAAATAGAATGACTAGGATAAAATAAGAAGTTTCACGGTGTGAAGTGAAGGGCACTTACAAAATGAATAATTTTCCCGTAAAAGGTAGGATGGAGAAAATCAACACCACAAGAAACTTATATCCATTTAAAGCACAACAATATATAGTCTCAATGGCAACGTGGAGTCACAAATGGTTAAATTATTGGTGTAATGGCTTTTATTGTATCATGTGTCCTAGGACATTTTATATTTCGGTGTCCAGCTCTTTAGATACACATTCGTTTCATCAAGGTTGCACCCATTCTGGCTCATTTCTTAGGTACACTAGTCTACTAATATTTATGCTGTCAGAGAAAATGATATAGAAACCAGTAGAAAAATACTTTTTCAGACTGTTAAATCTAGTATCATGTGAACGTGTACCATGTTCAGAAACATACGTTCCAAAAAAAAAAAAACCACTAACCAACATGGCTACGTAGAACAGATATGGGCCAGCAATTTCATAGCCAGTTATACACAATACCAAAAATTGGACAACATGAAGTTGACAAATTTACCTGACTGAAATACAAGAAGTTTCCCTCCAGTATTCTTCATTGCCAAGAAACCAGCCTGAGGCAAAAAAGAAAAGAAAAAAGGAATGGTGATCAAGAACCAATTCAAGTGACTAAAATCATAAAACATTATGATACACATTCTGAAATAACCAAATATATGTGACCACATAAGGTAACACCCGAACACTGTAAATTCTCCATGTTAGCAGACTCTTATGGTTTGCAAAAAAAAAAACGTAGTTATAAAAATTGAATGGTGGTCAAGAACCAATTCAAGTAACCAAAATCATTGTGATTGAAGTATGTGATGTAGCAGACACTATAATCTATCGATCCTACCACTTCCACGCTATGACATATGCCCCGTAGGTACAATTGGCATGACATATTTCTTAAAGCAAATCTCAACTCCGATTTTCTTGTCGTGGACAACACCAGTATATTTCGTCGAGCTAATCTGAAGTATTGATTTATGAAATGAATTTTGTTTTGCTTTGATTCGCCCGAGTTAACTTGGATTAGAGTGAGTTTGTCTTGGCAGGTTCTATGAAGTATTTAGAAGTTTTGGCTACAAAATTTAGGATACCAAGTTGACTGTTTACCTTCTAAAGCTTGCAGACATACTTTTTTCCTGTTGGAGTTCTTCTAGAGCCAAGGTAGTGTTGGTGCAATGGAGGTGAGAATTTTGGGCTGCAGAAGAGCAGACCTAAGCTTTAGCATGCCGAGGCTTGCCCTTCAAGTTCTTAGCGAGTTCGAGCCCGAGCCCAACTGACCTACCTACGCTTGAGTCAAACTCGAGCTAGTTCACGAGCCTTACCCAGCTAAAGCAAATATACATTAAAACTCACATACATGTCTATAGCTACACAAAAGATTTTTATAGTCTATTACTATTATTTTATTTTTTCTATAACTTACTAAAACTCAATTTAAGAATTGCAGAATCCTTTCCAATACGCATGCTGCTTCAAAATTGTAAGAGAAAAACATGTTAAACTAGTACAAAAACGCTATATGAACAGTAGTTTTTCTCTCCTTAGTACAATGCCCAATTCATGAGCCTTATGGAGTCAAGCTTTGGCTAACTCGAGCTCAGCTTGTTTACTAAACAAGTTTAAATTTCTAGTGGAGTTTTTTACTATCTGACCAAGCCGAGCTTCAACAAACCCATGTCGAGCGAGTATCCAGCTACTAGGAAACAGTTCAGTTCATTTGCAACCCTAGGTAGTAGGTGATTTATGAGAAGAGGTTGGCATCGTGGAAGAGGAACCATATGCAGAAGATTGATACTGATTTAAGAGTAATTTGTCTAGCTTGTTGACATATTTTTGTCCACATCTACCCTATTCAAAAATTGGGAGCCATAGATTGGAAAAATCGATGAGGGACTTAAGGCTGGGCTGGAGGAGGTGCATTAGTAATAGTATCACCTTAAAACTTGAAAAACAGTGCATTGTTGAAAGGAAGGAGGCGGTTGGCCATTAGTGACATGATCTTGTTTCGTCGTGACCTTTGATTTTGGAAGGAAGGCCAAATGGCAGTTCACAGCGCCTTCTTCCTATCGAAGGCTTCCTACTATTGAAAGCTTCTTAGAGGAGATGGTCCTTTCCCTTCGAAACTAGTCAGTAGTAACAGCTCTCAAAAGGAGCGCTTTCTATCTTTGAACAGAAATGAGGGACCAACAGCTCTTTCAGACGTAGCTTTCTATTTTTTGACAGTATTGAGGGAACTTATTCTTGTCATCCACAATTTGAGAGAGAAAAGTTCTTAATGGATTGTGGGCAATGAGGCGAATGGATTTGAAGATTCTCATTCTCCATTTTTGGTACTGCTTGGTTGATGCCTGGATTAGTGAAGGTTGTCTATCTTGTTGGCATAGAGCCTAGAGATGATCCAGAGAAGGGTAATAGGAAGGCTTTGGGATGTTACGTCTTCGTGCATAATGCAATGCACTGGAGGGATAGAAATTTTTAGATCGTTTGAGCGAACCAAAGCCCAAATGTGCCTTGAAATGAACAATGCTGACAACACTTTTTTTGTTTGTTTGTTGGCTCAACTACCCTGTTCTTTGGTTGATATACAGGGGTTTCTACATTGTTTTGTAGTTCGAATACGTAGTGGATACAAGGTGACACCCTTCGTGGCATTCCTTTGTAATATAATAGTAGCTACTGAAAATGATTTCATTTTATTTCTAGGATAGCCTTCCCAATCATGCATAGATAAGGGTCAAAGGCATTAGACACCATTTAAGCTGTCGCTTACACAAATTAATTACTCATTAAATGATCAAAATTATTCTTCAAAATCATATGCATCGGATACTTTTGTGTCGCAAGTTTTTTTTTTTGCTTACAAAAAAAAAAAACTGATGATCACATGGTCAAGTATGTATGATCACCATAAAACTTTTGACAAACCTTGACTGCTGCACCAAAGGCTGAGTCAGCTGTTCTGTTATTCTCAAACATGGTTGGGATATTTTCTAGCAATAGCTCCAAATGTTGGCGGCACTGAATCCTCGAAACAAATAAATCGTGAAAAATTCTTTAGAAGTTCCTCGAGGTAGAAAAACTAAAAGAATCATTTCTCCAGAATACCTTTCATATAATTGCAAACAGCGCTACTAAAGAAAACAAAAACCAATAAAAACCAAAAATCACCTCAGAAAGTTGAACTATAACATCAGCTTGAAGAGGAGTGTAAACATCTTGGACATCAGGAACTATAAGCATGAGCGGCTGTGACAAAAGATTCAGAATAAACAAATAAGCATCAACAAAAGTGTTTAAAAGCCGATTGTTATTATACGTCTTTAATTTTTCAGCCACATTTCATCATGTATCCTCTTATTTTTATTGGCAGCAACTTACAAAAATGAAGACGATAGATGCAAACATGTTAAAGGGGGCAAGAAGTACACCATCATCAAAAGCAAAGGAGACAGAAGGAAAAAAAAAAAAAAAGAGCAGAAAAGAGCACTATGTACTAATGCTTCCAATCATTAGAGTAAAAAATAAAGGAACCCCCATCCACAAGACACTTTCCAAGATACTCCAAATGACAAATCATATGGAATACTCTTTAAGTATTCAAACCTCAACATCAAATGCAAGCAATCCTTTCTATCCAAAGATTCCAAACCCATAAAATCGCACATACAACGGATCTCCACAGAGCTTGGAATTACATAGCCTCTCAAATCGATGTGTAGCACATAATCACAAGAATATAGGGTTAGCCAATAACTTTCTGCAACATGAAACACCCTCCACCATAAAAGAACCTAGTGTTTCTGTTACCGTTCCGCAGTCATAGGTTCCTGGGTTATCGCCTCCAGCTATCTCTTCCATTTTTGCAATCCTTATAAAATCTTCTTTGGCCCTGACGCTAGACTTCTATTCTTCTACCAAAAGCTCTCTTTCCTGCTCAATCTTGTCTATTATCCCACCAATATCCCATGCATAACGGGAACGCGATCAAAATCATTCTCGAAAGTGATAATTGAGCAAATCTGAAAAGATCTCCCCCAATTGATTAGAAATCAACAATCTGTCAATACAGGACATACGAGGGGCCTCTTGAGAACCAAACTAAGTATATTGGCCCCTACAATGTTGCGTCAAGTTGTCAACAAGCTTCATCTCACTGATAAAAGGAAAAAAAAAACCCTTCATATTTCACTACTGATAGTGTCACAACCAGTCGCTCCTACAGAAACGCACCACGTTAAAATCACCCTCTATCCACAAGGGGCTTCCAACTAAAAGCCAAAGATGCTAATCTTCCTAGCATTTCTAATCTTAGATTGTCAACAACCAAACCATAAACTCCTGAAAATACCCACCTAATGCCATCCTCTGCATTCTCGAAAAAACATGGTACTGACAAACCTCCGAGCTCACTATCCACCGCCTAAACCACCCTTCCATCCCACATCACCCACATCCCATCCACGGCACCAAGAGAATCCAAACGAACCCAATCTACCCGTATATTCCTCACCATCTCCCTCAGAACTCACTCAACTTTGTTTGTAGAATACACACCACATCAGCTTTCCACTCCTAAAGCATAAAATTGATTGCCACCTTTTTGTCCCCACATTCAGACCCCTCACATTCCAACTAATGTTGTTAATCTTCATAGAAAGCTACGATATTAACCCCTCCTTACTCCTACAACACCCCTCCCCTTTCAGGTTGTTCCCATCATAACTAACTACTTATAAGAAAAACCTTAAAAACATGCAAACTACTCATTCTCCTCAACACCCACTTGAAACTGCCTTTTGAATCATCCCTGCTGTCAAAAGCTTTCCATCATCCCTATCTTCTTTCACTCCAATGACGGTGAGTGATGTGTCCACAACCAAGTCTTGAGCCCAACCCAATTTTCCTAGAACTCCCAAGTCCCAACCCACCCACAGAAACAGCCCACTGACCATATCCCCAAACATCCTCCTGAAAAAGCACCATTGCTTGTGCCAATCCCCCTATATACTTCTCCTAAAACCCCCGCCTCCTCCCTCGAACCCACCCTCAAAACCTCCCATACTGACTCTTACCCAGCATTACCCACCCTCTGTGAACTATTCCACCCGATCTCACCCACACACCCAAGTTCCGGAGAAAAAGGAAGGGCTAAATGTGAGTCCAATTTTAAATTTATCTCATCTCCATACTCCTCTCTCCCTGGACCGAGAGGGATTATCTGGGTAGCATCAATCACAACAAAGCATCATATAAATTCAAAACAGAAGGACGAAGAAGTTTAATTTTCCAATGGCTATAAAACACAGAGAAAGGAATGCGGTATTTTCAAATAACTTGCGACACACTACGTCAGATGCGTGTCCGTAAAAAATATATATAAAGATTTTTTGCTGTGCAAAGACATTCAGATTGTATCACATCAAAGTACTAAAAAAGCATTTGTACATTCTAAGGACTAGAAAATGAATGCAAACATCTATGTTGTACACTATTATTCCTCAACTAATTTGACAAGTCAAGACTTGGGAATTCCCATAACTAACCAATCTAAACAACGAGCGAATAACTTGTATAATTACGCATTAGTCTCATTTTAAAAGCAAATCACTAACTAGTTCTTGATATGACTCGTACTCTCAGGTGTGATGGACATCTGTGTCCAAAGCGGGTCTGGTTCTGAACATCTAATATAGATAAATACATAAAAAGGACATATTTAGACAAGTGTCCAACACATATAGAGGAGTATCCAACAAGTTTTGGAGTCTGACATGAACACAAGATATTCTTAATAATGTTTGTGCTTCTTAGAACTAAGAAGTTGCATAATAGTTTTCAAACAGAAGAACTGAAAGTCTGAAACTGAGATGTGAACTTTCTCCAACAGAATGCTTACCTGCTGTAATTCACGTTTCAGGTTGTAGAAATGGATTGTTGAGTCAAATGTAGCGACACCTACCATTGTCCTAGGACCATCCTGAAGAAAATCGCCACCACATCAATGACAAATAATTTGTTCCAGTAACTGTAATAGGCTCAGCCAGAAGTGAATTACCGGCTCAGATAACAGGGAAAAATTAAAGGACTGAAAAAAATACATAAGAAAGTCAAACTCTAGCACGTATATATTAGAATAATACCAAGCAGCAACCTAACAAAATTACAATCTCTAAACTCCAAAATCCCCAGTTACAGAGTGTAACAAAGGTCTGTCAAAACACAAAGCAGGAACAGAAGAAAGCCAAGGGGAGAAAGCAAGACGAAAGACAAACAGCTGAGGCCAAAGATTCTTCCAAGGAAGATGTCTCTACATGACTTATTCAGAAAACAAATATGCACCGACTCTAACAGCATCTGGTCAGAAAATTTAAACAACATGCAACACCCATAAGGCCAAGGAAATGCAAGAGATGGATAATTTTGAAGCGAAGTTGCTTGGGTAATCATGTGACCTCCCAAAGAGATACAAAAACAAGTTTACTCAATCCTTCAAATAGATTCAGGATGAACCCATCCTACATGCAATAACAAGTGCAACTAACTAGATGAACTATGATTGAACCTTCTGCTCAAGAGGGGCTGTTTCCCGGTCATGCATGTAAAATCATACATAGAGAATCCACACAAATTCGATTAAACTTACTTGATTCAACGTCACAAAATATTCGACTTTGGAGTGACGGTAGGCAGAACAGGAACAAGAATATCCTATACTACGGTCCTCATAAAAGAAAAGGACCGGAACCAATCTGGGGTATCTAGTCTGGGCTTTTGTCTTATAAGCACTCTGCTAAATATGTATAATAAAACTTCCTCCATAAATTGACTGCTAAAATTGAATTCAAAATCTCTCTTTGATCATGCTTTGAAAAATTACTCACAAATGTAGACTTCTTGTGGACAAATGCCAGTCTCGCTAACCCTTTCGTACGCAATTTAGTTTGGTTTTCCAAGAGTGCCCTCAAATGCTCGATGAAATATTCCAGGAATTTCCCGAAAAGATTTTAAAGAAAAACATTATGTCCACAAGCTAAAATGCAATACAAGCATCAATAAGTCTAAAAATGCTCCTTCCATCTATTACGAATTTGCAGACTCATAGACTCATGCAAGTGGGCAAAACAAAACATTACTACAATTTACTGCAAAAGATATAGGACATACAGGAAGATCAGCAATAACTTGGCTGATTGCACTGCAAGCCGCTGCAGTTGCACCAATCTGTATGGCATTCATGGATACATCAATAAGGAAGAAAAACACAGCAGGCATTGGGTCGCGGACCTGTTAACAAGATAAATATAAATAATTGGTCATCCTTTACCCAAAAGATGGCAACAAAGTGAGAGAACTACACAAAGCGAAACAAATATGAAACAAAGCATGCAGCTGATGTCATGGCGATGTTAAGCCAAAAGATATTATCAGTCTGACCAATCCTGCTAACTAAAACCTATACTTTCACTTGCAATAAACAGGACCAACAAGAAAATACTTTCCAAATAGCAATATTAAGCTCAAACTCTGTATAGGTTACTTGTGCAAACAGTTACTTTAGTAATTTCCCTTTTCATTTATTCCATTAAAGCTGTTCATTTTCCCATTTGGAAAGTATAAGAAAAATGGGTGGTATGAAATTCATGATTAGCAAGAAAATTTTGCAGCTTGCCAAATGCATCCAAATGACAAAAAGAATGGTTAACTGTCCACCAACAGCAGAAACACAAATAAAGGCACCAACAGATTCAGGCTGCAAAGATCAAAGATGTGTACAACCCAACTTATGTAATATCAGTCAACATTAGGGAGATCTATCTTCAAGGATCTTTTTTTCACCTATTTCTAGTCCAGGTTCAGGCATGCCAAGGTATGTTGGAACTGTGTCCAAGTCAAGCACTTATTCAGCCCAAGAAGCACGGACACTTTAAAGAAAGTGTGTCCGTGTCCGACACGTGTCGGACAGTGACACCCCTTGAACACTCTCGGACACGTGTCCCTAACTCTTCTTATATAATTAGGAAATAAAAATCTTAATTCGGACACATGTCTGCCACTCTTCTTGCAACGTGCCAAACACTATTTTGGCTTCTATGACTAAGAAATAAATATGTCTCGGACACTTGTTAACATGTGATTATCAAGGATTTCGAAATTTGGCATATCACTATGAATCTATGATGTACAAAGTTGGAAAATAGTAATTCTTACAACGAAGCATATTTCAGTTCACTTGGAATGTTTGAAAGATTTCTTGAGATGTCCCAACCGTGCCAATGGCCTAATTTTTTATTGAATTCTCAAATCCCCAATGTGCTCGTGTCCTACATTTTAAACAAATAATGTATCCGTGAGTTCGTGTCGTGTCGTATCCGTGTCTGTTTCCGTGCTTCTCAGTGTTCAGCAAATACAGGGCCCATCGCAGCGCTGTCCCACTGGTGTTACAATTGAGATACCAGAAATTTGTACGATGTCGTGGCTGATTTTAACCCAACAATGCAAGTTTATAAGGTACAGATATTTGTTAATCTCAAGGTGTAACAGTTCACATTTGGTTGACATCACTAGGTTAGGTTATGTTTTTCAGTTTAACGGCCTCACGATCACCAATAAATTACGAAGTACGCACCAGAATAATGAATTATGACAACCATGTCTATCATTTGTTTTGTGCGAGTGTGAATTGCAGCTTTTGACTTGGTGATATTTATCCCTTTATATGTAAATTCTATCAATTAAAAGTGTCTTTAGAATATCATACTCCATCCTAATAAAAGAAGACCATAACTTATGATGAGTGAACCTAACTTTATATCAACAATAGTACACCATGTGAGGGTTCACCCCTTCAAGGTGGCTCTTGTTGATAATATTTTGCTTAGTTGAAAAAAGAAGATGACCACCTCAAATCTACAATTATTTCCTCACCCCTCATCCTACAGTTGCTCAATAGAAGGTATCCACATTTAGAAGATGTAGCACCAAGACATTCCGAGGACATGGGAGGCTGGGGAAGAAGACAACTTCATCTAAAATCCTAACCACTTCGGCAATAACATTTCAGCTTATCACTGTTGGCATGGATTAACAAAATTCAACCACTGTGAAACTAATAAGCCCTACATATGTTCTGTATGATCCAAAAAAGAGTCTCTCCATCAAATGAAATAGGAGATTTTAAACCATGAATTTGTCTCCACCAGAATCCATCATTTAA
Source organism: Rhododendron ovatum (assembly GCA_019656835.1). Taxonomy (NCBI): domain Eukaryota; kingdom Viridiplantae; phylum Streptophyta; class Magnoliopsida; order Ericales; family Ericaceae; genus Rhododendron; species Rhododendron ovatum. The sequence goes on along the minus strand of CM033797.1, from coordinate 24,615,453 downwards.
CCTTGATCCTCTCTACAGACTTCTGAACAAGCTTCCACAACTTCATTAACAACACATTGAGTCTAGGAAGATCTTTCTTCCACAAGACTACAAGAGCCCTTTTCTTGGGGACAATGTCAAGGACGACCTTTTTAGGCTTTACGAGGCCTCAAAGAGGGAAGCTTTACAATGGTCTCACAAATACTAGTAATAATACAATAGCACAAACTCTGCCACAAGAGAGCTCGACAATCCAAGAAAGGGCTCAATAAAACTAGCATCCGGACGTTAACAGCATTCACGATTGGAAAAAATGTAAACAAATCACATCAGCTACATCGAACACACCAGTCGTTGATAATGCATCTCCAGCAATAATCCATCTGAAAGCTCAATACTCCCATTCATAAATTTCCATAAAGTGGAATGATAATCGCCTACACAAAGGGGCCATACTGAAATTTTGCATTTCCAACCACATATTCCAAACCCCCCGTCCCCGTCCCCCGTCCCGTCTGTTTTTTCCCTCACCAAATGCGAAGCTAATATACTAGTAACAACTCAGGGATAGAGATATTTAAAAGCACATTTCCAATTTCAGCCAACTAAGGATACAACTCTGAACAGAATCAACTCAAGGAAAAGGATTGATATGTCTGAACCCAACTAATTGGACGAAGGTTTGTTAAGTTCAAAAGGCACACTTGACAACAAACTTCACCTTTTTCAGGTGATATATAGTTCGAGTTTCAGAGGTGATATTCATGCTAATGTTTAGATTAAAAGAGTTTTAAGTCTTTTAACTTTGTGTTGGTTAAGGGTATCAGGCCGTTGCCAACAAGAAACTGTGCTGAAGCATCATAGGGGAATACTTCATGTTTCTAGTCCATAAACGAGCAAATCAACCTTCTTACTTAAGCAGCAAATCTTATATGTTACCAACCATATACTCCTTCGTAGCGACAAATTCAACTGTTCCCCTACATAGCTCTGGCCTTTCATCGGCATCTCTACGTCTACCATCTGGACCTAGATTGCACTGGTAGTCAGACGGAGTTTCATCCGTATATCCTGCAAAACGAATGACATGGGTTACAGTTTACACATTGACAATCTTAACAGCTGGATAGTATGTGTTCACATAGGAATATAGACGGAGCAGGGAAAACACAAATAATAGAAACCAGAAAGAAAAAGAATGCCACTTGGACCATTATGAAATTAGTTGTCAATAATAATGACCCACGTCCACTACTCTAGAAACATATATGATAAAACTATATAACTGCCTACGCTCCTTGCATCAAGGTTCCAGAAAAAAACAGTCTACAAAACCATACCTAAGTAAGATTCTTATAACCTTATGGAGAACTCAGCTTCTCCATGGTAGATTCCAAAATTTGGACAAGTTACAGTTCAAAGTAAATTTGGGTAATTCACCCAGAAGGAAGAACAGTGTTTGGATGCAGAACAGTGTTTACCGTAAATTTATCAATGTCGTTTACAAGGAAATGAGCATCCAAACAATGTTCTACCCTTGAGTAAATATCAAAAGAACTCCTAACAGCAACAGTGTAAAACGACTGAAGACAGCTTGTAGTTCCCCCACTAAGATCAAATAGCAAGAATAAAGTTATTAACCAAACTGCAAAAGAAAAAAAGACTAAATTGCAACAGAGTACCACAAGGCGGGGTAGAAAATGGAGGGGCATGGATTATACTCACCACATAAATTACAGACAAAACGTCTTCCCTGATCAATAAACTTCATGAATGGATTGACGTAGCCTTTGCAACGAGAACATCGTACAGGACCACTTTCTCCAAAGTCCACAAGCTATAACAAGTGTCATATGTAAGATTTATACTCACCACAATTTTTTACTTACATGTATAGCTAGATAAAGGTAAAAACAAACTGCTATAAGCTGAAAATTACTACTCCGAAAAGAAAGATAGCAGATGACGAAAAGAATTTAACTGTACATGCTGAAGTTCAGAAACAGTAAATAGGTTATTCAAAACAGATGTCTGTATCAATTTCATCTGCTACATCTTTTATCTATTACCTATAATAAAAGCGGCACTTGGAAGCAGGTCTTTGTCGACTCCCTCCTATACTACTAGGCAAAAAAAAGGCAAACAGTTGGGGTCCGAAATCACCGACTCACCAATGTTTTTGCGCCTGATAGAGCACAAATACTCTGTCAAACATACTAACCAGCTCACCAACTAATATAGTGCAAACTTGCGCCTGCTAGAGCACAAATGCTCTGTCAAACATACTAACCAGCTCACCATCTAATAAAGTGCAAACATCAGCACCACATGCATATTATAATTCCCATCTCTCTTTACTTTCTATGCATGCCCTTTCAAGGAGTTTTTATTTTATAAACTAAAAAGGCATTCGCTGTGTTTGGTTCCCATTTTTTAGAGTAACTTTCAACTCTCGGCACAATTTTCAATAAATCTCTCTCTATCTCTCTCCACTCATTACCACTCAACTCTCAAAAATAACTTTCTAAAAGCTCAACCAAACAAAGTGATTAACTTCCTTTCGATACTCTCCTCACATGAGTTTACAAGGGAGTAACATATGATTGCAAAATAGTTACTTGCCATCTACATTTTTTTATTATGCTATTGTGATAGAGGTGAGGTGATAAGTGATGATGATCAACGGTGATAATTCAACTATCGCGTCGGAATGGAAGGGAACGATAGCGAGGAATGATAAGAGGACACTAACTCTACAAAATACAAAGAAATGGCTTCAATGAATACGGAGGCGACTTGGCATTAATGATGAGATTATTAAGTGACGAAGGAAGCGAACAGCCCTAATAAACGAAGTTAAAGAGTAACTCTTTAAAACAAAATGAATTAACCAGATGAATGTCACTAACTTTTTACTTAAATTAATTACTGGTCTATAACTTGATTACACTTTCGTGATGTTAGTAATCAGGGATGATGATCAACAGTGATAATTCACTTATCAAGTGTCTATGGATGGAAATGCCATCCACAAATGATAAGAGGACAGTAACTCTAGCAGACAAAAAGAAACTCCAACACTACATCTACATGTGACTCTGAGGTAATGATGAAAGTATTCACTGATAAGAAGGCAAATGGCATAATAAACAAAGTTGAGGAGTAATTCTATCAAAAAACATTCTATCTGCTTAGAAGCATTCACTAACCCACCTATTTCTCTATCCACTCACATAATCGGTAAATGTCCATTGTAAAATTAAAATAAAATTCTGCTGTCAGACAACCTATAGTCCAATTATAGTTCTGCGTTGCAGTACCAACGTAATAGTTCCCATGGAGTCAACGATTACTAGGATTGAATTACCAGAGCTTGAGTTTTTTCTGTTTTTAACTTTGAAACTCCAAAACTCTAACCAACTCACAAGTTTCATTCAAATGCACTACAATTATTTTTAACTTTTCAGAGAGTCTAAATCACTGATGATACCGATAGAAAAGTTTTTTTAGGGTTCCAAACTTTAGAGTAGCTTTGTCAAAAACTACAGCAAACTATTGCTGATTACCTCCGATGCTTTTCAGCATAAACGCAGTTTAACAAACATTATGTATTCCTACGAAATAATGTTACAAAACCATAAGTAGGGCATGCCAAAGTTCAACATAGAAATTCAAACCATAAATCTCCAACCATGAAACTTACTATCCCAACCATGAAACTTACTATCCCAATCTTTGAAACTTACTATCCAACCATGAAACTTACAATCCCAATCTTTGAAATCATAAATCTCATTTGCAAGGCCAGCTTATTAGATTTCAAACAGATATAACGGCACTGTATTAGATCATAACATCAAATGCAGCTGCAAAGTCCATTCTACTCTCTCTGTGGCAGTATCTAAGTTAGTTATGCACTTATGCTATTACCTAGATGCTGTTTACCAATGGGGACTGCTTTTTAGAAAAATTCCTACCACAACTACAATAATAAGCCAAGGAATTGGCGAAAACTCAGAAATCAAAAGCGTTGAACCCCCATAAGCCAAAAGTCGAGACAAAAAAAGACTCCACAAAACAAAACAGGACTGCAATAAGCATGCAGCTGTAACTCGAATATCAAAGCTAATGCTTAATCCTGCTAAAGTCCTCGGATACCACAGTTCATTAAGCTAAATATGCTTCAGATTCAACAAACCTATGGCTAACAAAGGAGAACACAATTACAATTTCACATACTAAATACAGGGATGGAGGAAGGAGGGAGCGGGTGAAGAGCAATTGAGCAAACATATGGATATATTCATAAAGACAAAATATTTGTAGGTAGATCAGACAAGACAGGAAAAAAAAAAAAACTAGATCAAACAGGAAAAAACATTCAAGCATTACTTGGATGGGCTCCTCAGATGGGTGAGGAAGAGCAAGGGGTTGGACCATCAAAGCCAACTGCATTCCAGATGTGGTCAAGAGATCAACAGTGCATGGGATCTGTTCAAAAGACAAAAGCACTAATTCAAAATGTGAAGAGGTAAGTTCTCGTAATAGACAGCTAATACTTAACGAGGCAATAAAAATCTGCAGCACCTGAACTCCCACAAAAGAACAATAAAATGAAGAAGTTGTCCATATTAAGAACAGAAAAGTTATACGAATGCCAAGTCAGATACAAGAATATGACCTGATTGATAGTACATCTCATGTACCGTGGGCTGCAATTACCAGTGTCCTTGACAATATAATCACTTGTGGCGGGCTTCCAGAGAGAAAAAACAGAAAACAAAACAGAAAACCATCAAAAAAATCATCAACCATTTAGAGAACATGCAGCGAAGAAGGTACAGTTGTTTATTTCTCAGTGTATATCAAATCATGTTGTGCATTGGCTACTGAACTTATTCCAACTACAAGAGCTCATAGTGAATCAATTCTCAAAATGGATATCATATGAAGTGTGGTTTATATCTTCTTGTTGCATGGATCACTGTGTATTCCCTGAATATGTGCACGTGACAATAAAAACCAATTTGCAAACAAGAAAAGAGGTTAATCCATTTTTTGAAAAACACAAATTCAAACAGACTTATAATCCATTTTTTCATTTAGAGTCAGATAGATACCGGAGGGAGGTTGGCCTGATTCCCCTGACGAGTTTCATGCAGAATCACAGAGATACTTGGTATGGGGCGCGGGATTTGATTGGGATCGATCTTTGATGGGCCAGCCATAGGTGCTCCCATATGACCCATAGCAGGCGATATAGTAGCCATAGATTGATCTGGAGGTTGTGGCGGCATCCCAAACATTCTGGGCGGTTGCGAAGAACCAGGAATAGGTGGAGCTGGAGCCACCTAAACACATCACTGCATTCAGATTCCAGATCCAAGATGAAAGTGAACAGAAAAACTGAAAGACCTTGTTTAGCATTTGCATAAAACTAGTACTCATAAATTAAGAACAAGAAATGTTAATCTACTAAGATCAGAATGAAAAATATTTGTGAAAGTTTTCTTTAGTGAGGCAGTGTGTGGAGAAGATGCTTGTAAGGAAATTTTTTTGAGTTAGCATGAGCACACAAGGAGAGGGGAGGGGCAGGGGAGGTCCACGTGGTTTTCCTTACTGGAAAATAAAGTCATGGGATGACTTGCGCGTGAAATTGTATAGTATAATCATGGAGAGAATTGGTGACAATTGACAAGGTTAGAACATCGCTTTCCCGGAAGGGAGATGCACCTTTGTGCAATCGGTTTTATCCTGACTTTCTAAAAAGTTTGCCTGAAACGCAGATTGTTCCAATACAAGGAACCAGAACAGGAACGCGATTCGCCATGTTCCCTAAAGAGTGGCACAATAAGGGTAGGCTTTTATTTATTAAAACAAAACGTATATTTCTTTCAAACTGTAAACATCCAAGCGAATTAAAAATCAACCTTAGCGCAGGATCCACCTATCAGGGATCTGCCCGGAGCCTCACTCCCACACTCCAAAATAAAAATCTACAAGGAATTTTACTCCCATCAAGAAAGAATGGTACTCCCAACTAGGATGGAACCTCTCAAGTATATGAGCCCCAAAAGAAAAAGACACCAAAAAAACAAGCAGGAGAAACTATGCAGCAGCAGCAAGATACTAAAAAAACACTAACTTAAATTTACTTAGCATATACTTATAGTTGATTGTACATACAAAGAAGAAACATTTGGAGTTGACACCAACTACTAATCTCACACTATTTTAACAACATATGATAGAACAAAGACTAAAAGCAATCCTGTTCATAATATCTTAATTTTGATTTACGAAATTGCATGTACGATGCTACCAACCTTAGATTATTCTATCCTCTCACCCCCGTACCCGCTCCCGCTTCATACAACTAAGAAATCAACATTTCTTATTTCTATCTACTATCGATCCTAGCTCCACGCCTGACTCGTCGACACAAAAACCTTCAACTCTATCATAAAAGTCCACGCCAATAGTAGCAGTTTAATTCTGTGCCACTACTTAACTGTGGGGTTAATACATTGATGGATCCTGATCCTTATCCTTCTTAATCTCTGGATCTTGCAAACAGTACACCCAGATGCTTACCAGCCAATTGGAATTGATTGGAGGGCACGCCAAGGATCAAGTCAGAAATATATAGGACGTAGAGAAACTTAGTTGACCAAACATCTACGAAGTAAGGAGTCAAAGGGACCTTCTACGTAAGGTTGCTCTATTCTAATACAATGAAAATCTCATGATTGTATAGCCACAACTTAGAAGTAATGCATCAAGGAGGAGAGGAAAACATCTTTGGAAGACGAAAAGTGAAGATGATGGTGTAACAAAGACGAATTGAAAATACACAGATTCAAAAAGAAAAAGAAAGCAAGATTATATGCCCTGATGCAATGAAAAGCAAGGGAAGATGAAATTATGATGATTGATAAAATATGTATGATCAGAATAGAAGACAAAAAAAATGAAAAAATAATGATCATGAAGTTTAGAGTAACAATTTTGAGAAAAAAGAAAAACATGAAGAAGATTCACGGTGAAGAAGACAAAAAGATGAAGACATAAATCGTAGAACGTAAGAAATAAAAAGTCAGGATATCACCATATCATGAAGTTGTCTATAATGTCATCATTACTGCCATCATATGACATATCACCGCCGCCACACTCTAACATGGCTAAAGAAGCTTACGATCCTCTATTCTAGAACACTTACCTTAATTTTTGAAAGGAAAAAAACGCAGGATTTGTGATGATAGCATCAACTACGTTTCCTCTATATCGGATGAAGGTTTCTTTTCTTTAAGAATAAAGGAAACAGAAGAACGAATCCTATCTTGAAGTCTGACTACTTAATTTTTCTTAGAATCCAATATCTGGTATTTAAACTTCAAATGTTTTCCACGAAGACAGCAAAATCGAAAACAAAGCATATGTCCTTCATAAAATCATGTAAGAACAAGAAGATAACAGCAGAAAAAATAAACTTGATTCCAACATTAAATAACTGCTCAGTGCACAAACACTTCATCAATGCCATAAACTACATGAGAATCCTCAGTGCAGCAGTAGATACCCAACGGAATGACCAGCTAAGAAACAAAAAATAAACTCAAGGCTTCCGAAAGCATACCTGTCGGGGTTGCATTTGCCATGCTTGTTGGCCATACGGAGAGCCCGAAGGAGGAGCTACACCTTGAGGTGGTGCTGCAAATGGCAAGGAACCTGAAGGAGGTGGCATACCTGAAGGGAATGGTAAAGCAAATGGAGGTGGTTGCATAGGACCTGATGGTGCACCCGTAGGAGGACTTCCATGCAGAGGACGCATGTTCGGAACAGGAGAAGGTGCCCTAGTGAACGGAACAGGAGAAGGTGCAGGACCTACTTGCCGTGATGACAGTGGTGGTGGTGGACTTCCAGCTGAAGAAAATTGGGGTCCACGTTGCATCCCACCTGATCCAAATGCGGGAGGTCCATTACTAGCAGGGCCGGGAGTGCTTGAGGGTGGAAAAATTGGACCCGTTGTAAAAGGGGATGATGATCCAAAAGGACTAAGATTGGGATGAGAACTGGGCGGTGCCCCTTGTCCTGTAGAAGGGAAAGCACCAGGAGGCACACCAGAAGTGCTCATGGAAGAGGGCAATGAACCAGGAGGCGGAGGCCTTGACCCGAAGGGCGGAGGAGGTCCAGGAGGTCTATTAGAAGGTACATTTTGGGGCAATGTTGCTTGTACAGGACCACCAGGAAGGACACCAGGTGGGGGCGCGCCAGGACGGGTCATTGGAAATGACCCGGAAAACGATGAAGGCCGCTGAGCTGACGAAGAAAATGGTGGTGGGGGTTGTTGTCCTAACGGGGTAGGCGGTCTAGGGCCAACGTATCCTGGCGGCCCAGTGGGTCGGTTGATTTGAAGATTTTGCATACCATCAGTAACAGAACTAGGGTTGTAATAAGGTGGGGCATTGCCCGGTCTGGGTACCCCGGGAGTTGCCATGCAGAACCGATTAAAATGAGATTGCAGAACCAATTGAAAGGAAATTGCAGAGCCAAATCGAAATGAAATTTAAGTCCTTATCCCCAATTGGTCCCTGTTTCCTCGATTCAGCCACGATACCAAGAGCAAATACCCAAGCAATCCAGATCTACCTATCAACGAAAGAAAAACATCCCATAAGTCGAAAAATCCCGAATCTCCTGCAAATCTCAATCACATACACACAAATTGTGAAATTACATCTCAGATACACGCACTTACGGGGTCGGCCCTGGACAGAAGCCTAGAAAGCCAGTGCTTAAATTGATTTTTTTTTCTCTTCGTTTTTCTTGATCGGCAAAGAACTGCTTAAATTGGTTCAATCTTGGTGTGTGGATCGGACAACCCAGTACTCCCTACTGGGAATGTTTATATTTACTAGACCCTAAACAGATCATGCTTAACAATCTAAATCCCCCATAAACAACTGCAAACAGAGAGATAGACGACACGAGAGAGAGAAAGAGAGAGAGCCTTACCTGATCGATTTGAGATTTTGGGCGGGTTCTGATTCCACGAGCAGCGATCTCGGGAGGGGGGGTAGGGAAGACGAATAGAGAGGGGGGAGAGAATTGTAACTGCTCGGTTTAAGATTTTGGGCTGATTCTGATCTGGGTTCTTGAAATTGGATGTATCTTGCGACAATTACAAAGAAAACCCCAGAATTTAAATCCTTGTCGAAAATTACTTCCGGTCGGTCAATTGTAGTACGTTTTTCCAGTTCAGAAAACCCCGTTACTTTAATTGCAAGTTTGCAAGCCTTCGTAATTCTCCATTACAATAGGATGGCAATGGGCCGGCGTCGGATTATCGTGGTGAAGTCGGAGCGGGGGTAATCGTGGCAACATCAGATTTGGAAAATAATCAGGCCTTATTCACCGTTCTAATTTTCATTTATTAATACGAAAAACATTAAATACTATGATTGATTCATTAAAACAAGGGAAAATTTCACTTAGGCACCCAACCTTTAACACAAATCACATATAAACACCTGATCTTTCTTAAATTTCATATAAACACCTGAGCTTTCTAAAAACTCATCAATTCAACACCTGACCTTTCTTAAATTTTATATAAACACCCGAGCTTTCTAAAGGCTCATCAATTCAACACCTGACGTCACCCCTTCGTCTACAACCAAACAGAAAAAAAGTTAAGTGCTCCAATTTTTTATTTGTTTGAACCTGTGCGAAGATCTTATTTTTCTGATCATTTTATCCTAAAGAATCATAATTAATTTTGGACTCTAAAGTTCTCGTTAGTCAGCCCTAAGAAAATCGTAGAATCAAATATCTCTTAGAGCTAATTAACGAGAGCCTTAGAATCAAAAATTAATTATGATTCTTTAGGATAAAATGATTAGAGAAATAAGATCTTTATACCGGTTCAAACAGATTGAAAGTTAGAGCACTTAATTTTTGAACCTTATTTTTTAATATATAAACGATCTACACATGGTTGAAAAATTAATTACTCCAATTTTTAATTCGTTTGAACCGATGTGAAAATCTTATTTCTCTGATCATTTTATTCTAAAGGGTAATAATCAATTTTTGACTCTAAGGCTTTCGTTAGTTAGCCCTAAGAGATTCTACGACTTTCTTAGGGTTGACTAACGAGAGTTTTAGAGTCAAAAATTAATTATGATTTTTTAAGATAAAATGATCAGAGAAATAAGATATTCGCACTGGTTTAAACGGATTGAAAATTGGAGCACCTTATATTTTAACCATATTTTTTAATATATAAACGGTCTATGCATAGTTGAAAAATTAATTACTCCAATTTTCAATCCGTTTAAATCAATGCGAAGATTTTATTTTTCTGATAATTTTATCCTAAAGAATCATAATTAATTTTTGACTCTAAGGCTCTCGTTAGTTAGCCCTAAGAGATATTTGATTATACGATTTTCTTAGGGCTGACTAACGCGAGCTTTAGAGTCAAAAATTAATTATAATTCTTTAAGATAAAATGATTTGAAAAATAAGATCTTCGCACTGGTTTAAACAAATAAAAAATTACAGTACTTAACTTTTTTTCCGTTTTGTTTTAGACAGAGGAGTGACGGCATGTGTTGAATTGATGAGTTTTTAGAAAGCTCAGGTATTTATATGAAATTTAAGAAAGGTCAGGTGTTGAATTGATGAGTTTTTAGAAAGCTAAGGTGTTTATATGAAATTTAAGAAAGGTCAGGTGTTAATGTGTGATTTGTGTGAAAGGTTAGGTGCCTACGTGAAATTTTCCCTTAAAACAATACGAGAAAGTTAATACCACGCCTATTCCATTTCTTTTTCGCTGGGGGAATACTAGCTCGTATCGGAGAGGAGAGGGGTTGGGAGGTCAGAGGCAGGAATGAAGTGGGGGAAATTGACATCCTGGTGCGGTGACATATATCCAACGAGAGCTGCTATGAGGACCGACCAAGGGGAACCGAAAATGTACCGACGGCCGCCGGCGGGCCGTCTCCGGCCACCGGACGGCCGATCCGAGCCGTCCAAAAATTTTAAAATAAAAAACCGATGGGGCCCACGCGGGAATCAATGGCATCCGAGGTGCGTAGGGTGCTTGATCTAAGCACCCTTTTTTCGTGTATATATGTGTTTGGTCGGTCCTCATAGATTTTTTGTATATCCAACTCCACTTCTTGAGCTTAACGTATCTAATCGTATGAACCATGTTTAATGTGCATTTTCTAAATCACATATCACAGCATTTTCACATAATTAAATATATAAAACTAAATCCAACCATCCCTTTTCGAACTAGACATCACAACAAACTCTATTTGCTATATATTGCTCCATGATTTTTTTTTAACGTAATTTGCATAATACATTTGATCATTTTATATTTGTGATCCGTAGAGGATTTTGTTTTGTTTTCTTGTGATTGATGGACCGAGTACTTGTGAAAAATATTGCGGCTTTGTTTGGTTGGGAGTTTAGTTTAGTTAAGTTTTGATAGTGGGTGGAGAGAGAAATAGAGTAATGATAGAAGATAGTGGTAATGATTGGTGAGAGATAGAAAAATGAGAAAGTAATAATTAAAAAAATAGAATAATGATTGGAGAAAGAAATAGGGTAATGATTGAAAACTAAACTAAAACTAAAACTAAAAGATTAACCGAACAAAGCTGCAGGTTTTTTTGGTTTCCTAATGTTGGTGCTCGATTTTTTGCACAAAGAAAACTCAATTAAAACTAAGGTCAAACCACATCCCAACACAAAAACACGATAAAGATGTAGACTTGAAATATCCATTCATCACACATTTACAAAGAAACATTATAAAGATGCATGGCAGGCTGCGAGCCTGTAAAGATGTGTTTTGGATTGTCAATTTTGAGAAGACATTTACAAAGAAACACGATAAAGAGATAAATTAAAAGCTTTCTAACTTATCTTTATTACCACATCTTTTTTTTTTTTCCGGGGAAAAAACTCAATTCTTATAGTTAGGAGAAAAACAGACAAACTGCGCGGCCATAAGCCAAAACAAATTACACAATCGGCCAACAAATGCATCATTATCTGAAACAGCTTAAGCTTCATATAGTTTGGCTATCAACATTTAGAATGGGATCTTTTACGGCAACGTAAGACGCCGGCCGACCATGTCAACGACCTCACAGATGCCGCCTTTTCCACTCGGAATGCCTGCAGACGACTGTAGCGTGGATCTACATCGACAAGAGCATCGCCTGTTTGAGTGAAGGTAGCTCCATTTTCAAATAAATCCTTCGTGGATGCAAATTTCCAACCGTGTGGTCTGGTCCCTATAATCCTCCTCGTTATCTGCAAAAATAAAATTTTCATGAGTTTATCGTGATTAATTTGTGCTAAACTATTCAGCAGAAATCTTTGCTGGTGACAATCACATGTCGCGCGTGTTGTTTTTTTCCAGTTTGGATACTCTATTATCACAATTTCGACCAACCGTTCAAAACGTCGGATTTTCACTGTGTAAGAAAAACTGAAAACAACAAAAAAAATCAGTGGTTGAATGACAAGATTTATGCATGATCAATTGAAATGTTATTTACCTCTTTTAAGTCTGTATTTGGTGCAATAAAGATATTTCCTTCACTCTTGATGCTTGGTTTTGTGCTTCCCCCAATCGCATACAGGCCCCAGCCCTGGTAGAGATTGTTTACAACATGTGCGAATCCATGACGGACCCTGCAGATCAATTTTTCGTATGAAAGTGAGAAGGTTAATTAGTTCTCCTATATATTCGTATAGGTAGCCAGTCCGCTCTGCAAGCCGGTCTTCATCGTTTCTAGAAGACCTGGGATATGTTGGATTTGCAATGTATATTGATTATCTTCAACTTGGAAAGATAAAGAAATTTGCTTCTTCAAGAATTTTCATGCAAAACATAATCAACTAATATTGCACGGATACTTAATTTTTACATAGTAGGCAATTTTAGGCTAAGTTTATTTCACGGTTTTCACCGTAAAAAAAAAATTTCTCTTGTAGAATATTTTTCCTATAAGATGGTTTTGATATTGTTTTTCGATACTCGGTTGATAGTTGGAAAATATTTTTCACTACCAGAATTTCATAGAACCACCATATAATGGAGTTCTAGTTCACGTAACTACACAAAATTAAGAGGCAGAACTCTCTCTCTCTCTCTCTCTCTCTCTCTCTCTCTCTCTCTCTCTCTCTCTCTCTCTCTCTCTCTCTCTCTCTCTCCCCACATGCATGAATTCTGGCTTACCATCACACCACTGAATTAATTTGATTTTCAGCGAGCTATTGCATTCGATCTGTACGTACTGAGTTGTAATCTAGATTATCCTCTACGAGGATCGTGTGAGGTTTTTCATCTAGATCATCCATCTCGACAAACAATGATCTGGATGTGTTTGTATTTTTGACTGGTGATAATTAATTTTTACTGGTCAAAAATAAAAACACTTCAGGACCAATGATTGTCGAGATGAACGGTTCGGATCCCATGAAAACCCTCACACGATCCTCACAGGAAAGAATTCTCATAGAGGATCCAAATCCGATTACTACATGCTTCAAGTTAAATTTTTAATTTTTTTTTCTTATCCGCTACTTCAAGTTAAAATTGTGAAAGAAAAAAAAAAATCTTGTTAATGCCTAACAAATTATTGCACGACGAAAAGCAATAGCGATAGTAATAATAATCAAGAGTTACAAAACCTTGGCATACGTTGATCGCAATCGGGGCCGAAATAGTTGAAGGCGACAGTGACCTTCATGTTTCGGTCCTCAATGTAGTCATCGTGGTGGCCCAAGAGCATGACCATGTCGTGATTTCGGAACCAATTGTTCGAGACGGTGACGTCGGTGGAGCCGTGAGTGACATCGATTAGTCCGTCCGCGCATTCGTAGAGGGTATTATGGTCTATCCACACCTTCCTCGATTGGATCACCGATATCGCATCCCCGTCCGGATAATCTATCCTCACTACGTTCCCTTCCGGACCCATCACCTCCTCTGCCTCATGCGTCTCACAGTTGTGGATTCTCAAACCATGGATGATTACGTCTGTCACCTAATACACACACACACTGATTTTTTGAAAGCAATAATTTTTTGGCAGAATACCCGTCATGTATATATCTATAAAATCTATAAAATTAGAGGCATCAAATTAACGGGTCGGGCTGGCACGGCATGGGTATAACATGTTTAAATGTGGCAGGGGCACGACATGTTTAAATGTTGCACGGCACAGCACGGGTACAATTTTAGACAAGCATGGGCACAGAAGTGGGCCGGACACGGCACAACACGGTCTTAGATGGGCACGCACGGCACGGTTCTAGATGGGCACAACACACTAAATATGAATTTTAATACCAAAATAATTTTTTTTTACTTAATAATTGTTTTTTATCATTTTACACTTTCTGTGTTGCTTTTTTTTTACACTTTTCGGAGGTTTTTTTTTCTTTCCAACGAAACTCGGTTAGAGATGTACCGACATAGGCACGGCACGACATAACACGATTAAAAAAACAGCATGGCATGGCACGACACGACTAAGTAAACAGATAGACAAAGCACAACACGATTAAAAATGGCACGGCATGACACGACACGATTAAGTAAGCGGGCCGACATGGCATGGTACGATAAAGTAAACGGGCCGACACGGCACGATACAATAAAGTAAATGGACCGGCACAACACGAAACAGCATTGGCACGGAGCCGTTTGACACTTCTGTATAAAACTGTATACAAGTATATTTAAGGGCTGATAATGTCCAAACATATATAGGAAATATAGATAGAGAAGAATGGAAAATATATATGTGGTGAACATACATACCCCGAGCAATACCAGGCATGCACCACCTGCAATGTGGACGTTAGCGCCTCGGCCATCAATGGCTGTGAAGCTGCTAACCAGGAGCGGTTTCTCAAGTTTGATTTGCATGTCCTTATGGAAAGTGATCCACACTTTTCCTTCGATCCTCGTCGCTCCGTACCTCAAGGTTCCCGGTCTCGGATCCAACCCATCGTCCCCATCGTCGGTCACCTTGTAGCGCGTCACGTTCGGGCCGATGTTGTTGGTCATCTTTCCGGCATAGCCCACGGAGCATCTAGCCAGCTGCTGCCTGTGGTGCCTCCAGTTGGGGTCCCGTCTCCAACACCCGTCGATCACATTCATGACGGACTTCTTTGTCATCGACGATGGTCTGCTCGCGCCCTTTGCGAGAATGGCGGTCGGAAACAACATCACTACGGCTATGGCAAGGGCCAAAGCTGAGCGCTTTAGCGCGGCTTCAGCACCTCGCCAAGCCATGGTATTTGTCTATGTTTTTTCCTCCGTCTTGGGAGAAGAAGATGAAGGTTTAGAGAGAGGGAGAGGGGGGGAGAGATGGGGAAATGTAGGATTGATGGATTGAGAGAGAGAGAGTGCGAGGGGAGAGAGATGGAAATTTATAAATGGTGGACTTTTTTTGCGGGGGTTTTCTCACAAGGACAAATGAACGGTGGAGGAACAGTACCTATCAAATGTTTGAACTAATTACCTGTACTCCATATTTCGAGCTAGGAGAGATAAAGGGGGGCAATTTTTTTTTAACGGCAAAAATAACATTTTATTAAGGAAGGGGAACAATTCTAATGAAAAGTTGGAAATACACCTGAGGGCCTAAATGCCCAGATAAAACAATAACAGCGCTAAACACTCAAAAAAACCTAAAAGCCCAAATACAATAATGAAAGCCCTGTCCAAAAGAAAATCCAAAAAACCTAACCCAAGATCGCTGCCCACCGCATCAAACAAAGCCACCTCCACCACCGGATTGCACTGCCGACATCAACCATGCCTCCACAGGCCACCCACGACTGTGTAACCCGAAAACCCAGCAAACCCAACTGTTGTGGATGTTGCACCAAACCGTTAGGCAAGAATTGGGCCGCCCAACGACGGCCACGACGGGAGCCAACACCGACCGCTCCATCCGAACCCAAAAGGACCCTAGCCGTTAAGCACAAATCGGAGTACCCAACAGATCTCCAACAGGAAAGGGCAACTCTACTTCCAAATTTGGAGCGAGAGAGACTAAAAAAGTGTCGGATAAAAAAAAAAAAAAAAAGACTAAAAAATCTAGTAAGAAAGTTTAAGGCCATTAAATACACCAGCGGCTATGTTCGGTTTAAATTTTGAGGGAGGTTTTTTTAGAGTAAATACACCAACGGTCATGTTTGGTTTGGATTTTGATGGAGGTTTTTGAGAATATCAGTGAAGAAAGATAGATAGAGAAAATTTATTGGAGACCCTGCCAAGGGATTTTGAGATCTCAAAACAAACGAGTCTACGTTGTTATTATAAACTTATAAGCCTGAAACTTATTAAGGTATTTTTTATTTTTCGTAATTTTTTGTTTAGCTTTTCGTCGTAAATTTTGGGGTTATTCGTCGTCTTGACGAGACGAATCAAAAAAGTATAAAAATATGGACCGATTTTAAAAACATTTAAATAAGATAGCACTTTAGACAAATAAGATAGCTGTTTGATAATTTTTTCGTCTTTGGTGAATTTTTTTTACCGTCGGTCATAATTTTGTATTTTGTAGACTTCTCTTGTCGAGAATGATTAATTCAAAAAAAATCACTCGAATATAGCGAAAAAACAAAAAAAAAACAATTAAGTTTACAAGGATGAGGCATCTAACACAAGCGACAACACTCTATTAGGAACTACTCCCTCCCGTCCTGCATTGCTGGTTCACTGTTTGGTTTTGGAATGTCCAAAATATGAGTCCCCTTTACAAGTCAAAGGAAAAAGTGATTACTTTTTCATAAACTACCCGGCCATCATTGTTGATTAAAAGTTGTTATTAGTTGTATAAGGATTATTCTAACATCCGTCCAAATGATATAGGATAATAAGTAAAAAGTATATTGATATTCGAGAAAGATGTATTGATATATGTGAAAGTGTATTGATATTCGTGAGATATTCATTGATATCCGAGTTTGTTTGAAATTATTGGCACATTATCATCTACCTCGTGGACGGAGGTTAGCAAGACCATAATTATAAAAGCAAATGGTGGAGTATTTGCTAAAAATCTACTCTAATTTTGTAACGAAGAGTTGATACTTAAGACTTTGCTTCTTCCAAAATTTTAAGTCAGAAACCATCAATTGCTACAATATTTGAGGATACTAGTTCATACAGAACTTTATTTCAAATTTAAATAAGTCCACGCTATTAGATTGCGGGACTAGTAGTCCAAGAGTTTGTGTGCAATCAGTAAAATATACTACTATATTAAAAAATGAAACAAAACAAAGCATATCTGTATTCTCAATAAATCCAACGGTCCACAAGCAACGGTTAGGATTTCCATGTGTGAGAGCGGGGTTGGTAGATTTGAACTCCACCTACCTGCCCGGCTACCTACTCAAATTGCAAAACTTTTATGATGCTCCCGGTATGGTATGGAAGCATTGTACTCCTAATAAAAATGGATCATCGGATGAAAATAGATAAATCACAGCTTTTGGATCAAAACTATCAACAAAAAGTAGAGTAGTTTTGTTAAATAAAAACGAGATGATTTTGGAAATTTTTTACCAAAAAAAACGTAAGATTACTTACCACAGAAACATGTTTTTATACATCTGTAATTTCATGTAATAGTTACTATTTTTTATCGATGTACCCCGTCGAGTTTAATAAAAAGTTTCGTTTGCCGAGCAAAAAAAAAAACATGCTTTTATACCATTGACTAAGGCAACACTTACAATTTTGTAAGGCTAAACTTATTATAGAGTATGACAACACTTATTACAACCAGCTGCTCAGGTAGCTAGTTACCATTAAAAAAAAAAGACCAAGGTACCCTTTTTTTTTGTGGGAAAAATCTGAGATTTTGGGAATTTATATATGCACATCACTTTAAACTATATAAACCATGTTTTTGTCTTTTTGCTAACAATTGGGGTGTGAGCAACCTTAAAAATGGTGTTCGATTATAAACTTAGTTTAAAATTTTAATTTGGTCTTAAGATATAATTAGAACAATTATTTGTTACAAAAAATTATACAAGTATTTTTCATAATTTCCAAATAATATTACAAATATATTTAATTAACTTGATTTTAATTATTATTAAGAAAAAAATATTTATCGTTGAATTTTGTTGTAACAATAAACTTATAGCGTTAATTTATAGCATATATTAACTAAATTTGTAAGTTATCAAAATTTTAAATGAATATTAGTGAAGATTAATACGATTGGCTAAAGTGGGGTGATTAATTTGTTTAATTATTTAACCACTTATTTATCTATTTTAATCCTTCAAATGACAAATTAGCAAATTCAAAAATTGATTACTTGACGGTTAACATTGATTACTTGGCAAATTAAGGGGTAACAGTCTCAGCGGTTAACATTGATGACTTGGCAAAATGTAGCAGTAAGCACTAATGAAACACTAAATTGAAATGTCTCATTCATTTAATCGTTTATCTTCATAAACTTTGAAAGTAATTTCATTAAATAGAAAACGAATACACAATTATTTAATTTATCATAAAAGTAATACAAGTAGATCCCAAGTAAATTTAATATGGTATGTACCATACCCTTTAACGCATTAATATTGATACATAAATGTATGCTTACCCGTCTTTAATGTCTTATTTACCATAGAATAAGACTATAGATATCATAAAAGCTGAATTTTTTACCATAGACTAACTCTTGTTCACAAACACTTCTTTTCAAAGTCTTTTAGACAAGACTCTCTTGATTGATTGTTCTGTTGTTTGCATTAGCACACCGTGTTTTGTTGTAATCCTCTATGGTGGATCCTTTATTTACCTCTCCATGGACAGGCCAAGGGCTGTGTGTGGGGAAATCGCACGTATAGGAGAGTGTTAAAGCTTATCTGACATTGATTAATTATAATATTCAAAACTAGCACATGAGCCTGGGCTTGCCAATTGATTTTTTGGGTACTCCTAAGTCCTAAGGCACTCTAATCCAATTACTCATCCTTGAGTTCCATTTTATGTGATTCGCTTGCTATTAGCTGTGTTGATTGTCTGAATTTCCATGTTTGAGGGGTTTGGCCTCCTATTTTGTTTGTTTTTGTTAATGGAATATGAAATACTATTTTTTTTAATGCTAAATATGAAATACTATTTGATAATTCAATAAGGCCCCGTTCGGCTAAAAAAGCCACTGGCTTTCCCTCCAAAAATAATCCAAACAAACCCACATAAAAACAAAAAATAAGCCAATAAGCCACTTTTTCGTCTTTATTCAAAAAATATTAGATTTCGATCAAAATTTTATACTTTTTAGATTTCTTTCGTCATGAAGATGCAATAATCCCCAAAAAAATAAGGATAAGCCAAGTGATACGAAAAAATTTTGAATAAGGACAAAAAATAAGCCACTGTGGCTTATTTATCCGAACACCCCCTAAGTCAACAGAAACGAACCCATGCATGCCCAAACCCATGATAGCTGACATGAATTGAGTCCCACGTCAGCTTTAAGTAAAAAAAAAAAAAGAGACAAAGTACTGGAAATTTTGAATTGGCTGCCAAACACACCCGATGATCGTCTTCTCGCGCGAAACTACACGCTCCAGAACAGAGAGAGAGAGAGAAAGGAAGAGGAGGCCGACCACCAGCCTCGCCTCCGCCACCGGCGACCACCTCCACCTCCGGCGACTACCACCACCAATGGGTCCGCTTCTGGAGACCAACCCGTCGCGAAAATCGACGCACCACCGACGACCACGGACTTCAAATCCACCGTCAAGGTCTCTCTCTCAAACCCTTGCTTCCATTCTCATTCACTGCAATTCCTTCACCAAAAACCCATCATTGTCTGAAGTGTTCTTTCTTACAAAGGGAAAGTGATTTGGGAATCGATTTCCAGTGTTCTATTGGTGCTAATTCGACTAGATTTCCTGATAGGGGAAGTTAAGGGTGAGATTAAAGTACAAATTCTAACAAGTGGGCTGTGAAATCAAAAGTATTTAGGTTGCTTGATTAAGTGTGGTTTTGACGGATCCTTTAACAGAAAAATGGGGGATGGTTTGCTTGGAGTCCATGCCTATGAGGTTCGCCCGAGTAGGGAAGCAGCCGACGGTTCCAATACGGACGTAGGTTCAGTCCAGTGTCAATCCCATCCGGTCAAGTTTAGTAGTGTCAAACTAATGTTTCAAAGGATACACTTTTACTGCTTGCAAATATTTTAATGTAAGATTTTTTTTTTGTAGAATTAATTTGTTTTTGCTCTACTTGTTTAATTTTTTATGCTTCTGTTTCATGTTAAACTATTGGTGATGTTGTTGGGCAAAGTTACCCAAGCTACATGAGGCAGTTAATGTAACCAAATATGATGTCTCATAATATGCAGCCAAATATGGCACAAGGCGGAAGCGTCCTCCCATTTTCTCCAAGTTTATGCCCAACCGGAACAGACTTTAACCAATTTATAAACAATTTCCCAAGTTCACAAAGCAGTATGCCAAGTTTTACCAGTACTCAAGTTTGGGGAGGAGAACAATCAAGTTTATGAGGAGATCAAGGTCAAGGTTGGGGAGGAGCACAACCAAGTTTTATGGAAATTTTTGGGACAACAAAGTACGAATTTCACACCCTTATAAGGTGTTTCTAGCATTTTGTTTAATGAAAAAGGTGCCACTTTCAATGTTGGTAATAGTTGTGTATGCAATTCAATTTTGAGTTTCTGGAAATTAAATTTTCTATCATTTTCAGGTTTGAGTTTCAACGTTGGAAATTGACGAGTTTCTGGAGTGCTTGAAATTGAGTTTTTGGAATGTCCTTGTGTCGTGTCTGTTTTCGTGTCGGGCATGGCTCCATGTCCTAATTTTTGAAAAATAATGTGAAAAATTGGTGAGATGTGGGTTTGGTACGAGGACAACAAAGTTTTATGAAAATGATGATTTGCCAGAGATAATGCAAGAGTACAACCAAATTTCATGGAAAGTCAAGAGCACAGACTTTAGTTTTGTTAAGTTAATACCTCTTTAGTTCTTGTCAAGACCAATTGCTGTTTGCAGCATCAAGGAGCAACCTTGCGGACACAAGGTAGTTTCTGGTAAAGTTTGGGCAGCACCTCCCCAATTTTTAGTCCTAACCCGATGTCTCGCATCTCATTCAGTACAACAAGAACAGCAGCATATTACGCACAAGCCCAAGCCGGACATTTCTCATCCCAATTACCATTCACAAAGCCGAAGTCATAAATCATCAAGCAGATTCAAGTTTAAAGTTTTGAAACAAGAAAGAAAACCAAGCATTGTCTTCAGAAAAACCACAAAGGCAACAAAAATTAAAAGGAGCAAACTACTGCATTCACTAGAAAAATGAGTGTATACATAGTCTTCCGGATACAAAACCAGTATACGGCCATAACATTTTCCCTCTCCCTTAAGCGGGGAGCAAAAAAAAAAAGAAAAACTACTACTACCACCCTCACTATCCTCCACCTCATTCTCCTCGTCTTCCTCATCCTCGCTACCAGTCTCCTCTCGTCATCGTCGGCATGAACACTGGAAGATGTTTGAAGCATCATTAGGATCTTCACCGGAAGATGTGTCGCAGCACGATACAGGTCTTCTTGTTGTCTCTCGCCACGTTTCCGGCCAATTCCAGCACCTGTTACAAGAATCTGAACACAGCTTACAAGTAAAAGGCAAAAAAGAGAGACCCATCTTCAGACATAGCTTGCCTTTTCTAGTGAGCCAAAAATAACAAAACGAGGCAGAACCTGCCAAGACTACTTACTGAGATTCCAAACACCCCCTAAGAATGCATAGTCCAGACAATTCAGGTAATATTTCACAAAGCAAATGTGGACTTTAAATCTTACCGGATAAAGGAATTTGCAACCAATTAAATGGCTTGTCTGTACAATAAACATATACAATGCCTATATGTACAAGGCTGGGCAAAAATTGTACATTTACGAAGAACTACTGATTTCAGCACATACTATCTCTATAGCTCTAGATTTACAAATGTACCTATATATATATATATATATATATATATATATATATATATATATATATATATGTATATATGTACAACCTTCCTTACATTGTGGTGAAATAATGATTCCAATTTCTAGAAGCCTCCAATCAAAATGTCCTTTGAGAAGGTTAAGCAAACTCTCTATGGAAGGACAACTCACTGCTGGTTGCAGTATCCACCACCTGCAATGCATATCATAAGAAGTGACTCTCAAAGTTCCAAAAAAATTAGAGAAGCCGAGGAATTTTGTCCAAACATTTGCTTGTAAATACAATCTCTAAAGCCATGTTGGCCTAGAGCAATACATAAGAGGGGCTGCAAAAATCATAGGTCAGTGGAAATGCATGCCTTTTGTGATTCCCAACTCGGGATGTGCACACATAAGCAGCAGTCACTCATGCAGTACACTGGAATATAATAGCAACATCTTTTTATCGGCAATATCATATTAATGTTACAAAACGCATGAAATAATATCTCATATCATCTAATCATAACAGTTCCAATAAGCTCGCCACCTAATGGGGGACAATTGGTGGACAGCCCAGCTTATTCAGTAAACTTGTTCACATGAGTCTGATAGCAATAGACAACTGACACATGCATTGCAGTCTATACGTTCGTAGAACACAAATACTAACTTCCAACTCAACTTTCTTGAGATATTTAATTAGAACTATAGAATCAAATGCATTATCCACTATGAACATCCAACATCACAAATTATACCAGATCCGTCCTGAGTATTCGGAAATTTTAGTTATTATCTGGAGCAGTTGAATAGATGTAGCACTTCAAGAAGTACAAGGGGTGCTCTATAAGTTATTGGGAATCATCACTAGGATTCTTTCCTATCTACTACGACACTGAAGTTTGGAGAAGGAAATGCAAATGACTAGACACCACATAAGCAAAAAGAAACATAAACAAAACAACAAAAAAAGAATCAAAATTTGATGATTTTATCATGTAAGTGACGAGCAAGGAGAACAAAGCATTTTCCTTCCCATATGTTGGTTCCAGTATCCAACCTTAGCTGTTTTGTCGAAGGAAAATAATTCCCCACCATAACTGTTTCTAAATAATACTCCTTGTGAACTGAACCGGTAATAATCATAATAGAATAATACTAATACATTCGCATTTCGATCTCCAAACTTCAGTGTCGTAGTAGATAGGCTATGTAAGCATTCAACCAACACCACCACCGGCGACCTTCCTTCCACCAACCGCCACCACTACCGGCGACCTTCCCTCCACCACCACCAGTGGCGATTTTCGCCTTCGCGACGCGACCACGCCTTGCCAGGGTCTCTCTCTCTCTCTGTTTGTTGATTTCTATAGTGGTTTCCTGGGATTGCGCCCAGGTCGAGCCTGGTTTCAATTGAAAGTTAGGGTTTTGGTTTCTTTGCTTTTCCTTATTTCGTTTCTGCTTGGAATTGAAAGATGAGATTTTTGATATGTTCAGTTTTTTGTGTTGAATCTGCTGACTATATGGTAAATATGATAGTTTTGTAAGTAATTAATTAGTTCTCTACTAGATGAATTGGGGATTTTGATGAATGCTTATTGTTTTAACAGATGTGGCTCAAAATTTTCAGTACTTTGTTTTTTTTTTTTTACTCTATGTCAGCTATCATGGGTTCGTTCCCTGGGCTATAGACTTATTGTTGATAATTTTGATTCAAGGAGAAAGCAGTACATACGTTAAAACTCTGGCGATCTGATATTTCCATGATAGGGGGAAAAACCTAATTTATTTCTTGAAATTAAAGAATCATGATGAAGTGGAAAGCTTTGCTGTCTTTGTAGTCCGGTTAATGAAAATAAATAATCTAATTTGACGGTCGTTTGGTAAACACAAAATGACATTTTAATGACTACCAAATGGTCGCATCAATTACTCAAGCCCGGCCCTGCCCTTCACATCTACAAATGAAATATTTTCAAAATATACAAATTGTCCCAAATATAAAACTTCCAAATACTTAGCCAGGTCACAAAAATTACAGTACAATAACTAATAAGTATCACTTGAACATTGCTCTTCTTGCATTTTTAGAGGCAAATAAATCAATTAATCTTCCATAGTCTAGTTTTGCTGCAAAATCATTTTCAATGGCCCCTGTTTGAGATTGGAGTAATTTTTCGACTCTTTGCTTCTTTTTTCTCTTTTCATATCCAGACGGGTAACATCTTTTAAGCTTCATGATAAGCTGGGGTAAAAGGGAAAAAAGAGAGAGGTATTAATCATGTAACATACTTTTTTTATTAGACTAAGATATACAATGTTAGGTTATCAATGAACTCTCATATATGCCTATTTTATTCTATATGCACCACCACATTCCAACATTTTTTATTCTAAAGGAATAAAAAACAAGAGCACAACTCCACAAAATCACAAATCACAAAAGAAAAAAGCAGAGAGCTGAAACAGTGAATACGCATAAACACAAATCACAACTCCCACATATCACAAATCCACTGCCGATTCACAACTCCAACATATTTTATCCAACATAAACATATTTTATCACAAATCACAACTCCAACATATTTTATCCTATTTTATGCCGATTCACTGCATGGCTTTAGCCCTATTTTCGAGAAATTAAACAAATAGTTCTCAGCTGGAAAAAGAAAAAAGCATACCTCGTACTCTGGTAGATATCTTCTTGCCGAGTTGCCGCCGATTCACGTTTTTACCCCTTCTGGCTCTTCATTCTTCAAGGGCAAATTTCAATTCTCTGCAGCTCTGCTGTGACTGTGAGACCAGAGTACTAGAGAATTGGAGAAGGTGAGACCAGAGAGCCGAGAGGATTGGAGATTGGAGAACTCGAGAAGCCGACGTTGGGGACCTGGGGTTTTCAAATTTCAGATTTCAATTCTCTCCTATGAGACTAGAGGCTGAGCCGACTTGGCTTTTCTATTTGTGGTTCTATTGTTTTCTTTTTCTTTTTTCCTTTCAAGAGTTGTTTGTCGCAGAATTTCCGGATTGGGCTGAAAAAATATTTTGGGCCTTGTTTTAAAATGGGGCCTCACTCTTTTAAGTTAACTTTGGGTACAAATTTTGGGCCCAAAAGACTCCTAGTGTAGTATACTAACTTATAATGTTTGGGGCCCTAATTTTGGGCCTTTTTTTTTTTGGGGGGGGGGGGCCTAGGCCACCGCCTGGTGGGCCTAGGGCCAAGGTCGGGCCTGCAATTACTACTAAAAAGCTAGCTATGAAGTCCTTTGTTTTTTTAAAAGTCGGGGTTTTACAGCTTGACAACTCAACCGCTTGTAGAGATTTTTGACTTAAGTCTGCCTTAATTGTGGGCATATATTAGACATTTCCTATATTGTTGTTTTTAATTGGATTTTGACATAATATATAAAATTCAACATCCAGGGTGTGTATTGTCCACCCGAGCATGTGAAATATATTGATGGGGAGTGGACTGAAGAAGGCAAGATTCTTGAGGGCCTACATGCTCTAGTCTTGATTGGGACCGGCTTCTATGGAGGGGTTCCAATTTGGCTTTTAAAAAATACGTGGGGCACCTATTGAGGGATAGGGACTACGTTTATTTCCCAAGAGATAGGACCTTCGAGGGGTGCATGAGGAAATTTACATGTATTTTCCCCCCTTGTTGGGAATGTATAACTTGAAAGAAAGGAAGTGGAAATCATGGTGTATTTAGAAGTAGTTTTGAGCAGTTTGAATTCAGTTTTCCCATTGCTTATTTTGTAGAGAGAGGAGGTGTTGTATATAAATACCATTTTCTCTCCCTTAGATACCTATCTTACTTTCTAGCCTTTTTTCTTCCATGTTAAGTTTTTTTTTTTTTTTTTTTAACAGCAAAAAAATTTAATTAATCTTGAAATTTTTACAAGACAGCATCATGCTCCTATTGGTCTATTGGTCTTGTAAAAATTTCAAGATTAATGAAATTCTTTTGATTGTTCAAAAATAAAAAACTTAACAAGGAAGAAAAGAAAAGGCTAGAAAGTAAGATATGTATCTAAGGGAGAGAAAAGGACATTTATATACAACACCTATATAGAACACCTTCTCTCTCTACAAAATAAGCATGGGAAAACTGAATTCAAAGGCTTAAAACCCCATGCTTTTAACTTCCTTTCCTTTAAGTATTACTTGGCCAAATCCCCAACAAGGGGGAAAAGTACATGCAAATTTATTCCCAAGCACCCCTCAAAGGTCCAATCTCTTGGAAAATAAACGTAGCCCCTATCTCCCAGTAGGTGCCCACATGTTTTTTAAAAACCGAATTGGAACCCCTCCATAGAAGCCGGCCCCAATCAAGACTAGAGCACATAGGCCCTCATGTATATTGCATTCTTCAATCCACTCCCCATCAATATATTTCACGTGCTCAGGTAGACAATACACACCCTAATTTTGTATATTATGTCAAAATCCAATTAAAAACAACAATATACGAAATGTCCAATATATGCCCACAATTAAGGGAGACTTAGTCAAAAATATCTACAAGCAACTAGAGTTGTCAAGCTATAACACCCCGACTTTTAAAAAAACAAATAAAAGGATAAAAAATATATGTAACAATAATAATAAGCGGTTTATCGTTAGTGGCCCGCTTGCCGTTAGAGTTTAGGGAAGTATATTTGTTTGTGGCTATGGTCTATAAAAAAAAAAGGTATTTTTCTGTGAATTTTAATATACTCCACAATTATCGCCCCCCAACCCTATTAACGATATCGCAGCACAAGATTGAGGCACAAGTCCCTGCAAGGTGGAGTACTGTAGGGTTCGAACAAAATAATCCAAAAAGAGTCAGCATCTTATTGCAGGGTGAATCGAAATTAGTTATCCCTAGATTTGGTAAAGGAATATTCTAGGCATCTCAGGGGATATGCTTGGATTTTTAAGATAATGAAAGACTAATAATTAATGCAAGATCATTCTAGATAGGACAAAGATACCTTGAATCTTTGTAAGCCTTCTACGATAAATAGGCAACTCCATTCCACAAACACCACCAGCACACACGACACATACACTACACCCACCACCAAGTAAAAAGAAGAGAGAGGGGGAAGGAAGAAGGGAATCAGGGGAAAAGGACTGGAATTGAAAGGAGGTGCGCATCTCTTTTCTCCTCCTCATTACCGGTTGAACACACACTCACACTTGCACTTAATATATACACTATATTCTTTAATTTCCGAAATAAATTCACAGGAAAGTGGAAAAAGGCCTTCATCCTAAATGATTTCTTAGGATTAGCGCTAATTGGGAATCAATTCAGGGGTTTGCAAAATTGATCAATTATTTGGTTTTGATTTAGGGTTAAAAATGAATCGCTTCTCGCACAACTTGTAGCTCGACTCAACTCATTTTGTAGTCAGATCAAACTCGCACTCAAACTCAAATTTGAGGCTCGCTTTGTGAATACTTATTCGAGCATTTTAACGGTTGGACACATGTAGTATTGCTTGGCTTGAGATGATAAGGAAGTTAAGAAGATATGGGCAAACAAGGTTATTGCCACTACGCGAATTGGTATTTCTAATTTGCTCAAATTAGGATTAATTTTTAATCTGCTTAACTAGTGAATTGAGTAAGAGTAAAATAAAGTTGTCCCATATGCACGCACCCCTCACATCAAACACTCACCATATATAGAAAACTTGTAAATGGAAATCAACACAAATTATGAAGAAGGTTATATTAGAAATAAATATCTTAACCCCAATTTTAGTATTTCTAATTGTTTATGTATTGTTCTAGGACCAAGTGCAATATGGTAAATTTTGAATGCTAACAGGTGAGTTATGAATTATCCCAATTACATACTATTAAGCTATGTCGTGTTCATGTAATAAATAAGGGAAGGGAAAATATTTAGTTCATGTCTCCGTTAATAAATTAGTCTAGTGATTTTTATTATTAGAAATTGCTTCCACAAATGTTAAGTTTAATTTTATTGTTTTTTTTAAAAAAAATTTAGTCAATAGAGGCCTTTGGTGAGAGGGATTCACTAGCCGGTCACAATTTTCAAATCAGCTAGATTTAATTTTCAAATCAGCTAGATTTAGGTCGTGACACAAGCTCAGTGTATATTATTGTTTTGTTAGAAAATCACAACCCACCCTGCATGTTAGATTTCATAAAAAGTTGAAAAGTAGAGTACACTCATGTTTCAAAAATTAGTGGCGATAAATGAATCTCTTACCCCTTCATAGTTGTCCAAGAAGCTGTGGTAGACGATCACGACGGCAAGAGGTCCATACTCAAGAGCCAGCAACATCTGCTCCTCATCGCCTTGAGGAAGGCTACAGAAACCCTTGATCATCTCAAATCTGTATATTATCTAATAATGAAAACACAGTTTTAAAAAAAAAAAAACTGTAAATAAAGGAAAAAGTTAAATAAAAAGAAAAATAATTCAAAATTTGTATTTTCAAATAACTTTTTACATGAACCTTTAATACCCGTAAATGGTTTGTCCTTCTCGTAGGCTAATCCGTGCGTACAAATATAATCAAAAGATCTGATTAACGAGCCTCCTCTCCCCTCTACCCAGTACGTAAATCTAGCAGCTCCTGCGCGGCTAGGGGGAGCAACTTTTTACCCTCATATAGCACTAGGTGGCTTGTCACCACATCACTCGCCACAAGTGCAAAGCATGTCACTGCATAATGAATAACCAACAGTCACAAACACTACAAATCTACAAAGCCTAGAACAATAACATGATTGTGATCCCAAATTGCTGGTAAAATGAAATCCCATTTTTGATTAAACAAACAAAACAAAGGTTAATAAGGCTAGATTCACTTCACTTAATTAAGTTTTTCGTTTTTGTGTATTTTCTTCGTCTTTTTGACCAAACGCAAAACAAAGTTCACTCTTCCAATTGTCTCATTGAGACAAACGATTAATCCTAAAAAAATTACGACGAAAAGCTAACGAAAAGTTAAAAAATGTAGAAATGTAACAATTCATCGTATTTTTAGGATTAATCGTTTGCCTCAACAAGACGAATCGGAAAAGTGAATTTTGTTTTGCTTTTGGTCAAAAATTCAAAAAAATATGAATAAAATACACAAAAACAAAAAATTTAATTAAGTGAAAGTGAACCTAGCCTTATTAACCTCTGTTTTGTTTGTTCAATAAAAAATGGGATTTTATCTTACAGTAATTTGGGATCACAGTCATGCTGTTGTCATGCTGTTGTCATTGTTCTAGGCTTTGTAGATTTGTAGTGCTTGTGACTATTGGTTATTTTGGTTATTCATTGTTTATTCATTGTGCAGTGACATGCTTTGCACTTGTGGCAAGTGATGTGGTGACAAGCCACCTAGTACTATATGAGGATAAAAAGTTGCACCTCCTAGCCGCACAGGAGTTGCTAGATTGTACGTATTGGGTAGAAGGAAGAGGAGGCTCGTTAATCAAATCTTTTGATTATATTTGTATGCACGAATTAACCTACAAGAAGGACTACCCATTTACAGGTATTAAAGGTTCATGTAAAAGTTATTTGAAAATACAATTTTTGAATTATTTTTCCTTTTATTTAACTTTTTCCTTTATTTACAGTTTTTTTTTTTTTTTTAACTTTGTGCTTTCATTACTAGATGATATACAGATTTGAGATGATCAAGGGTTTCTGCAGCCTTCCTCGAGGCGATGAGGAGTAGATGTTGCTGGCTCTTGTGTATGGACCTCTTGCCGTCGTGATCGTCTACCACAGCTCCTTGGACAGCTATGAAGGGGTAAGAGATTCCTTTATTGCCACTAATTTTTGAAACATGAATATACTCTCTTTTCAACTTTTTATGAAATCTAACATGCAGGGTGAGTTGTGATTTTCTAACAAAACAACAATATACGCTAAGCTTGTGTCACGACCCAAATCTAGCCGATTTGAAAATCGTAACCGGCCCCTCTCAACAAAGGCCTCTATTGATTAATTTTTTTTAAAAAACAATAAAATTAAACTTAACATTTGTGGAAGCAATTTCTAATAATAAAAATCACTAGATTAATTTATTAACAGAGACATGAACTACATATTTCCCCTTCCCTTGTTTATTACATGACCACGACATAGCTTAATAGTATGTAACTGGATAATTCATAACTTACCTGTTAGCATTCAAAATTTGCAGTATTGCATTGGGTCCTAGAACAATACTTAAACAATTAGAAATACTAAAATTGGGGTTAAGATATAATTTGTGTTGATTTCCCTTTACAAGTTTTATATATATAGTGAGTGTTTGTAACTGCATTTTTTATAGTGAGTGTCTACGTACAAGCATGCGCGCGCACGTATATTACCCAGTTGTAGTATCTATATACAAGTCTTTATATGCAAGGAAAAGAAAAATCAATTAATATCCTAGTTCTACAACAAAAATTCAATTCTACGTCAAATGTCCTGACCTCTACCTCACCCTACCACAAGCCTCACCCCACTCCGTAATTTACCTCATTGTCTCCATGCTTATCACAGTTCGCCCTTTAATATCCTCCATTCTCTTTCAATGAGAGAGAGAGAGAGAGAGAGAGAGAGAGAGAGGGGTTGCTGGAATCCTAGGGAGGAGTTGTTCCGCAGGAAATTTTAAGAAGAAAAGGAGTCCGGCTGCCGCTCGACGCCTACGTAACACACCAACATCCCTCCAATTTTAGCTTAATCTACAGGAATTAATCTAGCAGTTTACGATACCCAGAAGCTTAACGAACGAAAAAGCAGTTTTTCGTTGAATTAGAGCACCCATCGGCCACCCCAGTTTCCTGATGACCAGTCGACTCTCTTGTTGGCCAACACTAAAATTCTTTATTTTGGTAGAGATGACACCTAAGCAGTCCTACTGACTGTTACCAAATGCAAAACGTTGAAAATAGTTTGTTTTTAGCAAACAGCCAACAAGGCTAGGCCTTGGTCAATTGTTAATTTGTTAGGAAGCATTTGACACATGTAAACTCTTTCTACTGAGCGTTTTTTTATTCCGATCGATCAGGCTGAAGTCAACATTGCAGAGGAGGTTGTCTTATCCTTAGTTGCTTTGTTTAATTTAATTAAACTTTATATTGAGAATTTAGCAGTATACGAGGATTGTAATAGTTATGAACTTCTTCTTCTTCTTTTTATGGTTGTAAGAACTAAACCTAAAAATTTGATTCTTTAGTACTAAAAATAAATGAGATCATTTTGGAAAAAAGACATTCTTTAACGTCTTTGAAAAATCGGAGTGTTACAAGAAAAAACTGAAATAAGTTCTAGACTTGTAAGTTTAAAAAAACGCAACCTAAATACTCACTTCCTGCCTGCTGTCTAACTGGAGCTATAACTCCCATGACCTCCCCCAGTTGATGAGAGAGACAACCTGATTAAGATCAAGTAACTTGATTAGTAAATGATTTTCTATAAAATCTTCAATCATAAATTATAGAATGCAAAAAGAATTATGAATTTCTCCAATTTTGTGATCCCAGCAAATTGTTCTCTCTCTCTCTCTCAGACTATTATGCTATTGAAAATGCTAAGAATACAGAGCAAGTACCGATGGAATACGCAGGCCCACTCCAGATCCCGCACAGATGATCCGAACCGTTCAATAATTTTTTTTATAAAGAAAACCAAGCAGGCTCACCTGTTTATTATGAGCGAGTGTTTTGTGTGTACAGGTATACTTCATACATTGTGCATGTTTACATAGGGGTATATACGAGCCAAATCGAGCCGAGTATTGGCATGTTCAAGCTCGGCTCGATCAGAATCGGCAAGGAGCTCGAGCTTGAATCGAGCCAAAAAATCAGGACTCGAGCTCAGCTCGCCAAAACATGTACAAAACTCGAACTCGGCTCGTTAGAACTCGGTCTGAAATAAACGAGCCTGTTCGGCTCGAGCTCGAGCTCAAAATCATTCCAGACAAGCTCATCATTCTTCCAAACGCGATTCCATCATTTTTTATTTTTTTTCACAAAATCACCAGCTGCCACTACCAGCCTAATTCCACATTGTTAATTTCTTCAACCAAAAATTATCGACTTTTCTGGCAGATTGTCCACAAATAAAGTAATAAGATCTTAATTACCTTTGAGGCCAGGCGATCAAGAAGAGTTCAAGCGTCTTCTCCATGCCAGAATCCACTCCCCTGGCTCTAAATCTTCTTGACCCAGTCGTTTCATTGCTTGAGAATGGGCAGCACCATAAGGATCGCGAACGATCGATGTCGGAATGAAGGTAGAACCCGCCACTACCTCGACGAAACGGCACTGCAACTGACTGGCGGCAGCGATGGCTATGGTTTGGTGGAGTGCGAGAGAGAGGAGAGGGAGGGAGATGGAGTGGATTACGCTGGTTTAGTGAGAGAGAAGAGAAAGAGATGAAGTGGAGACAAGCTAGGGTTTGTTCACAGTATATATTGATTATATAATCAACGGCTATGATTTCCCCCAACCTTTAGAGATGGACGGATAGGATATATATATATATATATATATTCGAGCCGAGCCGTTACCGAGTCGAGTCGAGTTGAGCCAGCTCGCGAGCCTGTCGAGCTAAGCCTAACTAGGCTCGAGCTCGGCTCGTTTGTCTAACGAGCCACAAAACCGAGCTCGAGCTCGCTCATTTACCCTTTGAACCGAGCCAAGTCGAGCAGTAATCGAGCCGAGCTCGCGAGTAGCTTGGCTCACTTACAACCCTATAATTACATGGTATTCTAATGATGTCATAATTGACATGCTCAAGAGTAACCGAATTTCGGAATAATGAGTGGAGAAAGAAAGAAAAGTTATTGAAAATCGTGCACAAAGAGAATCCAAAATCTAAATCCTAAAATGAACAAGGCTTAAATGACCCATTACATGTCTTGTGCGTTAAAAGTTTGTTGTCCACAACAAGCTAAAATGATTCCAACTCCAAAGCACCTTCGTTGCTAGCATCACTTGTAAGTTCTACTTCATACTCCCTCTATTCTAAATTACTGGATTCGTACGAAAAGGCGTGTAATTTTGAGACCAAAAATATTTTTATTTTTGCTTATCATTTTTAAAAAAATTTAGCATCATATTAAAGAGCTCTTGAAGTATTTTAACTTGATGAAAAAAACACTTAAAAAATGAAACTTAAAAGTGCTTTATTTTTCGGACTGAAAATTGCCAACTTTTTGTAAGCAGCAGGCAATTTAAAATAGAGCAGTGTTTTAAATAGCGCTTAACTCACCTAGGCGCCTGCCAAGAGATTTGGCGTTTTTAAATTTTTTAATATATTATATGTATATGTTATATAGTCAACCACTCACACCCCATGCCACACATGCACATTGCTCAAAGAAAAAGGATAGCTAGAGTACTATATTTCGAATAAAAAAAAATACTACTGTACTATATTGGTGTAGTTTTAAATGAAGAACAGGAAAAATTATACTATGCCCCAAGAGCATAGTCACGTGGTGCCCTGGGGCTTTCTGCACCACACATTTCAGTGGCCCACACTAAAATGTGTAGTGCAGAAAGCCCCGGGGCACCACGTGGCTATGCCTCGAAAGCATGGAATAATCTCTCAAAGAATAGATGTGTGATGCTCAAAGAAAATGGCAGTCTTTTCGTCGTTTAGCTAGCATAGTAGCAGAAAGTATGGTAGCCCTTAAGAACAAGTCGCATAGAAATGACTCAAGCCATTCTCATTTTTTGGTCAAATCTTCCTAACCGCCTAGCACCGCCAAAGCCTTCCTAGCCGCCAAATGAACCACCAAGAGTGTAGGCAGCGCCTAGCCACAGAACACCTAGGCAGCGTCTAAACCGCCATTTAGAACACTTCAGTAGAGGGAGTACTTGTTTGTCACACCATCATCAATTGACTCCAAAGTGGGAGATTTGCAACCACACTTCAAGTAAAAGCTCATCATCATTAATGAGGAAATTCCCAATACTATGTCCCAAGTATTTTATATGGGGCCGGATCAAGGGACAAAATATTTGACACAAAATTAATCGGTGCCCAACCTAAATAGTCGAAGTTGTTCAATTTGTTTAAAACATGTGTTAAAGGGGTCCCGTAACTCATTTGGATATCGATAAGGACTTGATCGGCTTATTTAATTTTATATGGTCAAATTTGACAAGAATCAACAAAATGATTTTATATAACCAATCAACTCAAATTTTACGGGAGCTTATAAAAACATGCTTTAAATAAGTTAAATGGATCCGATCATTTGTGTGAAAGTCCCACGTAAAACTTGTGTCAAATGTTGTGTGAAATGTAGTGTGTGCAGTACCGGCCCCATTTTATATAACCATGAAATGTTCGGTAAAATGTTGAAATCATATACAGGCCAAATACGTATAATAATGTACACAATTGATAATGGGCTAATCTCCTCTTCACAAAATAAAACAAACAAAATAATGCACATAGATTAGATTTCACTTTCAGCCCTTTAACTATTATCATTTTGTTTGCTTCGTTCCTCACATATCAATTTCATCTATATAGTCCAAAAAATCTTGATTCCAATGTATGCGTGGTCTAGTTGGAACTGGCCGTCCAAATTGACAGTGGTTTGCGTGAAAACCTAACATTTTACTACAACTTGGAAAACCTTTCGAACATGTTGAAGATTGTAACCAAACATCCATCTTCTTCCTCACATTTCTCACCCGTCTCCTAGGCCTTCATCTCCTTCTCCTCACTCACCCATCAGACTACTTATCCTACTATTTCTGCCATATTTTACGGTGACGCTTGAAGCAGACCCATATTTTAGGATGTCACTTGTGCCAATTTATATCTACCTTTGTTTCATTCATCTCCCTCTCCCAAAATATTTGTGTCCACCGAATGAGGTTAGTGAATATCATTTGAAAATTGTCAAACTGATAATAAATTTCTTGAAAAGATACATTAAATTTACCAGTTCGTCTTTATTAAAAAAATTACTTTTTAGATTCCTCTCGTCACAAACAAAAAATTGACAATAAACTAACAAATGCGCAAAAAAAATGAACAAGGACAAAAAATAAGCCATTTGGCATATTTAGGCCAAACAACCCCTAACCTCATTTGATAACAGTGATAGATGGATGGGATTGGTAAGAAGATGGGATTAGAATTAGGATTGGTAATGAGAAGGGATTGATAATGAGTATGTTTGTTTGGGATGGGATTCGATGATGGGATTATTAATATTATGTTTGTTTGAGATGGGATTACATGATGGAATTGGATTGATAGAAGAGATTGGTAATGAAAAGGGATTGATAATGATAAGAGGATGAGTTGGGATTACCAATACCATCTCCAAGAGGGTATTCCTAATACCCCTAATGGCCGGCTTGGACCTTTTTTTGTTACCAAACAAAGTATTAATACTCCCAGGATTAGTAGTACCATCCCAACCTTCGAACCCATTATCAAACAGGGCCTAAATGCATTGGGCCTGCGCAGGTAAAAAATCCTTAAAACGTTATATCCATGAAAAATCACGAATAAACAGATTCAACGCCTCTTAAACGACACCATTAACAAGATAAAACAGAGAAAAAGCACACAAAAATAATCGAGAATACTGAGAGATGATACAAACATGCACGAAAGAAAACAGCAAAAAACACAAGAAAAACAAAAACACGGCACAAAAAAAACACCAAAAAAAACACGAATATGAGAGAGAGAGAGAGAGAGAGAGAGAGAGAGAGACCGGAATATTATCATCTATAGGGCCTTTATGGAATTTCAACTTTCGGTTGTCCGCAACAAGCTGAAATGATTCCAAGTCACCATCATCCATTGCCTTCAACAAAACAGAGAAAATGCACACAAAAAGAATGAAGGATACCGGAAGATGATACAAAAACAACAGGAATGAGACCAAAATCGAACAAGATAAACAACATATCTGGCCATGGCCGGCTGAGAGAGAGAGAGAGACCGAAATATTATCATCCATAGGGCCTTCAGGGAATTCCAACTCCCGGTTGACGCAACAAGCTGAAATCATTCCAAGTCACCATCACCCATCCATTGCCTTCCAAATCATTTCAGCTTGATGCGGATGCGGACAACTGGGAGTTGGAATTCCCCAAGTTTTTATGGTGGCTGTATGAGGGTTGTTTCTGAAACAAAGCCCCCCTAGTTTTGGTTGATTCAAAGAGTAAGCCCAGGGCCATGGTTGAGAGTTGTGTTGGTATGTCCAAACACCAGTTTTCAGCTAGGGTTTATGGAATACTACTATATATTCAGGTCTGCAGAAGTGGTTTTTTTTTTTTACCCCTTGTGCTTTTGAGAACGAATCACTTTAGACACCCGACACTTCAAAAAACCAACACTTACAACCCATTGTACTATGAAAATCATGAATAAACAGATTCAACGCCTCTTAAATGACAAAATTGCCTTGGACAAAACAGAGAAAATGCACAGAAAAAGAATCAAGGATACTGAGAGATGATACAAAAACAACAAGATAAACAACATATTTGGCCATGGTCGGCTGAGAGAGAGAGAGACCGGAAATTTTTTTATCAATAGGGGCCTTAGGGAATAAATCCTCAATATCGCGATGGTGGAAGGAAGAACGTGGGTCCAGAGGGAGATCGCCGTGGGCGGCGGTTGTGCGAACAACAAGGACTGGAGCGAAGTTCTCTGGAACTTTTGGATAGTGGAGAGAACGTCGGCCCTGAGCTTTTACGGCGGCTGCGTATGGGTTGTTTCTGAAACAAACCCCTAGTTTTGGTGGTTTCGAAAGTGAACTTAGGGCCGCCATGGCTGAGAGGTGTGTTGGTAGGTATGTATGTCAAAACACCAGTTTGCGGCTAGGGTTACACCAGTTTCCGGCTTGGGCTACGTTTATATATTCAGGTCTGCAGAAGGGGGGTTTTTTTGCGGCGTTAGAATTATCACTTTGACCCCTTGTGCTTTTGAGAACGAATCACTTTGGACACCCTACGCTTCAAAAAACCAACACTTCGGCTTTGTTTGGAAAAATGTGAAAAGGGAATTGGAAAGGGAAAGGGAAAGGGAGTTCAAAGATTTTCTCTTCTCCTATTTGGTTGGAGAGGAAGGGGAGAGAAAATGGTAATACAGATTTTTAAGAATAGAAAAAATTTCCCCCTCATCTTCTCCTATTTTCCTTCTTAATTATTTTCTTTCTTTTCTCTTCTCTTGTTAATAAATCTAGTGAAAAGTCAAAATTACCCCCTACAAATTTCTTTAAGCTCCAAAAAGAAGTTTTTTTTGGGGTTGTTGGCAATTCCGACAATTCCATTGACAAAACAATAATTTTCTTTTGTATTCCTTCATTATCGAGTTGTAATATTTTTTTATCTTTTCTAATTGTAGCAAGTCTGAATAGAATTATAGTGGAATAAATCATTATTTGTAATTGAGAGCGAGTGCTTATTTAGTTTTATTGGAGCAGATTGATCGGCTTATCAAACTGACATCCATCGGAACCAACTGATTAAATGTGATAGCCATCTGAAATTAAAGTAGATAGAGTGACGGATCGATCTGTGTATCAGCACGCTAGCCGTAGGAAATTGGTTCTTTGTTGGTTCTCTATCATCGGTATCTATTGCCTCCGTATTTGCATTCACAGCGGTAGCATAAAGCAGGGATTCTTTTGTTTTGGCAAGGTGGGTTATGGCTCAATCTACTATGGTTGGTGTTATCAATATCCTATAGGAATGTGGCCCCGTTCCAGTTTCTTTCTAAACTTTCTTTTTAAAAAACAAGGTAATTTCAAATCCAAATATAATAAAAATAAAAAATAATTTTTTGCACCATTTAAAAGATCTCAATGAGATCTATAAAACAAGATTCATATTGATAGAAAAATTATTTTTTAAACTTGAAATTACCTTCTTTTTTAAAAACAGGGTTTAACAAGAAAACTTGAACGGGAAGACAAGTGCTTAAGCTTCACAATCTTCCGAATCTCAAATCCTAATTTTTAAGATTTTTCATTTTCTTTAAAAA
Source organism: Rhododendron ovatum (assembly GCA_019656835.1). Classification (NCBI taxonomy): domain Eukaryota; kingdom Viridiplantae; phylum Streptophyta; class Magnoliopsida; order Ericales; family Ericaceae; genus Rhododendron; species Rhododendron ovatum. The sequence goes on along the minus strand of CM033797.1, from coordinate 24,577,428 downwards.
TCAAAAACCTTAAACCCACATATCCATTTCTCCAAGCCAACGCGTGGCCCACCCACAGTGCTACGCGTGCTCCACCCACTACGCATGTACCTTAATGCCACTCCCACGTTTGCCTCCACGTTGCTGTTGGAAAACGATTCTTAGAATTCAGTAACGACGCGTACAAATTAGACAATATGAAAAAATCGTAAAACCCTACAAGGTGGAACTAGGATTTCACCTCAACTCCCGCGACATGAACGCTAGGTGAACTTGTTACAGCACACCTTGCTGTATGCCACGAATTTAGCTACGATCGTCTGCCGTATTCCCTTATACCTTAAATCACGTACCCATTTGTGAAAACCCTATGTGATTGTTTATTCTCTCTCACATCCCACTTTTTTGATCTCTAAAAAATGTGTGTAGAAACCTAGTGAATGAAGCGGCATATTTATAGGACTAGAGCAAGGACCTAAGGAGAAATAAATCTGGGCTACTTATGTAAATAAGAAATCTTAATCCCTCTAGAATTCTACTATTTCTTATCACACAAATTACAATTCACTCCACTACAAAATTACAATTGCACTTTCGTCCTTATATCAATTATATTTCGAGCTTTATGTTATTAAATATTATTAATCCCCCACGTTAAGATTACAGATATCCGTTTATTAAAATAAATTACTGATAATTGCCAAAAAAACAATAAACAGTTAGCTCCAAGTTTTTTTTTTTTTGCCTACAGCACTTATATTATTATCCCCACCTCCAAACTCTAATAGAAAATTCCACATTCTTCAAAATTATCATTGCGCACAATTCTAACATTCATCCTGAAAAAATGAAAACATTTCGAACATTCTTCCCCACTGATGATTTCCATCATCTTTTTTTTTTTTTGATCCTCATGATTTCCATCATCTCGCTCCATCATTTTTTACGAGAATTTGCTCAAAAGTTGGTTTCCATGATCTCCAAGACCATTTAGGCAGCATTCTTATAAACTTAAAAAATCTAATGAAATTTTGTAACGAAGAGTTGATATTTGCTTCTTCCAAAATTTTATGTAAGAAACCTTATAGTGCTACAATCTATCATCTTTGACGATACCAGAACTTTATTTTGAATTTAAACAAGTCCCCGCAATTAGATTGTGGGACTGGTCACCCAAAAATTCGTCGAGATGCAATCATAAAAGAAGCTAAAAATTTGTCGAGGTGCAATCATAAAAGAAACTGTGAAATAATACTCCTACAAAATTGAAACAAAACAAAGTATATGCGAAATAACCATGAATCTTATTTGATATATTTCATTGAGATCAATTGAACGGTGCAAAAAAAGTCAAAAAATTATTTTTTATTTACATTATTTTTTAATTTAAAAATATAAAATAAATAAATATTTTTTTAAGAAGGTGTTATGGAACGAGGCTGGAGTATTTTATAGGAGTACTATTCTCAACAAATCCAACGGTCCACAAAGCCTTCCATGAAAGTGGGGTTGGTGGATTTGAACTCCACCTACCTGCCCGGCAAAGGCTACCTACTCAAATTGACAATCCTCCTCCAATTTCTCTCAATAACAGCAGCAGCCAGCAGATCAAATTGTTACCTTTGTAAGTATTTGTTGTTATTCCATCCTTTCACAGGTTTTGAAAAAAGAAAAAGAAAAAGGAAATGTCGAGTCCACAGCCCGCAGGTGTCATTACCTGCAAAGGTATCCAAAACTTTCCCATTTCAATTCAAAGTTGTACGGTTATTTTCATCCACATTTATGGATACCCATATGGAGTATTATGATGGTGAATTGATACGTTGATGCATATGGACTTGATGATGATATACATACAGCTGCGGTGGCATGGGGAGCTGGAGAGGCATTGGTAATTGAGGAGGTGGAACTGAGCCCACCCCAGCCGCTGGAGATACGGATTAAGGTTGTCTGCACCTCCCTCTGTCGGAGTGATTTCACCGCTTGGCAGTCTCTGGTTCTCTCTCTCTCTCTCTCTCTCTCTCTCTCTCAAATATTGACACCATTAATTATGTTGAAAGTCAGAAACGGTGTTGAATTTTTTTCTGAAAAAACATTTTTTGGAATTTTCTTATAAAGTGCTTCAATCACCTGTAACGGTTGAGTATCGGCGGCGAACCAGTCCATGAATCGGAAATGGGCACGATAGGTTTTGGAGCCAGCCGATACGCAGGTGATTTTCCATCTCCCTGGTATAGGAAGGCTTAAAAGGCATTGCGTATCAGCCGATATGGAACGCAACAGCCGATATATAAAACCTTGCATTACATGTCCCTTCTTCTTGCAAAAGGACGACTGAACACCCATCCAAAAGAAAGAATCCATCAAATTCTATGCATCAATAAATAGCATTGTGCAGGAGAAAGCTAGTGTGTACCATTGCAAAGTTTTATATTATTATGTTTATGTTACGTGTTTTTTGGTATCATCCCGAATAGGTTTCTATAGAAGAAAAGTACGGATATGCAATTTTATGGTTAAGTTGCAAATATTATGGTTCATGAGGTATGCATTTGTTATCATTCAATTTCTCACGTACTTTGGGTTCATTTGTTTACGATCTTTATGGCGTTTGTTACGTAATATTTTGGTCAACTACGAACGTGTATGGATGGTACGCACAGACATGTTACGAATATTTTTTGCGAGTCACGAAAAATATTGGTGTTAGTTATGTATCATTTTGGTTAGATTACGCAAATATTGGTCAAAGTTGTACATACCATAGGCTTTTTCTTGGGTATATAGAAACTATAGCTAGAAAAGGAATCTGTGAGGAAAATCAAAACTAGTCATGTAACTAGAACCACCATTGGTTGTCTTTTAATCATTTTCGTACAGGTGATGGAAGTTCTATTTTGATGATTGTGTAATTTAGCTTAGATGAGTCCACGAGAACACTGTGGTTGAAGATTAAAGACAAAGGCTGAATCTACAGATTAAACAGATTTCTTGGTGAAATATAAAATCATCATGCATTCCTTTATCCATTTGACCTCAGACCAAGCAATGCAGTTCATCTACTTTTGTTGATTCTAGGGATGAATTGAGAGAAAAGTGTCTTACTTTTATGTTGGAGAATATGGAGTAATGCTTGTATATTTTCTCTTGCATTTTTTGGTGTTTTTTCGTCCCTTGATTATTTACCTTCCGCATTGGCTAACCCAAGTGCTTCTTAGTTATCGGTCATTCGTGTCCTTTCTTGCCCTTACAAATTGTGACAGGCCAAACATTGAAGTTTGCCTATCTAACTATACATTATTATTTTTATTTTGCAGACAAGTACCCCTATCTTTCCTCGGATTTTCGGCCATGAAGCTGCAGGGTGATTTCAATATCCTTTCCCTTTAGTCTCATAGATTTACTTACAGGCCATACTACGATTTGCATGTTATGTATATATATGGCATTGTGGAGCCAGGAATTTTGGTTAATGGGGTAAAAAATTAGATTCATATGCAACTATATTTTTCTTACTCACAAGTCCAAAAATGACTAAATTAAGAGGTTAATTATAATATCGATATGCACAAATAATTCATTTTTGCCTCATAATTGGCCCCAAAAGACTTGTTATATTTGTAAAACAATGCATGATAGTCTCATTTCTAGCACTGTCAACTCTCGAAAAGAACAGAACGCATGGGATTCCTATGCATTTAAAAAAAGTTGAGGTGATTTAGAGATTTTTTATGGGGCCAAAATAGCAAAATTTTGTTGCAAACTATCAAATGTTCCAGTGAAAAATCAAAGTGAGTGGGTCACTAGACCCCACTTGTCCCTTAGTGCCTCTGCCCATGGCATTTCTGATGCATGACGTATGAACCCTATAAGACTAACTTAGACTAGGTTTGATTTAACTGTCTTTTCAAGTACTTTTCATGTCAATAACAATTCTGATTATGTGAAATTAGTTTTTTTAATGCTTTTCGCCCCTAACGCTCACAATAAGTAAAAAGCTGACTTCAGAATGGTAATTTGCAGGATTGTGGAGAGTGTGGGGGAAGGAGTGTCTGAATTTGGAGTGGGGGACCATGTGCTTACGCTATTTACTGGAGAATGCAAGACATGCAGACATTGCACCTCTGGCAAAAGCAACATTTGCCAAGTACTGGGATTGGAAAGAAGAGGTGTAATGCACAGTGACCAAGGGACACGCTTTTCAGTAAAAGGAAGGCCCATCTATCATTATTGTGCGGTTTCAAGTTTCAGCGAGTACACCATTGTGCACTCTGGTTGTGCTGTCAAAGTCAGCTCAATCGCACCTCTAGAGAAAATATGCCTTCTCAGTTGTGGAGTGGCAGCAGGTAAGATTTCTCACATAATGGTGTCGTCATCTAGTCAAAATTACTTTTAAGTCCAGTGTGTGTTTTTGCACTACCCTTGCTTTGTGCCGGCTATTACCTTTGTTTGAGCTCCAGGAATCTTAAGCTTATATGCTTGTTAGATTGTATCTGTCAAAACCAGGAAATGAAGCTAAAAAGTTAGATTCCATACTTCTGTTACACACTCGTGGCTTATTGACTACAAGAGGCTTGTTTAGTGGTGAATAGAGGCTTTTTCTGGGTTGAATGGAGTTTTCGCATTGGAGTTTTTGGAGGTTTGTTTTATTGGACTGTCTTTTGAAGGCTGGGAGAATAATTTATTTATTCAATATCCTTAGCAGCGTGGAATCCTAGAAGAAAGGCGGTGTCATCAAATTCTGTTGGCATGGATTCCTTCTAGGGGTTATATTCTTATTTTCGTGTTATTTGTATGAGGAGGCAAGAGAGTCATCGATGGATCATCTTCATATTTAAAGTTAAGCGGCTGTAGATGTCGTTTACCCTTCTGTCCTTTTTAACAACCTTGTGTAGTATGGGTTCTGTGGATGAGCGTTTTCTGTTTTCATAGCTGGAGGAGGTGCATGATTGGTGAGAGGAAAAAGAAAACCACTGCCAGTAGCTCCCCTTTTTCGAATGTGATGTATAATCGGGGGTGGGGTCACGTCGTTATTCACTAGGTGGCATTACTTAGCATAAACATGACAGAAAGGTTGCTTTTGTGGGATTGCTTTTGTTCAGGTTGTTTTATGGTTGAGTGTTGGCTTGATGTTTTTCTTGACCGACGGTATATCGCTGTCTGATGGTATAACTGCATCACCAATGACCACCAACACAAGCTTTTCGAGGGAAACAGGAGATTAAGCTTTGGGTATGTACAAGTTTTTTTTTCTGAAGTGATGAGGTCAAAGGCTAGAATGGGATTGGTCTATGAAAGCATGAATTCTCTCATCCTTTGACTCCTATCTCATTGGAATTATTGATGGGCTACTTATTTGGTCGACTGATTGCTTGGTATGGAGACATGTATCTGAAGTCCCTTCTTCTTTACTGGTACAGTATTGGTTCTGATAGAAGTACTAAAAGCAGATAATTCTTGAATCTTGAGACCAATGCAAGATTTGGAGTCAGAATCCGTTGATGAGTTTTCTCTCATGCTTACAAGTTCCGTCATCCAACTGATGAAGTAGTTGGTAATATTTGTATATACAGTTTTTAGAGTAGGAGGTTTGCGGTGAACAATTTTGTAGTGATCTTTGACGCTTAAGATGCTCGTCTTTCATACTAAAATTAGTCTTTTTGCTAAGTCAATCAATTGATGAGTTCTTGTGTCAGTACTCAGCAACTTGAATAGTAGGGTGCTGCCAAGTAGGTGGTGTAAGTTGGTATTGATGGAGTCACCAGACCATCTCTCGTATTATCCTATGATTGCCCATTGACTGATGATAACAACTTTTTCCCATTTGTGGAGTTTTCAGCCATGCGTTAATCTGTCTTGGCCTTGCATAAGTGTCTGCATGGAGATTTGTACATCCCTTTGAATGAACTATACAGGGAGGCACTCTCCATGTCTCTTTCCTATTTTGAGAAAGAAACAGGGGTCAAACTCTTGGCTTCTATGCGCTAGTATATTTGGCTAACCTCTTTTCTGAAAGATTAGATTTCTGTATGGGCAATCTAGTCACTCTTTCGTGTAGGTTATCGATGCTTGCTTGGTGTTTCCTTCCCATAGTTCATGAGTACTTGAACTATAAAATCCTTTCCCCTCAGCGAGCTTCTCCTGCGGGATGCCTTGGAACAGCAAACAAGCCTATATAAGTGAATTTGCAGAAAGTGAGATCTTAAGCCTGTTCCCTTGTTTCCCACTAGATAAAATGATTTCACAGTACTGCTTCAGGAATTTTTTTTTTTCTAGCTTTGTGTTTGAGATGGACATGAGCTTTGCTATGTGAGTTTTGTTCGCTTACGCTTTTTATATTCCAAGGCAAAGATTCAACAATCCCTTAACCAAAATCAAGGAACTGTTCATACATTGTTGAATAGATATAAGTTATGCCAATTTTTGCTAATTTTTTCATCATCCAATTGTTCTTGATACCGTAGTAGAGAATGATGCTGGGCGATGATGTTGAGACATGTGTGCTGTTGATTCTTGGATATTAAAGAACATATACATTGAAAGGAATTTGTATTGGGGAACTGGAATAAAGTCATATACTTGTTCCTGGTGTTATAGATCTTTTTTGTCTTTCAGCTTGGATGTTCTTCTCCTTTGTACACTATTCTATATTATGTAACTTGATTTACTGGTTCCATTTATGTGTGATTTAGAGCCATTTGTAAACTTGGAATGAAAACACATTTGGCATTTGATAATAGGGCTGGGTGCGGCTTGGAAGGTTGCTGATATTGCTGGAGGCTCAACTGTTGTCATTTTTGGTCTTGGAACTGTTGGCCTTGCTGTAAGTAGTAGAACTTACCATATTCATGTTCAAGATTTTCTAGCTGTCACCCCATCTCAAGAATTTTTTTTCCACTCATGATTTCTTTGTGAGTAGGTTGCACAAGGTGCCAAACTAAGGGGAGCATCACAAATAATTGGTGTGGATACTAATCCTGAGAAGAAAGGAAAAGGTACCGTAACTTCAGCTCTTCATACTTCAGAATGGTATGTAAGGTCTATGTTAGTGATTCTCCAGATTGCTCATGTATCTTCTCTGTTGTTGCAGCGAAGATTTTTGGAGTGACAGATTTTATCAACCCAAAGGACTATGATGAACCAATTCAACAGGTATCTCATATAGTTCCGGTAAACAAGTAGAATTAGAACAGGATATGATATTATAACGACGACAACAGATTTTACGAAGATTGGCTGCAACAGATTCCACCAAGGTGGCTGATGTTTAGAATCCCTTTGAAGAATACATTGCTATAACAAATGTGTTATAAGTTCATATATATTTAGAAGAGTCCATATAAAATAGAGTAACAGAATAAGATCCACCGAGGTGGTTGAAGTTATGAATCATTTCTAGAATGCATCTGGACAATATCTCCGTTACAATTCTTTCTTCCTGAATCCACACGTATACTTACCACACCCTCCAACGCACGTGCTTGAACTTCGAATGCTGTTGTTGAATTCCAACAACTTGATTTTCTTCTTCCAGGTTGTTAAGCGTATCACTAGCGGAGGAGCAGATTACTCATTCGAATGCATAGGAGACACCGGAATGATAACTGCTGCTTTGCAGTCATGTTGTGACGTAAGTCCGGTGATATTCTTATTCATTTCCTTGATGAATTATATCCATCATTACATCATTGTTTCTGTCCTTTCCTATTTTCTTAGGGATGGGGAGTGACTGTTACGCTTGGTGTACCAAAAGTGAAGCCAGAGGTAACAGCTCACTATTCACTATTTCTTACTGGAAGGACATTGAGAGGTTCCCTTTTTGGAGGGTGGAAACCAAAGTCTGATCTTCCATCACTAGTAGACATGTACTTGAGGGAGGTAAGAACAAGTGCATTGACCACTTGGTCATTTGATCTTGTTTAGCTTATACCCTCTATCTGAAACCATTCGCCCACCATGACGAATCAAACCTTCCAATTTGCTATACATTTAATTTGTTGTTTCTAGGAATTCTAATATTGAAGAAGAGCGTCCTTGCCTTCCTCACTATCCAGAGTCACGAGGAAACGATAATATTGCAATATCATGAGATTTAGCTACCTTGACTTCTGAAAATGGACATCATCATTGGAATCCTTGACAGAAATAGAATGCAAAAAGTATACGATGGAGGGAGTTGCTTCAATATTGTGGCAAATTTTGCCTTTTTTACGATCGCCTTATTTGCCACCAATTTTCTCCTGATGTCAACATCTAGCTGCTATGCTGTTCGTATATATGGGCACATTTGTGCTGACATCATCTTGTGATTAACTTGGAATTCAAATATTCGCGCAGGAAATCCAGGTTGATGAGTTCATCACTCATAACCTGTCATTCGAGGAAATCAACAGAGCGTTTGATCTCATGGCGGAAGGGAAGTGTTTGCGCTGTGTCATCCACATGCCCAAGTAGTGCTCATCGATCCGATCAAGTGTAAGTTCGCCTGGATGAAAATGAGCGATTGAGTACGTACTGTTGCTTCACTGGTGATATTTTGCCGGAATGACAGTCTTTCTAAAGGAGTGTACGGTACTGTTGTTTTACTGGTGAGATGTTTTGTTGGAAGACAGTCTTTCTAAAGGATTAGTTGCGGAGCTCAAGGCTAATTGAATCACATCCTTGTTTGCATTTTGAGTTATTTTGTTCCGCGACACAGCGACGTCATTGCCTCCAGGGGGGCCGTGTTCGCCCGACTTATTGGAATTGTGTTAGTAGGCCTGTTCTTTCGAATACTTCAAAATGTGTGAGCGCACCTGGTGCGGCCATCTAATCCCGAGCGTTGTTCTAATGAAAATACCATTGATGTGTTTCTCTTGATAGCTTATTGTTCTTTGGAATACAATAAGGTTTAAGCCAAATCCAACCAATAGAAACTTTTCTTACTTGTTAAGTTATTCACCTTACCACGCTTCTAATTAAAATCGACTGTCTAAGCCAATAGAAAATTTTCTAACTCTTCTTCTAATGTATTCGGTTGTCTATAGACAAACATAGTATTGCACAAGTATAGGAGTATTAAAAAGGTGCGTTCAACCAATAGAATCTTTTACCGATAAAAAATAATAGAATCTTTTATTACTACTGCCGAAGTAATTAATTCGTTTGGGCACCTACAGGCAGGGGCGGACCCACCTTGGGGCACGTGGGGTCATGTGCCCCCACGCCCTTTTAACTTCTTTTTTTCTTGATTTTGTATATATATTACGTACCTCGAATATGTGCAAGTAAGCAATGTTTTGTGCAGTGGTAAAGTGTTGGCTCTGCGAACAAGAGTGTGTGTTTGAGTCTCCTCCTACTCCTCTAATTTTTTATGTTATTTTTCAAAATCCTGGCATTAAAAAATAGTGTGCACTTTAGAGGAAAAACAAAAAACCAGAAATCTATCCTCCCATAGCCGGAACCAAAGTTTCCCCTCACTCTTCCAACATCTCTGATCATTTGTGTAGTATTCAATATAAACCGGCACATTGCTTTTGTAGACTTTCGGTCCCCAAATTTTGTACTCATAGAGGTAATAATAGAAAAATGGACGATGAACATGAGATAATTTTGTTTTAACACAGTTAGTCACGGTGCGTAAGTTTGTCCAAGTAGTTGGTTATTAAAATACATATATACTTTAAAACTGTTACTTTATCATGAATGCTAAAATTATTGGCCGATCATTTTGCCACTCCATTTTTTGTTAACGCCACTTCCCTACAAGTGTATTGGTGCAAAAATGCATTTTGCAGAGAAGTGGCGTTAACAAAAAAGATAGTAACAAAATTATTTTCCAAATTATTTTGGTGTGAATGTACTTAATTGTAACTATATATATTACGGTTTACAAAGAAAATTAGTACTTCTACTCTGTCAATTTTCTGGATCCGTCACTAGGTACGGTTATTATTTTCATGCATATATGATGCAAATATATCTTCTTAAAAAATGAACATATTAAATAACAAAAATAATATTTTAATGACTTTGATTGGAAGGTTATTATTTTAAGTAGGGTGAGAATTTTTGCCACGACACATGCTCGACACAAACACATGAGTCTAATATGATACGATAACACGAAAAGTTAAACAGATCGGGGTAGGGTTGGAATAATTTTGACACGAAACACAATGCAGGTTGAGAATTTACAAAAGAACGTGGTAACATGACACGAATCGGACATGAAGTTAGCAGGTTATGATTGGTTATTTCTGACATGAAATACGAATATGACACACGATAACACGATGAGCTAAATAGATTGGGTTAGGATTGTGAGAATTCTAACACAAACATAGGATTACAGAGAATTTTAACACGAACACGACAAGATGTCGACCCTAATTTTATGCAGAAAGTCTACATTTTCCGATCGGGAATCCCGACACCCCGCTGGGCACGCTCCGGCCATCGGACGGCTGATCCGAGCCGTCCAAAAATTCTAAAAAAAAAAACCGAGTGGGCTCTTGCAAAAATAAACGGCATCCGACGTGTGTAAATAACCGATCCAATCACTCTATTTTTGGCTGATCCAAACACTTTATTTTTGGCCAATCCAAACACAAAAATGGAGTGCTTAGATCGGCCACTTACACATGTCGGATACCGTTTATTCTCGCGCAGACCACTTGGTTTTTTTTTATAGAATTTTTGGACGGCTCATATCAGCCATTCGGTGGCCGGAGTGTTCCCGGCGGGGCGTCGGGATTCCGATCGGGATTTTCCGATCGGGAAGTGTGGACTTGCTGAATTTTATGTAACCATTCTAGCACAATCACAAGGGTGGGTTTTTTTGGTAGGGAGAGAAACACAAAGCACAAGAAGAGATGACAGGGGAGTTGTTGTTGCGAGTTTACCAGTCAACCATTCTACTGCCACCCCAACCTCACCGTTTCCGCCATCACGCTTCAACTAACCGTACCTACGCCCTTCCGTTGACGAACCGATCGTCGCCGCCGTCGATTTGCGCTCACCGATTACAGCACCAGTTACTTCTCAAGTGTACTGCTACTACCACAGAGGCTAGTGTTGACTACTCTGAGTACTCCAAACCAGACATCGAGATCGAAATCATCGAACCGGATACTGGCGGCGGCGGCGGCGGCGTAGGAGGTGGGGCTGGCGGAGAAGGCGGCGGAGGCGGAGGCGGAGGCGGCGATAGTAAGGATAGTAACGAGAGTAGTGAAGGTGGATCGGAGGAAAGCGATAATAGCAAGAAGATGGGGGGCATGTCTATGTCTCAGAAATTGACACTGGCTTACGCTGCTCTTGTCGGAGGTAATAATTGCTTTCGTTTTCGTGTTTCCTTGTGTGATTGGAGCATCGCAGGTCCTCGCTCATGTTTTTATTCATATACGAGTAAAAGATTCATTTAAGTAAATAATGTTTAAATCTAAGCGTAAATTTGAATGAAAGTTTTATTAATTGCATGACTGAAAATTTAAGAGGTAGAAAATAGCATTGCAAACTTCGCAATTTCTGAGTAGAACATTGAGCATTCTTTTTGTAGTAAATTGTGAATAAAACACAATTTGGTGTAGGTTTGAGTTGAGTGAGGGTGGGTTAAGGGTTTCAGTCTAAAGAAGAGAAACGGGTGGAGACGCTTTTTGTTAGAGCTTTTCCCACATTAGTTAATTATAACATCCAAAACTAGTATTTAAGCTGGGGCGGCCTCTCTACCGATTACTAATTGATTTCGAGTTGGATGCTTTAACATGCCATTAAAGCTAGGCTTTTCAAAGTCTTTTGGACCAGGCTCTCTTGATTGGTTGTCCTGTTGTTTGTGTGCTAGCGCACCTTGTTTTGTTGTGACCCTATGTTGTGGAACCTTTGTTACCTCTCCATGGACGGGCCAGGGGCGCATGTGGGGGAGTTGCACGTGTGGGAGAGTGTTAGAACTTGTCCCACATTAGTTAATTATAATCTCCAAAACCAGTATATAAGCTTGGGCGACCTCTCGACCCATTGCCAATTGATTTTTACTGTACTCCTAAGGCATTCTAATCCAATTAGTCATCCTTGAGTTCCATTGAAGGTTGGAGCGAAAGCACTGCCAGAAGAAACATGCAACCAAATAGGAACGTATAGAAAGAAAATTTGTTTAAAGATCATCCTCCATACACGAGATTATTGACAAAATTTTCTTCATCGCCAATTGGAAAGGAGAAAAATACACCTCTGCAAGTCTGCCTTTTCCTTTTCATAAGGTTAGGACATTTTGCACCCCACAATCCCACATGAACTACATTCTTCATTCTGGCTTCCCTAAAAGTGGCCTGTTTTCCTCCTTCCAAATACGCGTCAAAAGGCACAAAGGTTCTGCATCAAAGGTAATTCTTAAGTTGAAGCCTGATTGCAAGTGAGTTCAGGACACCTGATGTTCGAGCTTTGTGCAAAGGCTGATTCAAAATTTGTTGTATTCAGAATTTAGCAACGTCAAGTTGAATAGCTATTCAAAATTTGTTTATATCTTTGGGCCAGTAAGAAGCAATTTGTATGTATTATGAGATTTTCAATGATTTTAGCTTTTGTATGTTAGGAGTTAGGACTTAGGAGTCTTTTAGCCTATCTTTGGATCTTGGATTCGTGAAGGGATATGTGGAGTAAAAAGGAAAAGTTGAGAAAACATAGGAAATATTTGAAAATGTTCGAATATCTAGTTTTCTTTTTCTCTCCACAATGCCCTCCACAAATTTTCAAGATCCAAACACAGCCTTAAGTTATATTTCTGGGTACTAACATAGTGCAAATTATTAATTTGGGTTAGAGCCCATGGTAGAATGCAAGTTATCACCACCTTTGGTGCAGGAAAATGAGGAAAGTCCACACGTGATCAAATTTCTGATGGTGAGTTAATTTATTTGGCGAATCTGTAGGTATTTTCACTTCCTATCAGATAACAGAAGTAATTGGGGAGGTCTGGAAGTTAGTAAAATACAACAAATACTAGTATATGCTATCCTGAGCATCAGTTTTTGTTAGTCCATAGGCTTTTCTCTATTTTCTGTCAGATTCTGATCATATTTTTTAACAGTGGGTGGAGTTATGGGCTATTTGAAGAGTGGTAGCATGAAGTCATTGGTAGCTGGTGGACTGTCAGCATTGCTTCTGTTGTTTATTTATGCTGAGCTTCCCACAAGACCAGCTTTTGCATCATCCCTTGGGTTTGGTAAGATATGTATTATACCATTTTACAATTCCTAAATGAATCTAAACTTTTGGTATCGCTGTCACAATTTGCTACTGCCTGTTAGAGGACAAAAATATGGCAGCCGATGTATATTATTTCTGGATGCCGTCTTCTCGTTTTAGTTACTTATTCGTCCCTTCTAAGTACTACTAGATCTGATTTCTGGATTATGCTTATCCTAAAAGAGGTCGGGAAGATAATCAATGGGGCAAAGCCCACTACTGGTAGTTGGCAGACATTCTAATTGTTGTTTATAATTTTGTGATGTACTTCCATTGTTGTATCCAAATTTGGATTTATATCTTTGTATCGTCCATTTTTAGGTTTGACCTGTCCGACCCTTAGATCTACACCAATGTAACATAGGATGTAGCATGCAAGGTACTAGAACCCAAACAGTTTTGGGTACGACATGTTTTTCAAAGTACCAGTACTTCTTAGATCCCCATCTTCCTTGGTGCTTGTTCTGATGACACGTCGAATAATTCCGCTTGATTTTTCTATATTTTTCCCATTCAATGGTTATACAGTCTTAAACTCATCTTCCTGCACCATAAAGGACCTTTGCCTCCGTAGCGGGCTAAATTTGTGCCTTACGAGATTAATACTCTATTGCGCTGCTTAATCCTACTCTAATTTCTTTTGCCGCAAAAGAAGCAACTGTCAGGTGCTTGCGGACCAATGGAGTTGGCTGGTGGGCACTCCAATGGCTAAGTAATTGAGCAATAAGAGACTTGGTTGATCAAACTCAGAGTAGAAAACCAAAAGAGTTATGACTTAATTGACTTGAGAGATGACATTTCTTTTTGCTCAGAGAGTGGTCAGTCCCATTTCCTCTTGGACCTGCTCTCTTATAGCTTATAGGCATTTGGAGACTTCTGCTTAACTTCTCCCAGCTGACTGTGGCGAACTCCCATTATTGTATTTTCTGTGGGGCCTGTGCTAGCCATGTAGAAAGATGCTCATAAGGTTTCATGCCTCGAGCTTCCCTATTCGATTAGTGAGCCTGCGCTAGTATAATCATTCCTGGCACCACAATTTTTGCGAAGGGCAACTACTTTGGTGCTCTTTATACATGAGTCACATGACTAACTTGTCCAAGAAGGTTTTGGTTGCTCGGCCAATCGTTCTGCCAACCATTTTTGCATTGGTTTCGACACTCTTTGCCAATTGCCTAGGCATGATGGCTGCCGTGAGTAGCCTCAGCTAATTACAATCCTAATTCGTATGTTATGCTGATTTTATCGTGCTCAGCCCTAGAACTGGCCGATACCTTTCAATAGTGCCATGTTGTAGGGGCCCATTTTAGCTTGATTTGTTACTTAATTGGCCTTGTCTTTTTTTGATAAATCTCTGGCTTAATTTAACCTCACAGCCTCATTTTCAGTTAATTCTTGGATAAATGTGGTCTCACCTTTCTTTGATTTCTTCTAATTCCCAGGCATTTCTGCTGCTCTTCTGGTAGTGATGGGTTCTCGATTTAAGAAGTCCGGAAAGATATTTCCAGCTGGTGTTGTATCCTTTGTGTCTCTTGTGATGAGCAGCGGATATCTTCATGGAATTTTGCGCAGCTTGCACTGAAGATGGTTACGATTGCACTGGAGCAGTCTGTTAGTTTGGGGATGTCCTTAATCGTTTTTACGTTTTGTCGAGTGGTGCTCCCGAATGATTTCTTGGGTGCCAACTGTGATCTGCATCTACTTATGGAGCGAAAACCTGATATTTGTAGTATGTGTTCCACTCTTGTCGACCCCAAGTGATTGGGACGTTAGACTTAGTTTGGTTTGTTTATAGTACGGTGTTTAAATGGATTATTTTTGGGGCTCAAGTGTAACTGGTAATTTATAGATTTCTTGACGTAATCAAAACAACGTAGTTTTAAAGCTATGAAGCCAAGCTCTTTTTTTTCCGTAAAATAGTGAGGTGTCAACTCCTCGTTAAATGGAATTGATATCTCCATTCCGTGGGTGGAATGGAGAGGATCTGGATCCTTTGCTCTCCAGCCTTCCTTGGAGGTTTTTGTTTGTTAGTATTTCGGTAATTATCTCTCCCTATAAGAGTTCTTTTAAAATCTGAATTATTGATTGCCGAGATGAACGATGAGATTGAGCGCTGCTGTACGGATACTCGATGATTCTCCTTTTCGTAGATGCGAATTCTTAAGCTCGATCAATCACACCCTCTGGTGACTGGGTGAGGATGCCAAAGATGATTTTCTTCAGTTTCTTATTTGATTCTTGCATTAAACCCAATTCTGCGGCACCACCTGCTATTGGCATGCGCTACGCATAATTGATCAATCACACCCTCGGGTGAGGATGCCAAAGATTATCTTCTTCAGTTTCTTATTTGATTCTTGCATTAAACCCAATTCTGGGGCACCACCTGCTATTGGCATGCGCTACACATAATTCCAAGAAAAGAGGAATCGTGCAAAGCGAAATGAGTATTGTCCTTAAGGTCAGATAATCCTTCAAAATGTTCCGCACTCCCACTCTCAATCCTCGCATTGCACTCGCGCTCTCATTCCAATATTTAAACCGAGCTCGTAAATAATAGCTACGTGCATACGGACTGCAAGGCAGACAACAAACAATAGAAGTGTACGTTAAGAAACTTCATTTTTAAAGAATTACAATAACAGGACACAACATCAATTATGTAAGATTCGCAACGACTAAATCGAGCCTAGTACATAACAATTCAAGCAATAGCCCCATACATGAAAGAAATAAATAAATCAATAAAGTACAATCCTATATAGGAGCACTAATCATCAATTCTTGCCTTCAGCAAGATTTGACCCCTTGACCACTCAGTAAAGAGTGTGCAAGGGTGGCCAACTAGGCTAGCCATAGCTTTGTTGTATGTTAAGAACCTCGATAGAAATAGAATGTGAATGAAAAATTATAAGATATAAGATACCTTGCCTCAAATCAGATTTTACAGTACAAAATTTACCCCCATGTAGGCTCTGGTAAGTAAGATAAGCAACATATATTATGTAGAGATTCACATAGTCCAACAAATCAACACCTTCAAAGGAAACCAAAAATGATCCTTCACTCTAGTTTGTCAACTTTGATTTGATATTGTTCACCAGATGAAAGGTTCTTTACACTAACCTCGCCTTTTTCCCACTCAGAACTTCCCACCAATATCAGCCTATGTGCATTTATTCGTGATGCCCGTTTGAACACCCTACCAAAGGAGGAAGTGACAACGTATCAGAAAATATTCGAAAGTTCATGTGGAACCTATAAAAATGCTGTACCAAATATGTACCATTTAAGTGGTTTGTTCTCCAACACCAAATCAACACTTTGGCCTTTTCCCCTGAGAATCGTAGCAACACCAGCTGCTGCACCTTGAAGATCAGGATCCAGAGCGCACACAATATTCTCTACCTGCTGACCTACTTCTGGTACAAGTCCTTTCTCCTTTAGCAGCTGAGCATTAATCAAAAGGGGAAGATTAGAGACAACTGTAAAACCCAACAAAGTCATCTTCAAGAATTTCAAGATGGAAGGTAAACTTGAAGAACGCATTAAGCATCGTCACTGCAAGAAACAGAACCCCCTCACTAATTATGTAAGTAGACATTTAGCAACAGAAAAGTAGAAGTGATACAGTTTAAAATTCAAGACAATGTAGGGAAAAAATCCTAGAACAAGACAGTCAACAGATTACGCTATCACATTCACAGCCCACAGTACTAGGCTCTGCCCAGCCGAAGACTTGGCCAAGTCGTCACTGTTTAGAATGCAACCTCTGTAAACTCCAAATCAAAACAACAGAGATAACAACTACAGCCATCATCTGTGATCATTCATGCAGCAATTAACACTTCATAAAAATCAAGGTTAAAGATTTACAACTCCATATGTCTGCCAGGTTATGCATGTGCAATTGGTGCAGCACTACTCTAATTCTTCTCTTATAAACTAGTTCACATCTGTCATCCTGATTTGATAGGGGAAAGATCTTAATCAAGGTATAAGCCGGTCGTCTGATTACAAATATGTTTTGAGGGTGGTTCATTACAATACAAAATAAAATCATCAAATGCCTACATGTACATGTGAGCACATGCACCACGCACACACAAAAGTGTACAGATTAACAATTTCAAAGATCTATAAATTTCTTTTTGCCATTCAAAAAAAAAAAAAAAAGGTTTACAGATTAAATGCAATTCTTCTGCTTGTGATATGCATTCTTGGTGTGTACAAACTTAAAAAAAAGCCTGTTTTTCTCACATCTCATTTTGAACATATGGCACACATAGAATTAGAATAGGCTTGAACTTGAACTCACTTCTAATACTACAGCATCACCAAATCCAAAGCCACAGGCAGGAATGTCTTCACCTCCAAAAGTAGAAAGTAATCGGTCATACCGCCCACCACCACAAATGGCACGCAGCTTCCCTTCCCTATCGAATCCCTTTGACAATAATAATATTAGCACTTAGGTAAAGAAAAATGGCAAATAAATGTAATCAACAAGATATGCCATGCATTTGTATACACTTTCATTTTTGTGAAGAATGCTGGATAACTTGACATACATAAGTGGGCCCATTTGCTAACAGGTTATGCTTTTGGGGCATTTGGTAGGATAACATGATATCAGAACTCTGGTTTCTCTGAGATCTTGGGTTCAAGTGACTCCATTCACATTTGTTCTCTGTTTGTGTGTTTTTTCTCCCCTTTTCTTTCTGTTTCGATTTTTGTACGGGTCTTTGCACTTGCCACGTGCAAGACGAGGTCGCACATGAGGAAAGTGTTGGATAACTTGATATATATTGCTAGGTTCATTTCCCAACAACTTAAGCTTTTGGGACAACATGTAATGAACGGACAATTCCATAGACAATTCCATATCTTACTGATACGTACTTCCATCTCTTGCTGTCAAAAACATTTTAACTTCAATATGACATCCAGAAAACAGACCCAAAGGAAACATTCTGATAGAGATTCGCCTACAATTGCATCTTATAGAGTTTCTAATGGGACAGAATTTCAACAAATTCCATGTCTCCATGCAACATGATTTGCAGGTTTCAATTTCATGAACAAACCGGTACTTGGTGTTTTGTATGTGGCTGCCAATAATGGGCCCAGCATAAACACAATAGCTTGTAGCCTTGAACAAAGAAGAAAACCAGGATAATGATCTGTAGGCTATTTGAACAACCATGCACTCACGACTGCCAGTCCAATTTATATTGGTGACTCAGTAATTGCCGTCTCCCATACATGCATCTCGTCATGCATGACAGTATCATTCTATACCTCAACACATCAATGCCACCCCACGTGGCTGCTACTTGACAACAACAGTCTCCTCCACCAGCTATCTGGCATTAAAGCACTAATAACGGGAGTGTTGTACATCCCACAAGCAGAACACGATTCACATTTTGTTTTCCCTGTAGTCTTTCTCTGCTTTTACTAACTAGAAGATTCAGAAAAGGGCACCACAATCAGAACTCCATTTCCAATAAGGAATTCGACATTGCCAAGGGGAAAAAAAGTAAATGATGAAGTTTGAATCAAACCTCGAATACTATTCCAGTGTAGTACGCTAGACCACGGACAACAGATGCATCAAACTGAATCCACTCAGAATATCCTAACTTTTCAGCAAGTGAAAATAGTAGTTTCAGTTCAGCAACTGCTTCCCCTGCTGCTCCAAGTTTCTCTACATAAGATGAATATGGCATTCATAGAGCATATAGAAGAAGCACAATTACTAAAACAAAGCAGAAAAATACAAAGCTGAAGCCCACAGGAATCTCTATTTGAGATATACTCATATACAGGTCACTAGTAATCATTCTAAGCTTGCACTAATGGTGTTACAACATCCTAAAATGACACATGTCTTGTTCCCTACTAGTGTTCAACAATAATGAAAACATTTGAACATTGCATGTAAGGTAGAGGCCGTATAACCAGAAAATATCGTCGCGATGAGAAATGATAAATTTTTCGCAAGTAAAAAGGTAAATTTTTAAGTTCATGACTGAAGCTTGACAGGAATAATCACAAAAAGTGTTCGGTCAGATCCCAATCAAGTTTAAAACAACCAACCTTCCAACTTTGTTAAGGACTTGATGGAGAGTACTTGTAGTAGCTCTTCAATAGCCTCATCTGATAACTCAGCAGACCTCAACTCTTTCTTGATTTCATCAATTGGAACCTTTTCTATCTATTTGCAACGGATTTCATATGTCAATGGCGGGAGAACGGATGCAAAAGCACAATATTATCCAGATACTACAACAACAACAAAAAAAAAAGGAACAAATGGAAAACGAACTGGGATTCATCTTTGTGCAACAAGGAACAACCAAACAAGAGTTTTACAACGTTGACACCAACTACTGAAGCTATCACGCAGAATCCGATACATAGTACAAATTTGAAGTGACCTGTACGTTATGTCTCTAGGGCTTGTTTCTATTTTTACCCTTAGTAAGAAAAGCAGATCAACTAGAAGTATGATAACAGGCTAAAGTGAAACATATTCACCAGAGCCAATAGTTTGGGTAGAACTGATAACCGCTTTATCTCCGAAGATATGAGCAAAGTGATCCAGAGCTCAAGCAGATGTATTTTTAACAATTTGGTAGGTAAGGTAAGCAATGTTCCCCCTTCCCAACAACGGCTAAAAAGGCAACTAGAGTTACATAATATGCCCATCAGATCAATTTAGGGTTGAAGGTCTAACCCCCACAACAAACTCAAAAAGTTGGAAAACATTAGTCAACTATTCTAGCTTTATCCTAGCCATTAACCCATCTAGCCTGGAAGTGGCCATTGAGAGGAACACCTCACAATCTCAAATCCGACTTCCTTTATGCAATTTGTCAAAAATTATGTTACCAGAGGACCTTATAAAAATATCAGCTGCTATATCAAAAGAGTAATTGGAAGGGAAGCGGCAGCATTTATCCAAACATGAAAAACAGGGAGAGAAGGGGCAGCAATACAAAAATTGATGGATTTTGCAACTGACCTTGTCTATAATGATGCAAACCTTGCCAAACAACTCGTTTGGGATGGAATAGCACCGCAAAACTTCTTGTAAAACCTGTAAAAAGAAAATTAAAATACAGGAAAAATATTGGCCCGTTTAAATTCCTTATAATACAAGAACATGTTGTTAAATAAAGTAAAACAAGAGATGTGTGATATTCAACCAAAATAACACTACATGAAATAGGAAGTACCGAATATAGGTACCAGGCCCTACCACTGCCATGGTTCTGTTTTGCTCCTCTGCATACTAGGGTGTTGATGGTGATAGTGTTGGAGAGGAAGAGGAAGATTTGGCGTATTGGGGGTAGAGATCGATGGTGAAGGTTGTTGGTGATGGCAGTTGGAATAGAGAATGGCAGTGAATGGAAGAGGAGGAAGAAGGGAAGGGAAGGGGGCCAAGGGGCTATGATTCCGTGTGATTGGGTCCAGGACAAAATATTTGCCACTTCATTGCCTTCTCAACCAATCCAATAAATTGAGGATTTTGATGTCGAGGTCTAATTGAAGAATCTTTGACAACTTTGGGTGTCTAATTGAAGTTTGGGTGCTTATGAGACATTTGGGTACAAGCCTAGGGGTATTTTCCAAATTTCCCCCATTTATTTTCACAAGGTGTAATCTATGTGCACCAACACGACACCAATACTTCAACAAGCAATCCTTAAAAACTAGGACAACGCAACAAGGTTTTCAAAAATATTTATGTATCCTATTATATGAAGAAAAAAGACAAGACGATCTAATTATGTTTATCTAACACTATATATTCCTTCATCTTATTTATCATTACATCATTAGCAAAATTATTCCAACAATAAGCATTTTATCATCAACATATCTTTATAATCAATTAACTATCATATGCTACACAAAAAAGAGAGACTTTCTTAAGCTTTAACTAGAGTCTTTTGTTTCGTTCAACACTCTCAACGTGCGAGTGTACAAAGAGTGTCGAGAGAGTATCCAAAGCATTTTTTAGAGTGTCCCTAGAGTTTCAAAACAAAAAACATTAAGAAAAAATGAGACAATTTTGAGTAGAGTGCCAGACACGTCCGAAGAGTGTCGTCCAATGCCTGTCCGACACCAGTGTGTGACCTCCGGCGTCATGTTCATGGTACATAGGTTGTAATCATATAGTAGTGTCCCAAAAGTTCCCCTTTAATGAAAAATAAACTTGGACGGTATTGGTTATGGGGACCATTTAAACTCAAATTTT
>CM033797.1:24505865-24555865 GCA_019656835.1 Rhododendron ovatum | reverse complement strand
AACGTTGGGCACCAATTGAAATATTGAGGACAAAAATGACACCATCAATGTACTCTTGGTGGTGGTGGGTGGGGGTTATGGGGGTTTTCCGTGGGGGTTATGGCGGCGGTGATGGGGTTTATGGTGGTGGTGGGGTTTCGGTGGTCGCTGCGACTGATGGTGGCCACATTGTACGGTGGCATAGGGTTTAGCGGTGGTGGGTGTGGTGTGTGGCAGATAGGGCGGTTGTGATGGATTGGTCGGTGGTGGCAGATTGGTTTCCAATGGTTTCGTTGTCGACGTCCTCCGGTACCAGCTTCTAGATTGTCGTCGGTCGCATTGTTGGGTGCTTCTGGCTTTGAGCCTAACGGCATTGACGATCTGGGCTCCCACCGGTTTACACTTTTGGGTGTATCCGATTTTGGCTTAACGGCGTTGTGGAGTCGCAGCGTTTGGTGGTGGGTCTTCGAGTTTTCCGTATCATCCTTTTGACGTCTCAGGTGGGTTCTTTGTTGTCGTTGGATTTGCAATTTGACCCCAATCATCCAGAGGTTTCTCTTGTAGATTTTGTTGGTGCAACGTTTCTCTGTCAGGTGGCGTTGTAGTGGTGGTTTGGTTGCTCAGCGGCTTGGGTGGTGGCGGGTTGGGCGGTGGTCGGGACTGATATTGATGGGCTTTATGGTTGTGTCATTCTCAAGTGTTTACGGCTGTTTGATTCGTTTAATGTGGTTTGCTCTTAGGGTAATTAGCGGCATGTGATTACCGGGTGGGTTGGGTGTCGATTGTGATGCATTTTGTTCGTTCTGATACTTTGTCCTTTCTATCTTTTTAATCATTGTAATTTTACTCTGATTAATAAATTTATCCTTCTTTGTTGTTCAAAAAAAAAAATGGTCATGTAAAAAGCTTGAACAACACAGATCTGCAAAGTATCGTAAGAAAGTGATAGGAAATGAAACATAGGTGAGGAGGTCCTCCAGCTGCTAGACTATTAAATTCACTAGAAAAAGGGAATCAACTTCACCTTCCGGCTTGAAACCTTAAACCCAACATCAGATGCTGTGATTCCAATCCGCTTGAAAAAGGTGACAATAGAAGAAATAAGCTCAGCTTCAGCCTAGAGAAAAACAAGCAAACGGCTAAGTTTCCAAATTATGAGAAGAAAAATTCAATCATCAAACTCCAAAGTATGAACAAAGTCAGGCGATGCACCAAATTTAATCTGTGGCAGTAACTTATCTGACCAATGATGGGAAGAGAGAGGGAATGCAAAAGTTAAATAAACGATAATCTCGTGGCATACCACATATAAAGTTTTCTGGGGGAGATTACAAAATGTTACCATGAAGCAATCAGTTACACGACTCCTGACATCTTGGATCCATTACATGACTGTCCTTTCACCATACTACTCGATCAGAAGATACATCTTATTATAGAAAAGGCTAACCAACTTTTAAGTTTGTTTGCTTCTAAACAAATAAGCATTTCCAGGCAGACTGAAATGGAAGAAACACTAACACCTCCCAGAAGCAACTTCAACCATCACAGGACCCCAACCTTCAAAGCACTTCGGGACTTCAAAGGCCAAAAGCAGAACCAACCCCCTCCACCAGAACTGAAGGTAAAGAAAAGGGAATTACCTCTCTTCATTTGCCTCAGCAGCCAATTGCAATTAGGTGCTGTAGGTCTTCAAATTCATCAGGAAGTCTAACTTTTCTTTACTGGACCAGCAACAACAGAACATAAACAATGAAGGCACATTGTAATTAACCCTCGGGAAGCCACAGCAACAAAAACGATTAGCAACTACAGATCTTCAGTACCCAAACAGAAGATCAGCTTCATTAGGAACTTCAAAGCTACAGTGCCTCAGTTTGCTCTATAATAGTGAAACCGGAATGGGTCTTTCAAAACAAACATCTCAGAGCTCGCTAAAGATCCTAATAGAAGGGGCCAACGAAAACAAACATCTCAAGCCTCGGTACATATCAAAGTATAACCAGTTTGAGTAACATCAAGATCCTCCTTTTGTTTTATAATCGATTAATGTTATAGAAAATGATATCAGGTGACTGCCACCCATGTACAAAAGAAGGCTTAAGACAAAAAAATGTCCAATACATAAAAAAGCCTAAAAACCAATCTAATAAAAAAAAAAACCTCTACCCCACTACACTCCCCTCTATGCCCAAAGTGACTACAACTTTTACTTTTATTTTTTTGCCACTGATAATTGAGCTAATTTTATGTGGAGACTCGCATAAAGTACGTGGGCAACCTCGACAAAGAGACTCTATAACTCACAAGCTCTGATCTTACCTCAAAACTCGCTCACTGAGAAACTTACCCCAACTTATCTCAAGTCTCAACCAACGCCCACTATCATTCTCAGACGCTCGCTTTTCAAGGAAAGAAAGGGGACCCACTCATTTCTTCACTCTATCTCAAGAAAACATAACTTGTTGATCAGTTGATGTTTCAAAAACTAAAAACCTCAAACCTCCTCCCTCACTCAATTTACCCCATTCCAGATTCTCAGCTAATCTCTGTTCTACAACTCTGTTGCTCAAGATTGTCGGACCAGTTTCTTAATCTTGCCCAAAAGCTTCCCCTTTTTTCATAAGAAAACTGTGACACAGCAAGACTGCGCTGTTTACATAGAAGTTCAATGGACACATCTCTTTATCTTCCCCAAAAACGATATCCAGAAGTGGAATAAAGCATGTGGACAAATTTGTATCCCCATGAAATGTGATTCTTGCAAACCAGTGAGGCAAAAGTAACTTGGAATGAAACCAGATGTGTCAGACTCGGAGCAAAGGCCTGCTTGGCAGTTGGAAGGTTGAACATTTCGACTGACCTGATTCTTCATGGACTTCTGTCATTTGCTCAACAAATACATTCCAATGGAACATGAAAGCCAAACTGGATATCAAGATTTTGACCCTACCTACTAAACGTCCACCAAAGGCTAGACCAACTATTACAGCAAAACAAAACCTAAAAAAATGGATCCATTTAGTGTTGTTGGAATCTTTGAGCCGGGATACCCAATAATTCATGGTCTTGTTCATGATCTTAACACAGCAAGACATAATTCCTCAGGTTTTTCCTGGGAACTCAAATGTTTCCAATGTTTTTTTTTTTTTGAAACATATATATTTCCAATTCTAGAAATCTGCCTTGAGTCCTAAGCGAAGACAATTTAAATGGTTGAACTTTGAAGACCCCTTGACATCAATTAATGAAATTAAAAATTCCGTACAAGGAACATTCTAAACAAACACGATAACGCGTAGATGCTTCTCAGTTAATGAAATTAAAAATTCCGTACAAGGAACATTCTAAACAAACACGATAACGCGTAGATGCTTCTCAGTTAAACTTGGACATTAAAGAGATTGTCCACACACAGGAATTCCAAATCGAAGAATGTAGTTTTCCAAATTGACATGTGATGTAGTTGCAAATGGCAAACTTGCAATAGGACATGTTATATACGTCTGCTTTATAACCAAATCACAAGATACTACAACTTGTCAGAGAATATAGAACCACTAAAATAAGATCACTGCTGCCAAACGGCGAAGAACAAACCGAATAGCAATCCAAAATCTGATAGGCATAAAATGAGAAAATATGCAGATTGAAAGTGGCTATAACTTCACATACCGTTACATCTGGTACACCAATGATATCCATATTCCACTGGTAATGCTCGCGCCGCCGCCCCCGAGTCATCCTCTCATATCGCCAGCACTGCCCAACAGCAAACCATTTTAGGGGGAGGGATAGAGATTTTCTGGACAGAAAAACAAACATGGGCAATTACTGGCATCTATACCAGGATACAAAAGTCAAAAATAACAAGTACATGGATAGCAGATCAGATAGTTTTCCAAATCTAACTACTTCATAGGTCAAAACCAGCAGAATAAAGAATTGTTTTGATAAGCAAAGCAACAGTCTTATGACTCTTATACAAGAATAACTAGTAAAAAGAAAGGCCACATGGTGTTCAGAAATACCACAATACGAGTTTTACCCTTTCTGTATCACAAGCCTCGCCAAAGAAGGAGTAAGTTCAGGCCGTAATGCAACTCGACGATTTCCTCGATCCTCAAAACAGTAAAGCTGCGCAATAAAGAATGACAAACCCCTATCGTGTCAGCAAAAAAAAAAAAAAACACACATTCTTGACTTCCATTTGAGTGCACTTTTTTTAATGAACTGTTGAAGTACCACAAATGGTATGAACATTGCAATTTCCACTGAAAGAATTGTTATCATGTATAGTTTAGAGAGAGATTTGCCTTAGTACAATTAAGCAATGGTATTCAGAAATTTCAATTAACTCCAATACTGAAATTTGTAAGAAAATAAACCATCAACATTGTAACCAGAAGCTGCATGAAGCAATGAATGAATAAATAAAAGATGGTAGTTGTGAAAAGTTAAACCACCAAGACATATCTGTTTAGTTGCATCGGTCAAACCATGGCAGAACAAGATTTCTAGTGCGATCAAAAGCCACTTAAGATATCCATCTAGGGCACACTCTACCAAATTGTTGTCTTCAAATTTTATGGACAGCTATTCAAAGCTTTAGAACAATAAAAGTTGGGCCTAGAATATAAGATGCTTAAGAATACTTGTTGGAAGAAAAATGTTTTCAGGCATAGAGATGATGAATTCTTAAGAGGCTTGTAAGTTGCAACAAACAGAACGACAAACCTGATCTCTGATCTCTTCCCCAGCTTTCCTTATAAAAAGTGCCTCCGACTCTAATACCGGGAAATCAACCTCTTCAAATGCGAACATTTGAGAAACCTAAATAATGCAACAACCAATAAACCCAAAGATATAAACTCATTATGCACACAGAAAACATAAGCTCGTGCAAAAACAAAATGGCACAATATCAATACACATTACTCAGATGCATAATCTTCTATACACCTAATACTGTATATCCATTTACATCCAAACAATGGCATGGTATATTTCACTTTGCAAATGGTAAAAATTGCTTGAGGGTGAAATTGTTTTTCTTAACAGGTGGAAAACTGTACGAAGGGAAACCAACTCCATGGGGTCCAACCACATGCACGTGATCCCCCATTTAACTGCATAGCTCGAATCCAAAGCACCTAGCCCCGACATATACTGTTAGGAGCCATCTGTTTCTATATGTAAAATTGTCTTCGATATGAGAGTCGGAGAGTATCCTCCACATGTCTAAACGTATACCAAACCAATTAGCCAAACTCCGACTAATTTCCATCATTGTAGTCCGTCAATATGTCTGTGTTCACTGAAATTCATATCCATCTACCAAAAAACAAAAGACAACATTCTGAAAATCAGTGAACAGTATTTTCAAATTGCAAGAGTTGTATCTTTTTCCTTGCCCGTTTGATCTAGTTCTCGAGGAAATAAAAAGGCACTTGTTAGCCTTCACTGTATACAAATCTGATTTGCATAAATACACCTGCTATTATCTACAAGAAAACTCTGAACAACTTTGGAAGAAGAGTTTTGCTACAATCACACACAAACTCACCCACATCAAATGACATCAAATGTAGGGTCCACACACACTACACACCTCCAATGTGTGTGGGGGCCCACATGTGACATGAGAGAGTTTGTGCAACTGTTTGTGTTTTTATGTGCGGTTTTAAAATTATTGTAGGAAGAAGAGTTCCAAAAACCCTAAAAATATTTGCGGCCTGTTCTTCCTTAATTTTTTTTCTTTTTTTCCGGCATAATTTAATTTTCGTAATTTCTTATTTCATCTATTTCTCGTAATTTCTGGATTAATCATTCGTCCCAAAGCTAGAAATCATAAAAGTACAAGAACTTTGACAGAGTTGAAAAATTTCAAATAGGAAGACACTAAAGACCGAAAAAACAGCTTTTTGATATTTTATATCACTTTTTTCTGCTGTTGGACGTAATGTTTTACTTGTTGTACTCCTCCAAGGAACGAATGGCCAATCCAAAAAGTGTTTAACTTGAATCTAACAAGAATTCAGAAGAAGAAACTAACACACCAAAAAAAAACAATTAGGAAGAACAGGGCATTAATGGTGATATATGTACCTCTCTGAAGTTGTCGAAAAGCCAGTTACGGAGGCGCATGTCCTCGGGAGGGAAGTCTCGGGTGCCTTTGGGCGGATTGACGTCGATTTTCTGCGCAAGGTCGTGGGCCGGAATAGAAGAGAGCGAACCGGACCGGCCCGACCGGGCATTGTCGTTGGAGTTGGCTGTAGAAGACGAAGAGGAAGAAGAGCAACAAGTTCTGAGAAGCGTAAACG
The DNA here is from genome assembly GCA_019656835.1 of Rhododendron ovatum. Lineage (NCBI taxonomy): Eukaryota > Viridiplantae > Streptophyta > Magnoliopsida > Ericales > Ericaceae > Rhododendron > Rhododendron ovatum. The sequence goes on along the minus strand of CM033797.1, from coordinate 24,549,563 downwards.
TGCGACTTGGGCGAGTGGCGGGGGAGAGAGAGAAGCAGCGGAGAGAGAGTGTGAGGAGGAGGTTTGGGTGGCGGAAAAGGAGGGAAGGATTTGCAGGCATGGTTGTGGGAGAAGGAAGAACGGATGGAATCGCTATGGTTAACCCAAGCTCCCAAGTACCCTCCGTCCCTAAATTAGGGATTGTTTGCTTCAAATGAAACTCTTTCTATTCAAATTTTCTTCGTATTTATTGATTTTTTAAAATTTTTTATGAATAATTATTTCGTAAAAATAATTTAAAAAATAAAAAATTACGATCGAAAGTTCAAAATCCATATTTTTTAATAGAAGCGAAAAAATTAGCATGTTGGCTTATTTCTGTCTTTATTCAAAAAAAATTGAGTTTCGATTGTAATTTTAAACTTTTTTCTTTTCATCTCATCACGACGAAACAATAATCCTCAAAAAATTGACAAAAACCTAACAAATGCAAAAAAAAATTGAATAAAGTAAAAGAATAAGGTGGTGTTCCAACTAAAGAAAAAGAAGGTTTTGGAAAAAAAATGTAATTTCAAGTTCAAAAATTATGTGTTTACGCAAATAATTTTTTTACAAATATAGATCTTGTTTGATAGATTTTATTGAGATCTTTTGTACGGTGCAAGAAAAATCAAAATTTTATTTTTTATTTTCATTATATTTGAGTTTGAAAATTGAAGAAAAAGAACTTTTAAAAAAGAAACTTTACCTGGAACACCCCTTAAGCCATTTGGCTTATGCCAAAATAGGCATAATCTCCGATGCGCAAACTTACACCTCTAAAAAGATAGTAGTATTTTTTTTAAAAAAAAATTTAAATTTTTTTCCACAACTTAAAAGAATAAAGCCCTAAATTTGCACGTTGGACATTTATTTAGCTACAAACGAAGTATCTGAAAATAAGGGAAAATCCACTTTTACCCCTTATACTTTGAGGGAATCTTGAGTTCTTGTAAACTTATAATTTGAAATTTAATTCAGTATTTTTTACTTTTTATTTAGTTTTTCGTCGTAATTTTTTGAGTTAATCGTTAGTTCATCTCAACAAGACGAATCAAAAAAGTATAAAAATATGAACTGATGATGAAAAATTCAAATAAGACGACATTTAAGACAAATAAGATAGTTGTTTGATACTTTGTTCATCTTTCGTGAACTTTTTGTTGCTTTCTGTTATAATTTTGTACTTTTTAGACCTCTATCGTTGAGACAGATGATTTATCTAAAAAATATCACTCAAATCCAACAAAAATTCAAAAAAGACAAACGAAACACACAAAATGAAAAAAATAATTATGTTTAATTACAAGAATGAGTTACACTCCATTAATTCAATTTCACATACGTATCTGCACTTGAGGATGCAAATCAACTGAGTTATTTGCAAGCAGCTCGAGGATCAGCTCAGCTTGACAGGGGTATTTATCTTTCTAAAACTAATTGAAGTGCGTGTTAAAATATTAAACACAGAAACGTATTAAATGGCTCAAGTATCTTCATAACATCTTACTATGCTATAATTGTTTTGCCCCTCTTATGAGGAATTTAAAATAGTTCTCTATGGATGTCTAGTTGTACATGTATCCAAGGGAAGCCCACACATTAATTTCATCTCAATTCAATTTTAATGCTTTGAGGAAAAGAACCATATACTCTGTTAGCACTCATGGAATTGGGAGATGGTACTGTACAGTGGTCTGCGCAACACGCGTGCTGCGCGCCTCCGAGCCGTCGGATCGTACATTTGACGGTTCAGATCTCATGTCGGCAATGAATAGCTCTCGATTGTGCACCAAAATTCGCATTCGTGTGCTTTAGTATCCAACATATCAATAGTTTTTATTGAATCATCAAAACTTGCTTTTTCGAAAATGTTGCAATCCCTTAATCCATTTTTTTTCCATTTTGCATTTAGAAACTGTCATTAGGGCGAGTTTTGCCTAAATTTAGGAAGTGTTTTTACAGTCGTCTTAACGGGTTTTGCTAAATTCGCGTTAGGTTTTTATTTTCCGTGAAGTAATCATAGCACTTGACGAGCTAATTCTTAAAAGAGTAGTAGTAAAAGACATGCCAAAAAAAAAAGTTTGCTCAAGACGAAAAAAATTTAAAACGGTTGTATTTTTAGTGCCTTTAATTAGGACAGTACGTCTTACCTACTTTTTCCATTTTTTGATTCCTATCTGCCAAACAGGCACCACCAATATCCCCCGTGTGAAGAATTAATGAAGATCCCACATGTTTCACCACTTCTCTTTGCTTACATACTTCAGCATCCATCCAAACTCAAAGGAATCTCTCTCTCTCTCTCTCTCTCCCTCTCTCTCTCTCTCTCTCTGTGACACACACACAAACACATCCAGGCGCGCAAGAACGGAGAGAGAACCACCATGGTGAAGCCCTACTCCTACTGTGTAGTTATTATCTTGGTTTCCCTATTGCTATCAGCTTCCCCTTCATGTATGTACATGTGTTGTTTTCTTTAAAATAAGCACCACGGCCTCCTCTTTTCTGTATTGTTTGTCATTTTGAAAATTGTTCGGATACAGAAGTAAAACACTCTCGTGCATAATTTTTTAGTTTTTTTGGCGCAAATGCAACGGAGTAGTTGATTTTTAAACCAGCGTGAAAATTCTGCACGAAAGTTCTTTACTTTTTTAATCTAAAAAATGACACAATTTTCGAAAAAAAGGACAGATAATACGGGACGGAGGGACTAAAATTTATGAGACGGAGGGAGTTACGTATGGACATCATTGCAGGTTCCTCAAACGATGCTGTCTGGGGAGATTCAGCATCAGGATACTGCTGTGGAGCAGAAATCCGAATCTACCAATGGCCATCAGGGTACACAGCTCTCGGTGTACCGAAATACAGCGTTCTGATTGTAAACGAGGCGTGGGGAGCACCGTCCGGTGTGTTCGACGTCCACATCTCCTGTGGTGAATTTGCATCGGCTTCTCTGATTAATCCCCTGCTCTTCCGGCGCGTCGCGGTCGATGATTGCCTTCTTAAAAACGGCAAGCTTTTGTATCCCGGTGAAGTCATTTCCTTTCATTATGCCAATATACTTCCCTACCCTTTGGCTGTCGTACAGGTTAGATGCTGAAAATGCCAGGCCCCTTTCTGTTTGTATGGGAATTTGTGGAACCTTCATTGTAGTGAATGTTGGAAATTTATTGATTTTTATTCAAAGAAAACTGTGTGTTGCAAGGGAGGTTATAAACTCATCACACCGAGAAGTTTTTGGTTGCCGGGCAGGTACCACACACGTGATATTCTGTCGGCGATTTCAGCTGTCTAAACGTGGACGGTCTGGATTTTAGAGAGAGAAAAAAAGGAGGGAGAGCGATCGGGTTAGGAGAGAGATCTGGACCGTCCAAAACACGTTTGGACGGCTAGAATTGCTGACGGGTACCGCCACTTGGCACCCAAAAATTTCTTCATCTCACCTTGATGCATGAACCAAATTTAGTTTTGTAGTAAAAAGGCGGCTTGCCTATTTTTCTTCAAATTTTCACCGGTTGCAGTTTTGGTCTTTTGGTGAGATCCGCAAGCTCTCTTTTTTATATCATGTGGTACAAGAAAACATTTACCTGTATCGTGAGAATTACAACAGTGGAATACTTCATCAATAATGTGAGGGTTGAGAATTACTTTTTCACGGAGGAGCCGTAAATAAGTTATTCACAAAAGCGCACAATCTCACCCGTCCGTTTCAACAATTAATGATTGAGATATGTTTTTAAACTTTGACCAGTAATAAATGTCTCTGACCGGTAATAGTTTATTTTTAATCCAAATCATGCATAACACTTTTAAACACGCGAGATTAAGCTCGGTAACTTATTACACTTCGTGAGAGTTTGCAACAACTAAGGGGCTGTTAGGGAATAAAAATGAGCCGGCTTTCTCGGGAAAAATGAGCCAAAAAAGCCACAGTGTGTCAGGAGGCTTATTTTTGTCGGGAAAGCCAATAAGCCATGGGGATTTTTTGTCCGAACACCTCCTAAATAAGCCCGACATATGTAATCCAAGAAATAGACTCCTATAGGGTACAAACAAAACAACAAAAGGCTCCTAGGAGAAATAATAATTCGTAGGGGGCAAAATTGAGCAGTTAAGCATTTTCGCCTTGCGAATTCAGAAAACATATCTATCGATATACGATTGAGGTGATTTTTTTACAGGACCTCATAAAAAATATTTCAAAATTTCTGGTTTTTTTTTTTCCTGAAGGGGGGAGCAGAGTGAGCCCCACACAGAGCGGTGGAATGGGTGCTGTGTTAATGTACTATACTTGTATGGTACTCCAGAGCCAAACACAGCACTTATCTTTGAAAGTACCTCTTCTTTCATTCGGAGGCGTCCTGAATGAAATATAATCCTTGGTCCGCTTTGTCCTTGAAACCATGAGCAAAGATCTTATTTTTTGAACTGAACTAAGAAAATAAAATCCTTCTGAAAAACCTGTAGGCTTAGATTGTCGAAACTTCAATGCACAACATCTACCAAAGCAAAAGATCTACTTTAGTTTTCAAGAAGCATGTCCAAAAAAAATTTAAAAATAAAAAAGCCATGCTTCATGGAGGCTGTTTGCAGCCGCAGGAACTCTTGTTGCCACCTGTTTGATAAAACTGAAAAATTAGGAACTGATAGCTGAATGCTGAAATTTTTAAGCTGAAAAGCTGTTTAGGAAATATATTAAGTACTAAATTAAAAAAAATGATAAATTAATTTTAGTTCCGATTCTCTCTTAATTTACTAATAGTCACAGTGTATTTATAATAATAGTGGAATGGTGATTGTGGTGGTGGTGATGGAGTGCTGGCGGCGGCGGTGGTGGTGTTGGAGTGCTGGCGATAGTGGTGTAATGGCGGTGGTGGAGTGATGGTGATGTAATGGTGGCAGTGAGTGGTGGTGAGTAATGGTAGTGGCGGCGGTGGAGTGATGGTGTAATGGCGACAGTGAGTGGTGTCAGTGGAGTAATAGTTGTGCAATGGTGGCATTGTGGTGGTAGCGGCAGCGATGGTGTGGTAGTGGCAGTGTGGTAATGGTGGTGGTGGAGGAGTGGTGGTGGTGCAGTGGTGGTGGTGGCGGCAGAGGACTGGTGGTGAAGTCGTGGTGGTGTGGTGGTGGTGGGAGTGATGATGGTGGCGGTGGAGTGGTGGTGATGGTGGCCAAGTGGTAGTGGTGGTGGTTGTGATGGTGATTAAATGCAAATATACAATAATTCAGCCAGAATTAAATAGCTCAAAACTACTTAATTTTTTCAACTTTTTAGCCTACATTTTAAGTAATACTTAATTTATTAAGCAATGTATAATGTCGTTATCAAACCTAAACCACTTATTACTTAATTGATTCAGTTCTAAGTACTGAATTTAGGTTATCAAACAAGCCTTAAGGCTGCCGCTAACAAAAGTACTTTCAGTAACAGAACCAAAAAAATTGCAGAAAGATAAACATTTTTAACATGACAGAACCCAGGACCTTGTCCGGTGTCTAACCACGAACACAAATTCTACTCTTTCCGACCAACATCAATCAATAGAGCACCAAACTTTATACAGGCGAATGTTCTAGTGCGCCATGACTTCCCCCTAGACTAGGATTCAGTTGCTGCATTTAAGTTGGTCAGTTTGGCCTCCGCAAGCAATTCTGCTTTGGCATGGATGTATCGAGTTTAGGAAGGTTAACTAATTCGTCACAAAATGGTACCTTGAATCCACATAGCTCTCAACATCCCAGAGGAAAGAGCCAAAAGTCACAGCCTCCAGCACAAGTCTCCTCAAACCGCCAAAGCTTATCTTGATGGGTTCATCCGTGGAAGAATCAACAGTCCCTTCAGGGGTAATAACAATCTCAGGCCTACCAAACAATGCTTCAGTGTGATTCTCGACAATGGCAACAGCCTCTTGGGATCTTATGGTTGCGTATCTCTGAAGCGTGTCCCCGTCAAATGACATCACATAGTTTCTTAGTCGTGAACTCTTAATCCCAGTGCTAAAACCACCAGGGGGGCTAGCCCACGAGGAGACTTCAGGGTGAGATTGCCCAGGTTTCAGCGAGTCCTCATTTCCAGTACCTCTGGTACCCGTCTCCTCCTGAAAAGCTTTTTGAACACTGATCTCTTCATCAACTACCCCACGTGGAAGGATCTTCATGGTCTTCTCGAGCTGAAACCTCTGGTCAACCCGCTTGAGGAAGTAGCCATACATGACAGACGCGGCATAAACCTGGCCCACCCTGAGTTTACTTATCTGGGCTACCGAGGTGGAATCTCCCAAACGATTTCCTAGTATGAAAGCCAAGTGGTTCTGGATCATCTCATAGGCTTCAGGAGAGTGCAAACGCTCAAGCTTTTCATCTTCAGCTGGCCACCTGTCAACTTGCCCAGATGGGTCAGACGATGAAGGTGTTATGGTAGGTACCAGAGAAACATTGACATCTATGAACTTCTGCACAATCAAAGCGTAGAGTATCTCTTCCAAAGCCTTTCTCCTCTCATTAGCCTTCACTTCAGCAATTCTCCTAAAATTACAAAACCCATCAACAAACTTGTTTCTCACTTTAATATTACAATCTATTTTTCTCAGCCACTTAGAAACAAGACATGCAGATAAAGAAAATTTGACATTTTGTCCACTAACATCACCCAATACACGAAACTATCATTTTCGATCAGAGTTTCAGGAGTACCCGGAATCAAACACCGTCAATTACCAATTTACCAGTATATCATTACAAACGTTGCTAACCTGTACAATACTAGATCAGTACCAGAAGCAGAGGGCTCTTCCTTTTGTTTTTCAGCATCCCGGTCAGTTTGAAGTTGTTCAAGCTGCTGCTCCGCTGCAGCTGGGACAAGATGAGGGTGGCTCGCTAAAATCTGAGACAGGAACTGCCCCACTGGAGACTCAAGCTGAAGTGGAGCAAAAGGAGCAGCAGGCTCCGCTGCATCAGAAGACGATGCCCTGATTACAGAGAATTTCCTGCTCCCAGATCCCATTCTTCTTTGCCTCAACTTCAAGTTAGAAACAAAGGGGTATTTCTGCGAGAAGATCAATTCAGAGCTTTAACATTAGCCACATGAAATTCCAAATAAGCAATACAAGGGCCACCAAAAATGAAAGAATAAACCACATATTCCTAACTCGCGAAGCTAGATATCCCTATCTAAGTCAGTGTTATCATAATTTGGTTTTAAGGTGGAAAACGAAGTCCATTCATGGTCCAAGCTAGATATCTCACAAATGCCAGGTCTAGAGGCTAGACAGAGAGACTAGTAATTAGCCTTCTACAATCATATTATTGCTTAGCCAATACTAGATAAAAGCAAACCCAAATTTTCGAACTTAATAGCAAAGCGCAAGTCAAGCTTGAATTCAGAGCCTCTTAAAACCTAATTCCTGTGTAGACAAGATAGTGTCAACTCTAATTTCTAAATGGAATCGCCAACAAAGTCAAACTTAAACTTAGCATTACAATTTGGCACAGCATGTACTGAATGACCACATACAGTTTCAATTATCACCATAAATAAGTAGACTTGCTTATTAGAACGTACTGTGTTTTGACTTGTGTAGGAGGAGGGTTTCGTGGGAATTGCTTACGTGTAAGTGTTCGTGAGCTGGAGAGGTGTGATTGGTTGATGATTAGCGAAAGGAAGAGGGAAGAAATCTTGTGAGATGAGGGAAAGAGCAGAAGGTACAGACGGAACAGAGGCAGCATGTCTCTCTTGTTCTCCGCGGGGTATTTGACCTTTTCCAGGCTTGAGTGAGGTCACTCCTTTTCTCTGAGGAAGAATGTTCTCCTTCCTCAAATTCAGTGCTCACACACTCTCTCCCAGAAAAAGGTCCTCTCTCATCATTGGGAATGTCGGGGGTATTTATAGGGCACTTGGACCTAGGTCAGGCCCAAGACGGCGCTCCTATTAAATCTTGACACGTGTTCCCTCCGTACCTCCTGGCCTTGGGGAAACTTGCCCTTTCCGCGGACACTTGTCCGGGGAGCGGCTCGTAACCCCATGGCGATACCTCAATCCCAAGCCACCAAGCCACAAGAAATTCCCCTAATCCCGCTGGAGCGAGGTCGCAAATCGCGGCGATCGTACGTTCTCCGTGGGGTCCCTCCCGGACCCTGCCTCTAGGCTAGGATGGGACTCCGGGAATTTTTTAATATCATCTTTTGTAGTCACACAGTCCCCCTCTGATAGGATTTATTTCAGGATGCGTCTCATAATTCCGCGGTAACATTGGGGCTCCGCGGTAGCTTCCCGCGGACGACTTCCGCGGGGACTAATATCCCTCTCGTGCGTTCACGTGCCTTTTTCTCATTGGGTGGTCAACTATCCTTCGTTGGATAAAGATCTGACCAAGGCTACTTTTCTCCGCAGGTCCCGCTGCCACGTGTCTATAAGCAATTGGAAGGTCAAATAATCTTCCTTCGTAATAGGTTTGACGATTTTCGACCATACCTACAACTTGTAACCTAAATAAGAACTAACTGACAACAAAGAAAGAATAACCATAGCCCTGAAATCTAGTCACAAGAGCTTAAATTAAAGGCAGATCTGCATATAAATAAGTACCATTTGCTGTTATTTTTCAACAATGCCAAAAAGTTGGCCCACTTTATGGTATCAATTGGTTGATATACTAAGTTTCCAAATAATTAGTTAATTCATTTCATGATAAGGTCCATGATGTACAGACAATATTTCTAAATGACGAATACTCAGCTCATAATTATCTTTAAAAGGAAATTTCATATTTCTAACTATCAAGATTCTTAGGAGAGGCCACTACAGCTATACAGTAGTAGTTGTTTTGGTAACAAATTAAGGCTTTTTATGAAAAGCTGCAAATTGAAGATGCAAATCATATATCTTCATTTCCATGGTGTCTTAAAATCAGATCACATCACAATTGAAATGGATGACCCAAAACTTTGTAACAGCCAAACCTGGATAAAACTAGCCCAGACCTCAAGCTTGTCTGGCCCTAACTGATCCATTTAACTGTCGAGATAAGTAGTAGTACCTTACATAGAAACCATGTTACACGGGCTGTTCAAATTTAGCAAGTAACCGTGTTTTAACCTTTAACATGTTTAATTTTGAGCATGTCCCGACAAATATGTTTATGACAAATATCTTCTACGTTGATGAGAAAAAGAAGTTTTTCTGGAGAATGAGATCTTGTCATCGTTGTACTTTGAGCATGACAATAAGACACATACCAACACCACATCCCCGCACTTGATTTCATGTAACATTGCTGAAAAACAAACCATTAAATCAATACTTTCTTGTTGGATCACATTCCAAGCCTAACAGCATCAATCTTCACCAATCTCATAAAAAATTGCAGATAATAAAACAGGATTATTTGCTTTCCCCAATTGGTACAAAAACTATAACTTCTTAGAAAAATGGCACATAAGTTTCTACAAATGGGACTAACAAGTGAGTTACAACTACATATCATAAAACACCTCACCATTACAAAAGGGATGTCATCAGACAGCCGCACGGTCCAGGAGAAATAATATGTAGGGAGGTTTCCCCCACACTCTAAACTTTGGCGAAGAGGCTAAAGCATACAAAAACTCCCCTATAGGTGCTTGCAGCAGATAAAACTAGCATTGTTTTAACTTTTAGGTAGCCAATGGAAGCATCTAAAGTTTTTCTGTTCGTATTACTTCTAAGTAAAAAATTTCTGTTTCATATCTAAATTGGCGTATTAGTAGATTGGTAGAAGAGATTATCCACATAGTTTTCATACAAAGAGGTATCACGTCTTTGGATGTCATCAGTCAACTTATTAAATTTTTTTATTGATAGATCAATAAAATATGAATTTTTTCTTTATCAAAATTAGCATTATTATTCTTCACAATCTAGGATTTTCTTAATTTTTCCATACTATGTAGGTAAATAACAAAACACTTTATTATTGATATTTGCTACCACTATTAAATTAACTCCTGATGAACAATGAACAGCTGTGAATTGCAATCCAATACCCATCCGGCTTGCTTAGCCAAACAAATCAAAAGCAACGATAACTTCTCAACAAGTATTGAGGTATCTCAACACCGAGCCTATGCGAACAGGCAATAAATAAACATAGGAACAAAACAAATGAACGCAAAGTTAAAATTTATTCAAAACTGAAATTATCCTTTGCCTTTCCCATAAATACCAGGGCATATTGTCAATCCTCGTAGCCATACTCAACCCCAAAATTCAGCAAAATCCGTAAAAAGCATGAAATCAGGATAGCAAGAACATAACCGGAACCAAACTTTACAAGATAACTGAATTTTATTTTATTTTTTTTACAAGTACGATTCAGTTCTCCCTTATATTTCCATCAAATTCTGGACAAGTCACAGTAGCCATACACGAATCAGTAAAGAACAAAACCGGACAAAGCATGAAACTCATAGATCGAGAACACTCTAAAGCTGAAGATTGATAAGGACACCCGCATACAAGCACGTAACTAGACTAAAAACTAATGCGATAACTGAAGTTCTTCCAATAAATTCTGTGCAAGACATCACAGCCATAATTAATAAATCAGAAGACTAAGAAAAGCCCGGAAAAGAAAGCACGAGAGCAATCAAAAAGGTTATCACACATGTGTAACTGCTCAATAGGATATCCAGCTTATGTGAAGATACCTTAGCCGAAACAGTAGAAGAAACCCACGATTTGGAACCAAAGCGCACAGAGTTGAGTCCACCGGAAATCGAAATCCCCGATTGGGATGGAAATACTAGATGTGAACAAGGCTGAAAAACAGTCGCCGATCCCATTTTCAACCACTGCATCAAATTGATTATCATGTCAAAACCCCACAAATCGAAACCCCAAACAAAGACAAATTAACAACCGCAAACAAATAGTAACATATTAGGGTCAATAAAAAGGTACCGCTTAGGCAGAATCGGGCGAGAACGGTATCGGTAGGTAGAAGATGAAGAACCCTCCTCGAGAATCAGGAAAGGGAAGGGAATAATAATAAATAAATAGCGTTGGATTTGGTTTGGTAATGGAGAGAAGTACGGAGGGTTTCAGCAGCCAACCCTGATACTACTTGCGAAGATATGGATGGAATGTACAGATGCAAATAAACACGCCTTGCTATTTGTATGGCTCGACGGCCGGGAGGGTTGGTAATTTGGGACCATGCTTTGCTACCATGTGGCACGATGACACTTGTACGAATTGGGGAGGGTGTTGTGCAGTGGTGTGCGCCACTACAAGTCGTAAGATCGTATATCCGACGGCTTGAATCTCATTTCGACAACTAACGATCGAGAGTCATTCATTGCCGAGATGAAATCCGAACCGTTTGATGCACAATCTAACTGCTCGACTCACTGTACAACACCAATCCGAAGTAATCTAGAGTATGAGAGGAGTATTGCAATTGAGTGATTTTGGCTGAAATTATACGAGAATCGAGTACTGTCACGTACATAAGAATTTCGGTTTGGGTGGTTTGACGTGCTCCTGCCCACTATCATCCAGTTTGGTTCTTGTAGAGATTCGGGAGTGTTTTCGGTAATGAAAATTTTATAAATTTTTTTTTTGAAAAGTTTTTAGATGTTTTCGGTAGTAAATTGTTAAGAAATGTTAAGTTATTTTCGATAATAAATAAATTATTGCCGGGTTTATAAGTAAAAAAGCTTTTGTTGACCACTTTTCTTTTAGTGGAAACAATATGGTAAATTGTTGAAAATTTTTTGTTAGTGTGAAATGAGATGATAGATGCGTTAAGTTTTTAACATTTTTTTTGTTAGTGGAAACACCCCTGATTTAAAGCGTGCAGCAGTAATGGAAACTGTTTATAGATTAGGTCTCAGTGAATAAGTAGTCGTACGGTGCGTCAAACTGTATTAAGTAGTCGAGCCGAGTTTATTTTCCATACGTTTGTATAAACAAACCGAGCTTTAGGGTGTTAAGTTTGACTCGTTTACTACATAAATTTAAAGCTCGAACTCAAACTCAACTCGATAACTAAAACGAGCCTTGTCTTGCTTTAACGAATAGAGCTTCGAGTTGCTTTCAGTTCGCTTGCAGCCATATTCTTAGGTCTTCCCCTGGAGGGTGTTCACACGTCTAGTTTTGGCTGGTACCACATGTAAATCGTGGCCAATTGTAATTTGAACGGCTGAATACTAATATTTCGTGGCTAGCCCCCATTCACGGGTGTTTTCACACTGATTTTTATTTATTTTTGTTTTCTTTTTGTTGGTTAGTACTATAGAGTATTTCAGGGCGAGAGAAAATGATACGACACCAGAACTAGGGAGGCCACTAAAATCAATACGTGTGGCTGGAGTTGCCGGTACACGTGGGTGATGGTCGTGATTAGCCGTCTTTCTCCCCCAAGAAATTAATAAATACCCAAAAATACATACTCCCTGCGGAGAAACTTTTGTATATCTCAAGTATACGAGGGCTCTTAGTATCCTTTTACAGTTTGTTTTCAATTTTTAGTTCACTTCCTGAGCACACATTGATAATCGGCTTCGTTCATTTTGTAGAGTTCGACGAGAACATTAATCTTGCAAAAAATTATGATTATCGGACTTTAGTAGATACATGATCGGCACATGTGAAAAATGCAAAAAAACAAAAATTGGATCAAAAAACACACTAGATCAGAACCCAATTTTTGTTTTATGGCATTTTTCACATTTGCCGATCATATATCTACTAAAGTCCGATAATCATAATTTTTGACAGGATTAATGTTCTCGTCAAGCCCTACAAAATGAACGAAGCTGATTATCAAGTTGTGCTCGGAAAGTGACCTAAAAATTGAAAACGGACCGAAAAAAGATACCAAGAGCCCTTGTATACCTGGGATATAAAAAAGTTTCTCCTCCCTCCGTCCCAATTTACTTATTATTTTTGAGAGTTCGTGTCACTTTTCAATTAATTATATCTTATAATTTATAATGTTTTAGGTGATTTCGAAAATATTGAATTATAAAATAAATCGAGATCTATCAAATAAGATCCATATTGGATATCAAATTCATTACCACTTTAAAGATATAACTAACTTTTTAATCCAGTTAGAATAGAATTGGGACAAATAAATTGAGACGGAGGAAGTACGTTCTTTGTCTTGATTTGATGGAGTATTAGTAAGTGATTTTTGGGACACCGTTGCGTAATGTTCTAAGATGATTTCCAGTCATTGGTACAAGTATCAGCACAAGCGTGTGACTCCAACGTCAATGTGGAATGCAAAAAAATGTCTTGAAGCATCCAGGGTGGAGTGGCGAACCAATGAATTTGATATAGTAAGGGCACCAATTTTCTTTGTAACTCCGTAATATATGAGTTACAGTTAAACACGTTCAAACCAAAATAATTTTAGCATTCATCATAAAATAACAATCTTATAATATATATGTATTTTAATAACAAGTTATTTGGGCAAAATTATCACATGTTTATCATCTATTTTCCTATTATTAACTCTACAAGTACAAGTTTCGGAAACCAAAAGTTTACAAATGCAATATGCAGGGTCATGGAGAGTACTACACAAGTGATTGGAGACGTTGGGGAGTGAGGGAAACCTTGGTTTTGCCTATGGGAGGATAGGTCAGAGCAGTGGTTTGTTTTATAAACGACGCTCACGGTGAAAGATTTTCTGTTTTTTCATTTTCCCCCCAAAATATACAATGTTTTAGTAGATTTTGAAAAAAAAATTAAAAGAAACCTTGGGGAGTGGGAGAGACTCGAACACACACCCTCTCATTTCCAAAGCTAGCAACTTACCACTACACTAAACATTGTCTTCTTGCACATATTCGGCATATGAGAAGAAGCTAGGATTTGGAATATGTACTCATCCTTTCTCATCCATCCAAATTAAATTGCGGGGGACTTCTTTAAAAATTTACTTATCTTATCAGAAACACTACAGTCACCGACCGGGAGGGTCGGTGACCGGCCACCAATCGCGTGTGGGGTCCACTCCGTGTCCCGCACGAATGATCCGAGCCGCTCAATAATTAAAAAAAAAACCCGAGTGGGCCACGTGAGAAATAAGCTCAATCCGATGTGTGTACGAGCTCGTTTCAAACTTTTATTTTTGAACGGCTCAGATCATCTGATTTTGGAACGGCTCGGATCGAGCACGTACACACATCGGATTGAGCTTATTTCTCACATGGCCCACTCAGTTTTTTTTTTTTAAATTATTGAGCGGCTCGGATCATTCGTGTGGGGCCCGGAGTGGACCCCACACGGGGTCGGTGGCCGGTCACCGACCCTCCCGGTCGGTGACTGTAGCACTGCTGTTATCTTATAGTACAAATGAATACTTATTTCACACTGAGTTACTAATGAAACACACGTGAGATCATTGATATGGTCCAAATACATGCCCCAGTGAGAATCTCCGGTCCTTGCTCGCATTTTTAATTAAGGTTGAATAAAAACTTCATTTGGTATCGTCGCAAATTAAATTTTTACTCAAAATGTGTGTTAGAAAAATTTATGAACTTTGTTATTCATCTGTTTTAATGTACAAAGAAAAAAATTACTGGGCATAAACCATTGTATACTTTTATTCAAACACCTACCATAAAAAATAAGAAAAATACTCTACTTTTATTTGGGATAACGAAGAATGAGTATGTTAGGAAAAAAATACAAGTTGTTATAGACATTTATTTGGACTCGTCTATCTTGCTTGTTTAGTAGGAAAAAGTAAGAAATATGTTACCCAAAATGTTTAAAGGAAAAACCTTTCAAAAGCGCTTCAACAAATGTATTACTCCCTCCGTCCCACTTTGTTCCGCCTATTTCCATTTTTGAACGTCCTAAAAAATTGTCTATATCTCACAATCTATAATATTTTATATATTCAATATGGATCTTGTTTGATAGATCTCAAATTATTTTATTAAACAAAGTTTTCAAAATCATAAAAAATATTATAGATTGTAAGATATAGACAATTTTTTGAGATGTTTTAAAAAGAAAACAGGCGGAACAAAGTGGGACGGAGGGAGTATTTGTTGTGCTATTGGAGTCTATAAGTAATAGGCTATTTAGCCACATCAAATATTGTTAGGTCAGTCGACGTACGTTTTGTTTTAATTTTGGAAGAAACCACAACTTCACGTTTGAACGGTCAGAATTACGCATACAACCAACACAACGGTTGTGCAAGTAGCATTTTTGTTTTTTTTATTATCCGCTTAACGGATTATGTTGACAATTGACATAATCTATTTTTAATCTTTACATGTCGAGATTACCCTTTAGGCTCTGTTTGGAAAAAAAAATTATTTTCATTTTTTTATAAACGAAAAATAAAAAACTGACAGACTTTACCTAATAGAGCCTTAGTTTCTTCATTACAACTTGTCTTTTTTGTGTTGACTAAATAACATCTTACCCCCTTGTAGCGTGTACTTATTTCTTCAAATCAACAAAAATTCCCAAAAAAAAAAATTCCATTAATGCACTTATGTGTGTTGTGTGCGTAATTCTGACCGTCCTGATGTATTTGGATGGTCTAAATTTTATAAAAACTCTTCCAAGGAAAAGTTTAACTTTTATGGGAAAGAGTTTGAGCGAATCCTGACTATTTATTACAGCAATGGACGGCTAGAGATTGGTTGTGTGTTGTGTTTTACACAACCGTTGTGTGTGTAGCACTTTTGTAAAAAAAAAAAAAACATAATCCGTTAAGGAAACTAGCGGAGTTCGACGAAAGGGGCAATCTGAACAATAGTTTCAAAAGGAAGGGGGCTGACAGTATTTTTAGAAATCACAGGGGAAATTAGTATATTTATCAGAAACTTCAGGAGAGGTCAGTGTAATTTTGTTGGTTTCTTCCGTCTAGTACTTCCTACCAATGTTTCTTTTAGGCGCCGCTATTTGCGACCCTTTATTTTCTTCCATAACTTATTACATTTCGGTAAATGGTTGTTGAAAATCATAAATAACATTTCGGCAAATTTCTGTTGAAAACAAGATTATATTTCGGTAACTACATGTCGAAAATATGTTCAATTTTCGGTAAACAACTGCCGAACATAAATTTTCGGTAAATAACTGTTGAAAAAAATATAATATTTAACTAACTATCTAACTGTCGAGTATAATTGAAAATTTTTAACGGGTTAGGAAAAAAATAGATGGCTGTGAATAGCTGCGCCAAACTTTTATTTTCCCTCCTCTCGCCTTCTTGTTTCTCCGAGTTCCGAACAAACCCTTTAAAATAGCACCCAACGCTCAGCAGCTTCGCCGACGACAAGAAGCAGGTCTCTCTCTCTCTCTCTCTCTCTCTCTCTCTCTCTCTCTCTCGTTTACGTGGGTAATTTAGATGCTTCAACATAATAGGGTGTAGCGGTGGCTTTCTAGCCTCTGACCAGGGCCGGCCCTGACCTAACACTTAATTAGTAGTTTTAGGAAGCAGAAAGAATCAATTGTCGTTATTACTTTCAAATGAGTTCTTGCATGTAGAGTCGTGGGTACTTTGTCTCACGTACTTGGTGGAATTCTCTGCGTTTTTTTCCTGTGATTTATATAGTGGTTTGGGAATTTGTACTGCACTTGAGCTTTATAAATGTAGGCCAATGTAAGTTCATCACGCCCTAGGTTTCTAGGGGACAAACATAAAAAACTATTTGTTGTGTTTTGTTTTACAGCCCTCTCTTTCTCGTCAGTGCTCTGCGAGTAAAATAAGATAGAAAGGGCTTTTTCAGCATGATTAGAATCGATTCTATGATTGAATAGCGGAAGTGCTACTTTGTAGTAGAAACTCGGAGAGACCCGACAGAGAGGGGACTCTATCATATCCGCGGACTCTTAGGATGAGAAGTAGTTCCCTTGTTTTTGGCAGGAATAGTTCCAGCCTTAGTTGACCCTCGGGGTCATTGACTGCTTCAGACTCTGGTGTGATTTTATTTTGCGATGATTCACCTCGGATGATTTGACAGATAAACCAATAGCAGTCAACCTTGTTTATTTCTATAAAACGCACCCCATTTTGGGGTCTTACAAATGCACCGCGGTATTTATACCCTTTGATGCCAGATGCAATTGTTTCAGTTTAAGGTGAAAAATTGGTATGATGGGCCATATTCAAAGACTTCCGACATCAATTAATGAGATTGACAATATTATAACGGATGAGATAATGGAGAAAAATAGTTTTCTAAAGATAATAACTGATTTCAGTATCTTTTTACCTCACAACCTTTTAGAGACTACTTAGGGTACTATTCTTATGTCCTCCTGAAGAATTATTTCTGTCCACGTGTAGGATATAGGGTAAAAGAATCAAAGTGAAGCTATGAGTGGCGAAGAAGAATCGATAGAGCAAGTAGCTGCAGCTCGGCAGGAGAGACTGAGAGCATTGAAAGCTGCACAGGACCTGCTTAGCGCTCCGGAAAATGAATCCATTGAGCAAGCAGATGACATGGTGGACGCCAATGATGAAGAAAAGTGAGCATCTTAATTCTTTGTTCTTTCCATACAAATTGTAAAGAATGGATTCCATGTAGCCGGTTTTGTTAATTTCACGGCATTGATGCTTTTGTCAATCATGAGCACTGGATTTAGATTTAAATCTTGATTTTTGAGGTCATTTTCTGCAGAATTGCTCCATAAAGTAGGCAGAAGGGTAGGTTGAGACCTTGCGAGTTGCAGCACTAGGAGAGTCATGTGTACTCTTCGAAGCTCTCTCTATGTTTTTCTTCTCCTATTGTACCGATTTCATCTTTCGCCCTTTGTGGAGTAATGAAAATTTCTTTTACAATAAAAAAAGAAAAGAAAAAAAGAATTGCTCCCGATGAAGCTCTAAAAATTGTGTGAAAACATAGATTGGGACATTTGGCCTCTCATATATGTAGAGGCTATAGATGATTCATGTTTGCCATGAAATGTTTTGGAAACTATACGAGACTGGTCGGTTCGACCGGATAGAGGATAGACTGTCAGCTGGTATGCAGTTGTGGACAACTCGAGCAACCTGTTGAATAGACAAACAGCCTTTAACCATTCAATTGCTGCTGGAACTGCTGACTCATTCAAATCTGTTACTGTTCAAATGCATGGATAGGGGTTACTATAAATGGCCTTGTCCTAATTGGATTGTAGGGGTCAAGTCCGTGGGTAGTTGCTAAGTTCGGCTGTGCAGTATGAATTAGTACAGGTTTATGGTGCTAAAATGCATGCATGTTTTACTTGTATTTTTGGTGGTTGTTTTGGTTATTTCAAAGGCTCACTGTATGAAGAATGCCCCTTATTTGTATTGCAGCAATCTTAATATGAAATTTCGGAATTATCTGCCTCATGATAAGCAACTTCAAGAGGGTAAGCTTGCCGCACCTGTTCTACCGAAGTTTGAAGACCCTGTTGCAATACTACCCGTACCAGAGGAGAAGAAAGAGGTCTTTGATTTTTCTTCGCTATCATATCCCATGGCTTTTTAGCATTCTGTCTTTTATTTCAGTTTTTCTATTTTGATTTACTCACTCAATGTTCAGGATCCATTTGTGAACATCGCTCCAAAAAAACCTAACTGGGACCTTCGAAGGGACGTACAAAAGAAGCTTGATAAGCTTGAAAAGCGCACACAAAAGGCTATGTTTCAACTTATGGGTAAGTGATTGTCATTAGTTGATAATTGCTTCTGTTTTCAGACTCATAGACAACATGTAATGCTCTGGTACTTGACTCTCTGTTGTACTTCTTACTTAAATCTTTCATTCTTGTTGCATGTTATGGCAATAGAACATTTTTTATTCCTGTCTTTGAGGTTGCCCTTTTTTGGTTTCTTCTGTCAGTTTTT
Source organism: Rhododendron ovatum (assembly GCA_019656835.1). Taxonomy (NCBI): domain Eukaryota; kingdom Viridiplantae; phylum Streptophyta; class Magnoliopsida; order Ericales; family Ericaceae; genus Rhododendron; species Rhododendron ovatum. Next base: position 24,530,697 of record CM033797.1, on the reverse strand, counting down.
CTTTTTGGTTGTGTTTACATTTCTCCTTTCACATCTGCATTGATGTGATCATGCATTTATGTTGAAATTGGTAAATATATGTTGTATCGTAGGGGGATTGAGTATCCGTTGGAAACCAAATCAAACTCTTAGAAGAAGTTGGAACTTGGAACTCTCCATGGTTTCAGTTGACCTTTGTGTTCTTTATGCGTTATCTGTTCCTAAAACAGTGATGTAGGACTGCACCGTGGACTGAAGAATAGTCCTGACCCTCCTGGAGATCTCCAACGTGTTTTACTTGTGGAGATCTCCAACGTGTTTTACTCATGGAGATCTCGTACGTTTATTCTTTATAAGGTAGGCGTAGGGGTGCGTCTTTCGGGGGAAAGTTGGTTTAAAAATTTCACAAACTTGGATATGCTTTGACGAATTTGTTTGGTGTAAATGGTTCCCTAATGCTATTTTTCCAGGTAGATGATCATGGATTAGAAGAGTCGTCGTAAAGCTGTTTAATATAAGTTTTCCGCTGCTAATATGACCTGTTGTGGCTGTTTGTCATCCACTATTGCACACGCAGTTATGTTTCGTATGAAAAGCCCGTGTATGTCTAATTGTCTATGGACTTTTTTGTATACGGGCGGCTTTCTCTTAATGCCTTCTTTCTAATATAATTTTTTACTTATTATCCAAAAAAAAAAAACGTGTACTAAGTCTTCATGTCATATACTTTCATGATCAGAATTTTAGCACTCCCATAAATAATGCCATAACATGATTGCTTCGATTCTATATAACATGGTTACCTTGTGATGTTTTGACAGAGCAACAAGAAAAGGAAAGACAATCTGTTGACGACGGCAGGAATAGTGACTAAAATCAGAACTTAGGCAACAAAGGAGAAGTTGCTTATGGATAAGATGACTGTATTAGTATTGGAGAAGAGTTTTGACTATCAACCAGTTAATGTAATTTCAGTTGGTCGAAAAACCAAAATGTTTAATTGCGATTGCTTTACTAGGTAAAAAGGGGAAATAGTTGGTCAATCTTTGCCAAACTGTGAAAATTTTGGTATGTGGAACCCTTGTATCTGCAGAATCTAATTGACAGGCTTCTATTTTTCTCCCTTCCTTTCAAAGGACATCAGGGCATCCGGTAACCATGTGCTTCGCATCTTGCGTTCTCGATCTATGGTGTTAATTATAGTAGTTCTTTCCTTTTTCCCATGCCCGGAAAAAATCTCGTTTCTCACCATTTTCTAGAGCATAAATCGCAGTCACTGTAAACAGGAATTGGATCCATTGCCTTCTGAGACATCACACTGAATTTTTTGGCCCCAAAAGTTTGGACAAAGAGGTCTTGGTTTTGGAAAAAATCTTCAATGCAAGGGTTATTTGTAATGTGAGATGTGGGACCATCATGTGACCCATGTATATGTAGGTTCCATGCCATGTGAGGGAGGCATTATATATAACCGTTGCATTGAAAATTTTCTCAATTTCCCACGAGTTTCAGAAGTTCTGCTGAAACACACGTTCATTTCCTAGCATGATAGCATAGTTGTAACTTAGCTTAGTCGTAGCAAATGTCTTAAACGTATTTAATTGCTTATAGCTTAATATATTCAGTTTTAAGTGCTGAGCAATGTGACAATTAAGTCCTACCCCGTTCATGTATCCGGGTTCGTGCCTGGGGAGCCCCCTTCCCCCCACTGCTAATGTCGAAAAAGAAAGAATCCAATCTACTAGGTATCAACCAAACCAAGGATAAAATAAACGAGTTTCTTAACCGATCCTTTTCTACCACACCATTCTATTATATCCCCTTCTTAATCCTTCAAAATTATTCCCTCTTCTGGAGATAAATTTGAGTTCGAAGACTGGTGCCGTTTGAAAGCCAAGAGGTAGGCATCTCAGTGATGATAAAAGCCTGTCCACAAAAAGTGATAAATGAAAGCAGCACAAAACAAAACCCAGCTACAAGTGCTTGAAGCCGAATGCATGCTACCCGCCATACATTTATGTGCAGCCATAAACCAACAACTAATCTTGCACTTGCACACAACAGTGACCAGCTGCAGTTGACCTTAATATAGCAGGAAATAATAGAGCAATATGAACCTCGGGATGAGAACTATTTGCTAGCCAAAAAAGTAACTCTTAGTTCGATAACCGAGTCAACTACAATTCTGCTCAGCAGTGACCGCTCCCGACAACATCTTCATCAAAGAGTTACAATGAAATTCCAAAAAAAGATTCTGGATTGTACAAGCCTTGTTTGCTAAAACCAAAAAACTCTAACAGTAAAAAACTGGTTCTATTTCAAAATGTATACAGGACTAAAAGATTTCAAAGCTCAACTTTTCGTTCATGCCCTGCAGAAAAAACGAGCCAGGATGGATGTTGGCGCCAGAGGTCATGTTACTCACCACCTATTGTTGGGTGGTTTAACTTTGTATATCCGAACTATCCAGTTAGATGTGGTGAATGCCTCTTCCAGGTATTCAAGTTTCACATCTTTATTTCCGATTTCGACCCCCCTTGCTCGATCATACCTGCCATCAACCAAACGGTTAAAGAATCCAAAACAACAGTACTACACAGGGCCATGAGGCACGGACACCTTGCAGAGCTCACTTACCAATGTAGGACACATCATTAATTAGCGGTATCATATGTCTAAATATAAATTATTTGGACCCTATAGAAACATTCGATACTGTTCATGGGATGTGTCGCGGGTGTCAAGTGTCAACCAAAATAGCGCATTCTAGTTAAACATAAGTGCTAATTTCGTTAAAGATGTTGACCAATAGATCATTATGATTTTTTTTGTTCTGCTCATCGAAAGTCAGTAGTGATAGTTGTAGTTAGTAATGTTTGAACCCCAATCAAATGCAAAGGAGTACATAGTGCCTATCACAAAGCTACCACTCAACTTGTGATAGCTTATGGTAGATGTTGACCGATAAAAACAGTCTTTGTAGAACACCTTCTTGCAAAAAGGTAAGAACGAATATGAAATGATGTAATGTAGCATGTAAATGAGACATCATGTTAAGATGTATTTTTTTTTTCCGTCAATTTTATTTAAACCTCCAATGTACTAATTAAGGTACGAATAATCATTTAATGTGTCCTCCATTATTTTCAAAAACTTGCATGCTGATGTCATAGCCCTGTTGGTCCTAATTTGAGACGACATGGTAGTTTGTTCTGATCAAACGAACAGGTCTATTGAGAGAATTCTTGTGCTACACATGGGATAGCAATCATGGCCAGCCCTGAGGTTTTTTGGGCCCTCAGCAAAATTATAAAAATGAGGCCCTATGTATCTTTATTGAAAATTTCATAAAAAAAAACCAACTTGAAAGTGAAACCTAACAGGACATAGAATATGTTATGCACTACTGAAACATAAAATACGTTTTTTGGCTTTTTTCATTTAACTGCATCAATCTATAAGTTAAAAGTTGGATATAACTCATATAAGTATATTTGGCAATTTTATTTCAGTAATTGAGATCTCATAAAACAGTATTTTGAATTTTGCATAAAATTTATACCGTCAATCATAATACAAGGGTAATTTGAACAAAACAAAAAACTTAGTAAAATTTAATACAGATAAATACCCGTAAGCCATCATATCAAGTTGTTTACTAAAGATGGTATATGGAAGCATTTTCATTTAACAATTTAGGCTCCAGTTAGGGAAATTTTTTATAACCAGGCTATGTGTCAAACTTCCGACTTTTTTGAGGTGTCTTCAAATAGAGGAATTGAGATTGAGAACATATATCTCAAACTACCCCAAAAGCACCCTAGTGGCAAAACTGAGCGATAGTTTTTGCTAATATGATTCATTTTTCAACTATTTGGATTCTCCCATTCAAGACCAACAGGAAAAGCAAGGGAAAAATCATGAAAGAGAAATTTACCCAATCAAAGAAATGCATTTTATTGCAAAAGAGGTAACTATAAAGTATACAGATAAGGGAAAACTGTTTGATGCTAACATTTGAGCCTGTGCCTAATGTGAAAGAATAGATGCATTTTCTGATCCTCCAACTTTCATTTTATGCATAAAAGCGGTATATATTGTGCTTACTAGAATTCGTACCTAATTGGGGCCTTAATTTTGCCCAACATTCAGACCCCTAGGCGATGCCCTTGTGGGCTTATGCCCAGATAGCATTTGCTCCTTGACTCAACTTGTCCTTGCCCTTACCCTGCCAATAATAGGAAGTGTTGGGGCCGGTTTTGACGGGAGAGGCATTAAGAAAAGCGAGTACGTGAGGGGGATAGTATATGTAACATGGACTCAGTGTGCATCTATACCAGTCGGACCAACCTATCCTCTAATTGAACTGTACACGTGCAATATCCTGTTGAGTTGCCAAATTTGTGCTTTAAAGAAATAATGCTCATCAGAAATTTGATCATACACACGCATACAGTCATCAAGATAAGTGTCATGCATGAAGAGATAGGGCAGAGTTATCAAATTGCAGAACTAAATATAGAGACGAGGCATAGTAAGAAAATGCATTACTTAAGGGACCCGAAAACAAGTCTAGCATGAAAGGAAAAGCATTAATATCAGCAAATTACATCTTTTCCCCAAAAAATTCAAGGATTTTACAGTTTCGGTTTCCGCACAAAAAGATGAAAGAAGCGAATAAAACTCAAGCAGAAGAAAGAGAAAACATCACACTTACCCCGAAGGTTTTCCATACTCTGTCGTCAGCTCCCCAAACCGATAGTAAGACAGCTTGTACCTGATTAGTACAGTACATGGGCATTAAGATTTTGTCTTCCCACTGGATGCACCGCTATGTAAATAAAACAAGGTAGAGATGGGACAAAAGGTGAAACTTAAATTCAAGTACACCTTCAAAGAACTCGTTTTACTTTCAAATGTTTTGCCTAAATTGTCTTCGAGACATATTGAGATCAAATAATATATCATAAAATCATTACCACGTATTAACTATGTCATATTAAAGGACTAAATGAACCGATAAAACAAACTGAGGAGATTTAAATAGGTTAATAAAGCTGATTTCCAGGCAGTTAGGCAGCTGAATCACAGAGCTGCTAAATTGACCCAAAGCTGGGAAACAAAGCTTCAACGATCTCAGAACAAAGGGTAGCCCAAGTGGTAAGGTGCTCCCTTTACCAGGAAAAGGTCCTGGGTTCGAAACTCACCGTAGGGTCCCATTCCCTACCCCTAAGATTAGGTTAGAGTAGATACACTCCAAAAAAAAAAAGATCCTATGCTTGGACACAAAGCTGCTAAATTCATTGTTTTTCTCAAGCACCTCAATTCCTTATCCTTATCAATAGCTTAGCAGCAGCAGCATGTTTTCCATTTTAAGAATTGGGGACTAAATTGTCATCACGTGTACACTTTGGGAACCATTAATATCAGTAACCTTCATGTCCTAGCAAATAGAATTTAAAAAAAAACTGCCTCTACATAAAACATCTGCTCTGTTTGTGTATTATTGATATGCATTTATGTAGGTGCGTTAATTTGGAAAACCATAGTTCAAGATGCAGCACATTCATTCTACATTTGGTCCATTTACGATTACAAAGGCGGTAGAATCTAGTCTGAACAGAATGCGAATGGGAAAGAAATAAAGTCTATTAAATGCTCCATGACTCAACGACTGGTAATGTGCAAATTAATAGTATAACCTTATGGGTATATTTTGGCCAATTAAAGCGAGATGACAGGATATAGCAAGCTTCTTGATAGTCTAGCTCATAGGAAAACCAAACCACAGAACCTTTTTAAGAAATGCCTACTTAATGTAGATGTAAAGCCAACTCAGTAGTTTGGACTGACTTACATGAGACAGTTCAACATCTTCGGAGCTGCCCCTTTGTCGACACGATACTCGCCATTGACAAGATAATCTGGTTCCTTGATGACAGGAAAAACACCGCCTCCGATTCTCACCATCCACAAAAATCTACGAAAACAAGAATAGTTGAAGTGAAGGATGAAAATAGAATCAAAAGACTGGTCGAGCCTGCCAAATATGATGGCCCACAAGTAAATAGAGCAGATAAATACCTTGAATAAAACGTGGAGAACAATTTGGTGCAGTACTAGATGCATATGAAAGCTTATTACTGGTATCTAGAAATTAATACATGGCTTGGTAGCAAAAGAACAAATTTAGTATGGTCCAGGGACCAAATTATATAGATTTCTGTGATGGTCTTTAATAAGAGATTATCCAGAAGAAGCATCAGATGCTCTTGCATCTCATATACAAATAGTCTGCAACTAACTTACACGCAAGTCAGGATCTTATTTAGTACTCTACAAAAGTTCAATTCTACAATCTGCTGTTTAAAATGAACCCATTCAAAACCCGAAGGAAAAAGGGAGCCAAACACGGAGTGCACACCTAATAACTTTAGTCACCAACAAATTTAATGGAAGAGCTTTTGCATCTGGAAATAAACCTACTAAAAGTAAAACAATTCAGTCTTTCTATAACCATGCAAGGCATATGTCAACACAAAGCATATCCTTCCAAGGATACACAGCAATTTCTTTCACCTATGTGCTACGCAAGAATCAAATCCTTACTTGTTAATATCATCTGAAGAATAACCAGTGACACCTCCAAATACAACTAGAACATAATCCACATCCAGTGATCTCATTATATCATATGCTTCATCTTCATAAGATGACATTGCCCTTCCAACAGTAGCGATGTGTGTGTTGTTCCAGGTGTTGTTATCTACTATCACAGTTCTGTTTCCCATCGCAGTGATCTGGTACCCATAGTCCCACCAGGACATCACCTTAGCATCAGGTGGAGTATTCTGCCGAAGCCAGAAATATGCTTCACGGTAATCATCAAAAATGACCCTGTTACCATGTGCACCCCTTGCAGCTAAGACAATGGATGGAGATGAATACGCCTCTGATGTTACCCAAGTGCAATGGGTTGCATATCTACTGAGCAAGTAGAAAGCACCAACAAGCAGTGCGATAGCACCATTTCTCTGGAAAGGCATAGATTGATCGGGCAAACCCTGTTTGTCAAATATACCATCAGTACAAAAGTTTTTACTCTATAACAGACAAACCAAAAAAAAAATTTACAAAATACCAATGACAAGATAGGAACAATATAACCATATGCATATGGTACTATCAAACATTTAGGATTTACGCGCAGATTGTCTATTCCTATAATCACAAACGTAGAGCATCTTCCAACACTTGGAAATAGTGTATACAAAAAGATTCTACTCCTCATGCACAGTGGCAGAACTCGGAAAAAAGCTATACAAACACCAAAAAAGGAACTAAACTACACAACATGCAATTCAAATGACTGACGTAAGAAGACACGTGATCAGCATTCAGAAATTAAGAGACCATAGAATAATATGATCTGCACTCCATCAAAAGTATCTTTACTCGACACTGTGGAACTTGCACTTTATGGGTGACTGAGGGCCTCTAAGGTTAGTCTGGGATATTAACGTAGCTGCATAGAATATGGTCATGATGCTGGAGGAAAGAGCCCACCGGCCAGGTATTGTTTTGTGTTGTGTGGATAACGGCTAGGTTCTGTCTTGGTATCTGGGACCATGGCAAGGGTCTGAGACCTAGCATGAGGACATGGGGGAAGGTCCTTAGGGCTGGTCGTCTGATAGTTGCCGGCCTATGAGGCTATAGGTTAGACCTATAAGGTCAGTATGATGGAAGAGCGTGATATATTGGGGCTGAGGCCTGTTTGAACAGGGCAAGTGGCATGCCCTCAGTGGCCGACGAGATGGAAGGCACAAAACCTATGAGGTCTATGCGCCACAGGTCAATACACGCATGGTTTAGTGGGACCTGTGGGGCTGCATCGGTATCAGGTAGTCATAATAAGCCAAACAAAAATTGAGGCCGTCAAAACATAGGTGGTAGGTATGTGCGAAGCCCAAGGAATCATCCTTGGCTCAATGGGTCTCCTTTGCTTTCTAAGAATGGTCTGAGGTCTAGCCCTAGAAAGAGCGTTTAGCCCCTGGGATGAACCCTTGAGCTCAAGCCTCCATTCGACGATCCTTCTTTGGTCCCTAGCAACTTCGGCCCTGCTCCCACACCTAGTGTTGGCGATGACTTCAGGTATGAGTTTCCCCTCAGCGGAATCTCCAAGGTCTAAGTGATATATGTTGATGACAGAGGACTCCTTAGCCAAGGACTTGAGACCATGGCTGAAGGCCATAATCATGATGTCCCCAGAGGGTTGTTCCTTTAACCCACGAATTAGGCCATGCTGTTGAAATCCTTAATCGGACTTGCCCTATAGAGTGAGGCACAACCATATAGGCCTCGTGTCACCTCATGATGACGAGGCTTGCACGTGGAACTCCATTGAAGGGCTGCAGAGCAGCCAAGACCACGTGGCCGACCGCCAATAGCTAAAGTTCAGCCAAGTGGCCATGTGCATGTGATACGTGCTGGAGCTTATTCCATATAACTACCTCATGCCAAATTATGAACTACATGAATGTATATGGTAATAGTTTAGCAAGGCCGAACTATTCAATTTTGTGGATGGGACCTAGGGGACCACGTTTTTTAACCAATGGCCAATCCTAAAAGAAGCAAACCTTAATAGATGAAATTTGATATTCCGAACTCCGGTACAGAAGGAAAGAAAAATGTCGATGAACTTCAGTATAGTAGTTTGGAGTATTTGCTCTACTTCTGTCTTGAAATAACCGAAGTGCCATTGCTTTTACTCATTAAAGTTGTGCAAAATATACATTTTTTATGGCTCCATTTGTCTTGGTTCACAGTTTACCGTGAAACAAAAGGAAGTTTAACAATGTCTGATAGATTTCCTTAGGGATCTTATCTCATCCCTTAAAGACCGACTCAACGTACCACAATTTCTCCTAATTTGACCAGCCACAAGACAAATAGAGTCAGTGTGTAGTGGGCACCAATATTTCTAGTACCATAGCCCTTGTCAGGAAAAGAAGAAATAACCACACAAAAAAAAAAAAAAACTAATAATAAATTGCAATGACAGTAGTCCAATGGAGGATTTAGTGACATAATACTTATCATTTCAATGCTGTTCACCATTAATACAAGAATCCAGTTGATACCCCTTCTATATGAGGATGAACTCTCCTTTGACATCATTATGCAGAAATAACATCTTCAAAAGAAAAAACAAAATAGAGCTGTCTATCACAAGGCAACGATGAAACTACTGACTTCACAGTACACAGATCTAAACATCACCTTAGAAGAAGCCTTTCCACTAGATGATCCCTTGCCAGCACCAGAATTTGCAACCTTGCTCTTTGCCCTGACCAGCAGAGTTAAGTTCTTTACAGTGGCAGAGACTGCAATAGCACTAATAAGGCATACTGCAGGTGTAGCGACAAGAATTAACCGCACCATGACTCCAGCAAAATACATGCTCGTGAGACCATACATAACTATAAATATTGTGGCATCGGACAACCGCTTGAAGCAAAAATACAGACCCGCTGGGAAAAGGAAAAGCAAAATATGGAAATCGAACATGAATGATGACCACGCTGTTGGCTGATGCTCAGAAACAGATGCAATAATGGGAATGTGATCTTTGGCATAAGTTGGATCCAGCAGAGAGTAAAATCGACCGGTCCATGGAGAGATATATCCAGAGGCAGTGCCGACTCCCAGAGCAACAGCACCCACACCTACTGCAGTGGTTACAGTGATCCTCAGAAAGGCTTGAAACAATTTTGAATCATTAAGAAGGTACTTCACCCAGTCCAAGAAATAAAACACCTGAACAAAATATTCAAGCTTGTCAAGAGGATAGTTGCAGAAGATAGTATCATACTCGTCTGATCAGTGAAAGGGCAAGTTATTGGGAAAGCTAAATGGATACAAGAAATAAATGAAACTCAATAAAATTGGGGATGAGGCAAATGCTGCAAGAATAAAGTAAAAACAATAAAAGTTCAAAAGATCCAAAACAACAGTGGAAATGAGAAATGAATTCATTAAAGGGGACAATCTTCTAGCACTAACTCAATGGTGGGAATTAAATGCAAACACATATGTGATGCATTCACAGCTACCCTTAAGTGTCTACAAAAACATCCACGTAGACACGAAAAATAAAGGCGATTTTCCATAAGATTAGTCACTGATTTCATGGCAGTTGATCTTGCACTTCATACTAGTGAGCCTAAAAGGGGCCATAGCCCCCATGGCTTCAGAAATTCCACTGTCTAGAATGCACTACAAGGCAAAATTATGAAGTGTTTCTCCTGCTTAGCTCCCTCGCTTTCAAACGTCTGACTTTCCACTAGCTACGGAAAATCAAATTTGTACAAAACCACACTTCGAGCAAACCATTTGATTTTACAATGGACTAGAATCCCAATATTGTTCGCGACTAAAACGATAAAAACACAAGATTTTGTCCATGGTTGGTTTTTTCCTTGTTTCTACTCTTTTCATTTTTGTGCTGTTGTGAGTTGAATGTTTCTATTTGACAAAAAATCAAAGTTTGAGTAAGATGGGCTGATGTAGAGAAAATTGTGAAGAGGAGCAATGGCAACCAAGCCAGAGCAGTAGTTTTCCTCAAGTTTAACGCATTGTGTCTCCGTCAGGTCACGTGTTCACAGAGTATTATTGCCATAATAACTTAAAACCAATTAAAACTCAGCCCAACCTGCATACAATCGGAACCTACCCCAGTGAGTGGAGTTCCCTGAGTGGGGGACTCAAGGAGTCTACACACAGACTGAACAAATCAGCAAAAGAAAATGAATACCTGCATCAAGAAAAACACACCCATAGCTGCCATATGTTCACCGGATTGCACATGCTGGAAACCCACAAATCGAATCTGCATCGCAAGCAGCATTCCCAACACATACATGCAATTATACGCGACGTACAACCTCATGGAGTACCTCCCAGTGATCAGAAGAACCAACACATAGAGTGGAAGAAGATTAATGATGAATACATAACCACCCCACGCCGAAACCATATAGAAGTAGCCAAATGCTGATCCCAAAGCCCAAGCAAGTGAGCCGGTATTGACGGCCTTAACAAACAGGTAGAAAGTGAGCAGCAATGCAAAAATGGCAACACCTTCGTTATCGTAAGAGCCGGCCACAGACCTGGAGATGTTTTTCTCTGATAAGTAATGAATCTATTGAAAAGGTATCAAGGGATGCCACCCATATACAAATTAGAGCAAAGAACAAAAGGCTGAAAAGCCGACCATACCAAAAAGAGACCCAACAATAAATAGAACCTACACTCCTCTCTTAGAGCACCTCCAACCAACCCTTCATTTCTTCAACACCATTCTTCAAATCGTCAAAATGAAGATTTCGCGCTGTCCAACCATACTTCATTTCCATTATTCAATATGAAGAATCAACTTTGATTCTTCGTATATGGAGGAACATCAGTTTCCAATCCAATTTGTCCTTTAATGTACGCATAACTTGTGATTTTATAATTTGATTTTTGTAAAATTCGTGCCATTAGAAATGCATTAACAATATCTTCAAAAGGAGGTTGAATATATTTAGATAATATTTTAAAAAGTAAAAACTTAAATTCTAGATGGAAAGTTCAATTTTGACGAGAAACGAACAAATTTTTGAAAAGTAGAGATGAAAATGAAGAATTGTGGCTCGAGTGTGTATAAATAGTAATGTTAAAAGAACACTGATTCTTCAAAATGAAGAATTGGGCTGGAGATGCTCTAAACACCGAAATTATCTAAATATGTCAAGCAACCTCTCGACTCCCAACTAAACAAACTAAGTCCTATTTTGGCTAAATAATCCTCCGGGAATATTTCTTTGCCTTTATTCATAATTTTTTTGCATTTGTTACTTTTGTGTTTTGTGGATTATTGGTTTGCCTCAACAAAAAAGTAAAATCTAGGTAGTAGTAAATTATGTTCAAGACTATAACTTTTTTAATAAAGACAGAAAAATCACTGTTTTTTGGATTATTTTTAGCTTTATTCAAAAAATAATTAGTCCTCAATATAATTTTTTACTTTTCTTTTTCGATTCCTATCACTGACACGAACAAATAATCCACAAAAATTGGCGCAAAACTCAAGTATGCAAAAAAAAAAAGGGGGGGTCATTTTGGATTATTCGGCCAAAACAGGCCTAAAAAAAAGGAAAAAACACAGACCTGGAGATGTAACCCGGGCAAATGGCGATGAGCGCGGCGGCGACCAGCCCGGCCCCGGAATCCCACAGCTCTTTCCCAAAGAAATACGCAACGATAGTCGTATTCGACGCGAAGAAAGGCGCCGTCAATACACAAACCTCACGTATATGAACAGCGAAACGGAGAAACCTTAAGGTCCAGTAGATGAGGGCGGCGGTGAGCATCAGCCCGGGGTAAAGCGTCCCGCCCACGATCCGACCCAAGGGGTACCAGCTCTCGTAGTCGAACCAGTTCCAGAACTCGTAGAATCCCTTCTCGGTGAGGAAGAGCGTGGTGCGGTAGTTGAAGTAAGGGTCGAACTCGTGGATCATGCTCTCGTAGCGGAGGACGCTGAAGAGGCGGGTGACGAAGGCCAGGACGTAGACCAGGCCCAGGAGGCTCACCCGGATCAGGAGCTCCTGCTGCTTCGTCTTCAGCTTCAGGGATTTCAAGTGGTCGGAGAGCAGCGAGAGGAGGGTGGGCGAGGCTGGTAGCAGATCTGGCTTGGTGGCGGCGGCGGGTGATTTGGTGGGGCCGTTGGCGGCCTCCGTTTTGCCCCCCATATCTGATGGATGGATGGACGGATTGGTGGTCCTAGATCGGTAATCGACTGATCAGCGAAGTGTTGAGGATTGCTGCTGGACTAGAAGTGGGGTGGATTCGCCATTGATGAATTTCTAGAGAGAGAATTAAGGCTCTCCAGCAGCACCGTTTGGAACGGAGGTTTTTGGTTTAGGGTGAAGACGACGGTGGGGGTGGGGAAGGATATTCAATTGGATTACTGGATCAAGATCGCGAGCGTGACGCGAAATGAGACTATCACTCCCTCGCACAGTCTCAGTGTGTTTTTCATTTATAAGCTCCCTTTGTAACTTATGGAAAAAAATTGAAAGGAGAGGAAAATAGGAGCAAAAATTTATTATTCATAAAATTTAAAATTGTATTTTTTACTTTTTTTTCTTAATAACCAAACAATAGGGGTGAATTTTTTTAGTTTTCTTTTCCTTTTCTAAAGTTCTAAACAGAGCCTAATTGTTTTTTATTAAAAAGTTAAGGCGCTGTTTGGAACTTAAGGAAAATAAAGGAAAGGAAAAAAAAATGGGAGGAAAAATTTATTATTCACTGAACTTGAAATTTTAATTTTCTTCTCTCTTTTTTATTTTAACCAAACTATGGAAGGGAAAAATTCTCAATTTTCCTTTCTTGTCCATAAGTTCCAAACAGAGCCTAAGTTGATTTTTTTTGGTCTTTATTTAAAAACATTCCCATTTTAAAAAATTTACGTCAAACCTTTTTGTGACGTATTGATTCGTCTCGTTGAGAAAAATCGAAAAAGTATAAAATTTTAATCAAAACTCTTTTTTTTAATAAAGGCAAAAAAAGACGAAAAAAATAATTGCTATGTTTGGTTTGGTATTTAAAAAGTTTTTTGAAAAATAGTAGGGATAATAAATAGAGAGAGATATAGAGAGAAATGTTAGAAGTAGATGGAATCTAGGAGGAATTTTTTGAAAAATGCTTTTTGAAAAGGGAAGAGAACACGTCATCTTAACTTTTTACAATATGCGAATTTGAACCATCGATTGCAAAAAGGGTCTACGATGCCCGAGCCCCTTGTTTGGAAGTTGTAAAAAGAAGAGATGAGAGGAAAAAATATTTTTAAGAGAAAAATTGAGAAAAAAAAATGAATTTTTTACTGTACGTAATACTCAATTTTATCATTTTCTCTCAAACCAAACAAAATAATGAATTTTTTTAAAAAATTTCTTTCTTTTCCTTCGCGTCCACAGAACAAATATGGTTAATAGGACGTTACTAAACACTAACTTGACGTGTCAAAAAAAAAAAAAAAACACTAACTTGAAAATATAGGAGTATTTGTTAAAACTTAACCATTCATTTCTGTCATGCCAAATACATATTATTCGATTATCTTAATTTTTAGTTAACCATGAATGCATCGAGAGCTCCAAAATTAACGGCTCATATTATCTACAGTAATAAAATGGATGTGGGTTCATTTATTTAAGTCTTTTTTGCTTGTTTTTAGCATTTTCGAACACATTTGTGTTTTTATTTTAATTTTTTACTATCTCAATTCCTCTTTCGGCTTGTTTTTTGTTTTATTTTTTTGAAATTTTTTTAGTTATGATAATTATTTTTTTCTTTTTCAATTTCTCTCGTCGAGATAAATTTATAATTCACGAAAAATTGACACAAACTAACAGATACAGAAAAAAATTATGTAAAAACAAAATGATAATCTTTTGATGTAAAACTCACCCTAGCGATATGTGGCTCCCTTCACGTTGGCCCTCTGTCCATGTTGTAGGTTTGTTTTGGGATGCATAATAAAAGTGTATCCATATAAAAATATCGTCTACCACTTATTTTGGAATAAAAAAATAGTATGTTTTACTAATTGGATAATATATTTTGATAAGAAATTAGTAGTAGAATCAAAATATATTAGTAGCATTTTGTTTTTGCTCATTGGAATAATCATTTGGACAAATTTATTACTTTTAAATCGGGAAATTTGATTATTGAGTTTTTTATAGGTAATTTTAGGAGACGCCCATTTGGACTATGGGTTGCACCCGTGTAGACTGCCCAACTTTGATAATATTTTGCGTTCATTTTGATGATCCGATTCGTTCACATTGCAAAGGTTGTTAAGTAATAATGTCATATAATCAAACGAGGTCAGAGTGGCCGGATTGCACAATGCAATCCGCACCCTGGAAAAAGGCTAAAAACCGGTTCATTATTCCAAGACATGGCTTCTTTGCCGTTTGCGGGTGTAGAAATGTTAGGGACAAAGAAAATTTATCTCGAAAGTCACATCAAAGTGAATATCAACCATTGATGATTGCTGTTTTCGGGGTGTAAGTTTTCTTCGTACATATCATCCTCTTTAGATCTCATTGAGATGCTTGTCGAGGCAAAAAAATATATAAATAAATCTTAATCAGACATTTCTAAATACCTCGTCCGAGCACATGAACATGTGTAAAATTGAGTTTCTTGGGTTCCGATTCAGTGGGCACAAAATCAGTTTACCAATTAAAATTTGTACAGATGATGTAAATACACATTATTTAAAAGAGTATACCTTATGCACTTATTTTATAATTTATTCATAATATTTTAATGTGTTTTGTAATTTTTGTCCTAAAGTTCATAACTTTTTAACAGTATAATTCGTAACATTTTCATTATGATTCATAATATTTTGATGTATCTCGTAACTTTTTTACGATTGATAACTTTTTAACAATACGATTTGTAATATTTTTTCTATAATTCATAACATTTTTGGAGGTACATATCATACCCACCTAAATAAAAAGAGGGTGTATTATAGTCTTTTCCAGTAATTAGAGATATTCGATTAAAGTAATTATTGGTCAACCATGTCATATCAGTTGCCTTAAAGCAAGAATCTGCCTTGGTTTAAGAGATTCGTCTCTCTAATGACAGTGAGATTCGCCTGTTTTTTTCAAACAATAGTAGCAAAGTAAGGATTTCCAGAGATCTTCTTAAAAATAAATAATTTATTATATATTTTTAAATTTCAATAAGTTTATAATTTTGAGTTTCAAATTGTTTTGCGTTCTGTGTTCTGTATGACTGTTCAGGAGATCTATGTTAGCTTCAAATTGAACACAGGAAGGAGGGGGAGAAAATACCAGTACTAGAGAGAGAGAGGGGGGAAAAGGGAATGGCTTCGTCATCAGCGGCTTCGGGTGATGGAGACAGAGAAGAGACTGTATCGTTGAAGAAGAAGAAGAAAGATGGGTTGGGGTGGATCGAATGGCTAAGGGGTTTGTTGTCCGTAGTATACGAGGTTCTGTTCCAGAGGATCATGGCCAGCCACTTGCAGAACCCAATGCCTCTGCCGCCTCTCCCCGACATCACCTCCTGCATCGTCACCGGATCCACCAGCGGCATCGGCCGTGAAATCGCCAGGTTCCCCACTTTGCACTTAGAAATATAGCCACACCAATGATCGGTGCCGCTCAACTTGTTTAATGGATTCCTGTAAAAAATCAGCTCGGTCAGAAATCAATAAATGCTTCGATTCTTTGCTCAATTTTCTATCTTACAGGGATCCTTGAAAATCCATTTTAAATAAATTGAGCGGCTCCAACAATTTGTGTGGTCTGCGAGATGGTCCCACACAATGCGATGTATTTGGTGTATACCAAATGGTGTACCCATAGTTTTATTGTTACTTTTATAATGTTTTGCTTGTTTGGATTTAGCGGTACAGGTTGGTGTTATTTAATTTTCGATGTCTCTATTTGAAGGGAGAGTTGAATTGGGTTGAATTCTGGAAAAGGTAGGATTAGAGTGGTTTAGTGAGAAATGGTGAGAAAATGTACCAAAGTTATATTCTTTGATTTGGAGCTGGCCCTGACATTTCGGGGGCCTAATGTGAAGATTAAAGATGGCCCCCGCTGAACTTGGTCCTCTGCGAAGCCCGGCTGTGGTCCACTAGCACTTGGTGGGGCGGTAGTTGCTATGGCTCTTTGGTCTCTTCCGGGACCCACTGCGGGTCTGGAGTCCCTATGTCATGTCCAATGGAGGGTTGCTATGCCTGGTCGCCCCCTCATCCTCCTTTTCTTTCTTTTTTTTTTGATCAGTGCTCCCTTTTTCATTAGCCAAAAAACAAAAAGATGGGCCCCCTTGCTGTTGGACTATTATATGGAGTACCAAAGTAGGAGGGGCCCCCAACATTTGTAAATTTGTGGGGGCTCAAAGTGGCCGCATCTCGACTCGCTCTGCTTTGATCAGTTACGTCCCTTTTCTCATTTTGGGAGATTTGGTGAGAGTCGTGAGACCTTTGTCACCATCCATAGACACTGTTACTCAGGAAGGGAGACGAGAAAAATGGGACAAAAGCAGAGAGGAAGAGCACTTGATGCTGAGTACGCCGCCATGAGGCAATTGTTATAGTTTTCTAGACGCCATTGCAATTTGCAAATAGAAGGATGTGGAAATCAAGAAGGCTGTTTCACGGGTAAAGCGTGAGGTTGTTTCACTGGGGAATAAGTGTGAGGTGGGCGAAGTAGAATAGAATTTTTAGAATGTTGTACTGTGGGCGAATGCATGCAGTAAGAGGTTGAATATCTATTAGCTAAATGCAGGGTTCAGTATCTTAGGCATAGAATGCAGGGATATTGAACTAAGGCGCAACAATGTAAGATCATTTGTGAGTTGAGCTAAAGGTGAGACCGTGAGAGTTGTACTTGAAATTTATGAGGTACCATCAGTAGTCGAAGTAGTTCAGAGAACACTGTTTAACATATGCCCTTTGGCCGCACTAAGATATATGGCATCGAT
This sequence comes from Rhododendron ovatum, assembly GCA_019656835.1. NCBI lineage: Eukaryota > Viridiplantae > Streptophyta > Magnoliopsida > Ericales > Ericaceae > Rhododendron > Rhododendron ovatum. The sequence goes on along the minus strand of CM033797.1, from coordinate 24,513,138 downwards.
ACCTATGCTACCTCGTTATTTGTTTATAGTTTTTATTTGTACTGAGAATCCTTGGACATGATCTTGCTGTCTCTCAGTTGAAAAAGCATAAGGTGTATCGCATGATTCTTTTTCTAACATATATACTGTTTGGCTTCAATTTGGTTGTATAGGCAATTGGCAGAATCAGGCGCTCATGTTATTATGGCAGTGAGAAATCCAAAAGCAGCTCACGAGTTGATCCAGAAGTGGCAGGAGGAATGGTCTGGAATGGGACTTCCTCTTAATATTGAGGTACGTTATACAGCCAATACATTCATCTGAAGGAAAATATTAAGTTCTTGTAGAATCTTAAAACGATAAAAACGGGAAGCATTCATATGTCCCTTTTACAGATCAGTTTCTCCACTGATTTGCATTTCCAGAGATTGTTTGTAATGTAGTGTAGATTTTACTTAACTAGAGGTCATGATTGGAGCTTTGACAAGTGCTATCTGCTCCGAGCTCACTGACACTCACTCGGTTACAGAAATCCACCTCTCCGTAGAGAGAGGTGCGGGGTGGGGATTGGTGGAGGAGGTTAATTGCTTCTTTGGCTAAAAGATGACGACTTTACTATGGATGTAAATTAGTGAATGTCTTTGTGGCATTCTACTAACCACAATCAGTCTGATCTACGGCCTAGACGTCAATCCAATTCCAATAAAAAGGCTTTGCCCTCAAAGTTGTGAATCTTGTGATAGGTTGTGGATTGACTTCTTGCTTGTAGACTACATAACATAAATACTAAATGACGTGAAAGACAGTGGACACCTTTTGAACCCATCAAAGAGCGTAAAACTCCTACTGAAGAGTACAAACTATAAAGAATGAGAGATTTTTCCTCAAGGAAAAATGGCTGTATGATGGATAATTGAAAGAGATAGTCAAGCAGATCCAATCATGATAAAGAGTCTTCACAGGGCCAGACAGATAATTACGCATGTGCTACTGATGTAAACTTAAACTGTTCATGAATGATTCCTTATATCTGGGGCTCAGCAGGAATACTGCTAATTTTCTCAAAATTGTGACTTCATAAGGTGATGGAAGTTGATCTTCTCTCCTTGGATTCTGTCGTGAAATTTGCTGAAGCATGGAATGCACGTTCAGCACCTTTGCATGCTCTCATCAATAATGCTGGGATATTTGCCATTGGAGGTCAGTACAATAAGTACAAGATTCCTTAGAACTTGGATGCGTGTAGTACTGAAACTTGGGCCACATGGTTTGGTATCATGCGAAGTCATCTCTTACTGTTGTAGAGCTTATACAGGTAAGATCTCCCGAATAGCCCAAATACCTAATGGACCTTAAATAGCTCGTTGGATGACACGTACCTGGAAAAACAATCATCATGAAGTGAGATGTCTGACAAAAGTTTGTTGATGTGGGTACTGTGGGCCCTTTTAGGCAAGGGGGAGGGACTAAAATACAAATGGGGTCACTTGACCCAATAAATTCAAAATTTACTGAAGTATTAAGTAATTTGTGGACGGATTTTATTATTTTGACCTTACAAAAATACCAAAATTGCCCCAGTCTCAAGACCTCAAATAGTCTGATTTAGTTTTTGAATAGGGGTTTTGACCTCACTACCCAAATTTCTAGTTCCACCCTTGCTTCAAGGTAACTATCAGGATTACATGATTTGTAAAAATATTTTCTTTGCCCATGTGATGATTGAGGAATTAATGCTTAATATTACTGGATTTCTTTTGAGTTATTGTATCACAACTTTTGTTCGTTAATGGTCTTTTTCGACACAATCTGTGCTATCCCGTTGGTTAAATACAATTTTCCCTCTATTTCGTAGCCTTCCAAGGACATGCAAACGGGTTTTTTTAACCACCTAATTTGTCCTTAATTGACCTGAATTTTTTGTCCTTTGTTTAGAACCACAGAGATTCTCAAAGGATGGATACGAAGAACACATGCAAGTGAATCATCTTGCCCCAGCACTGCTTTCAATTTTACTTTTGCCATCCCTTATCAGAGGTTCTCCAAGCCGGATTGTTAATGTGAATTCCATTGTAAGTCCAATGCCTTGGTATGCATCTGCATACATATATGCATGCATGCGCGCGCGCGTATGTATATCGGGGCGGTTCCGAGGACACCCAAAAAAACACCTAAAAAAACACCTCATAGTTCCCGATCAAATTTTGATGATCCGAGCCGCTCAATATGATCAGAATGTGATTTAAGGATACCTTTGAGAAATCAGCAGAAAAAATGACCGGAAAGGGCTTAATCTGAACAGTTTCAAATAGTTTTTTATTGAACGGTTCAAATAAAAACTGCTCAAATCAAGGCTTTTCCGGTCTTTTTTTTTGCTAATTTCTCGTGGGCACCCTTAAAATCACATTCTGCACACATTGAACGGTTTGGATCATAAAAATTCGATCGGGAACTATGAGATTGAGATTTTGGGCGTTTTTTTAGGTGTTTTTTTGGGTGTCCCTTGAACCGCCCCGATATATATATCGTTTTCTGTTTATTATGTAAGTTTGGCTATCTTCAAATATATTTCCATTCGCAAATTTTGGTTGTGTGGTTCTTGAAACTTAGACAACTCCCATGTCCCTGTCAGTTCTAGACACATGCATTTCGAGAAAACAGTATTGCCCTAGTGATATATTGTCGTGATAAACATACCAAACATGGTACATATTTGTTTACAGTAGTGTATTTTGCAATCCCTGAAGTTTTCCTATTATATCTTCAGTATTTCCTCACAAGAAGACACTTAAATACATTACAAACTATAAACCAGAGAAGTCATATTTCTCATAGAAACTTTTCGATTATTATGTTCGAGCATAATATATTGAATATTATTTGGCAAGTAAAACTTTGTATAAACAATTGAATGTTTTATGCGTATCTTGAGTGATTCCCCCACAATCCTATCATGTACTAATATGATGCTAAATGATCAGGAAAAATGTATGAATAGAGGTTGAAATTTTCATTTAACCTTGCATTGTAGTATTTACTTTATTGTCTTACTTGTATGAGAGCAGTCTGTCCATTTTCTTTTTGGTGTAGATGCACCATCTTGGATTTGTTGATACAGAAGATATGAATTTTGTCTCTAAGAAGAGAAGATATACAAGTACATCGGGATACTCAAGCAGCAAATTGGCACAGGTACAATTTATTCTTCTATGGTACAGTACCTGAAGGTCCTGAACAGGGTTTTTCATTTTTATGTTTCATCTCATTTTACTGGTTTTGGCACCATTTACTTCCGAGATAGATAATAAATGACCTTCATCTGCTGGCCTTTGTACATGCGATTCCTTTGTTTTGGCATTCATGCTCGATGATTGAAAAACACATTATGCCTGTGTTTTCCTTGAATGGCAAAGATTATATGGATTGGAGTGCCATCTTCTCTTTCTTTTCCCATCTATATAAATTCATTTCTTGTCAACTATTTTTGTTAGGATCCAGAGGGCTGGCTGGACGTACCGGCATTCCTTTATCCTTGATATCATTTGAGGCAGTAACTAGCCAATAATCGCTGTCTCAGTCATTAGTTGTATGTTCGATCGCTTTGACCTTAACAACTTCAAATCTCAAGTCTTAACCTTGTGCTGGTAGCCTGACACCAACGTCATTAAATTGTTTCCATCTTTTTCTTCTTTGTCCTGTTTTTTTCCCCCTCAACGACAAGAAACTCACCTTCTTGATAGTGTGTCAGTGTGCCTCCTCGGCTCCTCCACTTGATGTCATCAGAGAAACAATGCAGAAGGGGGAGTTAGAAAGGAGAAAAAACAGAGGATGTGGTTAAGTTACCAATTGTGAAGCTGTTAGGAAATGGGTCCAACAATGTATATCAAACTATCTAACACCCTCCCTCGCATGCAACCCACATGGAGATGCATATAGTCATACATACTGTGACAATTCCTTTTGATGCCTAATATGGGTTGAAATACTGATAATTCCTTTTGATGCCTTTCGCAATGCCGTTGCCAAGTGCTTGAGTGTTCTATGCGATCAGCTATGGGCCTACACGGCGTACACGCATTCGATTGTGCCTTCGCACTCGTGGCGATGACTACAGAGTACAATATAGTTAACTTCTAGAGAATGGATGTATTTTTATCCTTTTACTAAGTAAGCCTTTGACTCTCCTTTTTAGTGGCATTGCCAAAGTGGCTGAGTAATTCTTTCAGAACGGGCCTGGCTGTCACCCCTGGGATGGGAATCGGTCAGCCTAGGGACCATACTAGAAAGAGAAACAGAAGAGGGCCTTCAAAAAGAGCAGTGGCGTGACTCTATGGATCTTTTATACTTCTAATGTTAAGCCGATCTCTTTTCTCCTTTTTCTTTCTCTGTTGTGTTTTACCATATTATCATGTGTGTTTTGGGGGGTGTTCATGAAGATAAATTAGATTTCCTTACGGTGGTGAACGTCTGAGGTGGGAACCTAGGGTGGCATTTGAATTGCAGGTGATGTTCAGCAGTATTCTCCATAAGCGGTTGCCTGCTGAAGCTGGCATAAGCGTACTTTGTGTATCTCCTGGAATTGTCCAAACCGGTGTTGTAAGTTCCTTGAACTACTTCAACTTCTCTCATCAAAAGCTGTCTTATATATCTATATAATAAGGGATATATCTATATTTAATAGTATTGTTTGTGTCTGCATATACTTCTGCACAGGCTTGTATTTCGACAAGGAAGGAAGTACACACCCATGAAACAGTGAAATAGGCTTGACTAGTGCAACCAGAATAATGCTGCAGATCTCATGTGCAGATTTTGAACTTATTGACTGGGGGCTGTTATTTAATGTAGGCCAGCTCAAATTGTCTGCATTGTGACAATAGTATCATCAATATTAGGCTTTTCAGAAGCGGGCTTAATATGGTACATGGCAAAGTGGCTCACTTATGGTAGACCTAATAAGTGAACTGTTGGTAATTGGCTGTGCCTGGAATTCAGGGGTCTCAGTTTTTAGAGACAGTTTCCCGGTTTGCTTATATACTATGTTTATGCTCTTGAAATATGGCAATCATGTGTTATTAGCCTTCCTATAATAATGGTTGTCAAACTTCTCCCTTTCAATAGTTTGATGCTTTATACAATCACTGTTCTTTTCTAAATTTGGACATGCCAGATCTTTTGTAGAGTTTGATAAAACTAAGCTGTAGAGGATGTCAATGGGTTGAAAAATCTGAAGGATTTAGTGAATTTGATTTTGACACCAAGGATGCAACAAACCAACCATCTTTAGAGATAATTATCAAATCTGGTCTTTAAGGATCCTATTGACTGGTTTAGTGCATCTTTCTTTTTTGATAAAGGTGATTTATGTAGAATTAAAAGCATCCTAATAGCATTCTGATGAGTCTAACTTGGCTTCAGTACTCAGATTATGCATACCATTCTATAATGAATGCTTCCACATTTGAAATACAAATATTTATTTTGCTACACCATTTACTTCATGTCAAATCAAACATTGATTTGCTTGGATTGATACACAGTTTATGCTAACCCGTAGTTACTTTTTTAATTGCAGACAAGGGATCTTCCCAAAATTGTTGACGCTGCTTATCAGCTAGTACCGTACTTCATCTTTAATGCTCAAGAAGGTGAGTGTTGTGAGCGCTGGTCTTTTTTTGTTTGTTTTGTTACTGCAAATTGTGTTATGCACATTTGTCTATCCTTTGAGAAGTTGCTCCAGTGTCCACGACAAAGGAATCGTTTTTAAAAAGATTGTATCAACTTCTAAAGGGATGCTAATGAACTATTCATTCGAGTACTTGTTGTGTTTCCTATTTACTGAGTATTATTTTACTTTGTTTTCTGGGTAAAAGATCTGAAACCTGGGAGCTCCACCCTCCCTTTTGGATACTGTTCCAACATCAGTATCCTACTGCAACATTACACCAGCTGATTCCTGAAGGCTTTACTGCTTTGGTTCCTTAAAACTGTTAAACCTGCTACCGGAAACTTGGTCTGTGTCTATTGTTGCAAGTCTGTCAAGAGAGTCAACCAAACAGTGTGAATCCTACTATTTTCATTGGCAACACATTTTGGAAGGAATTTATATCAAGAAACTTGGTAGCTTTTGTGTTATGGTGTGGAGAACAGTAAGTCTGCAAGCCAATAAAGCCCCTCAGCGAACTTGAGCTGATGTCTAGCATGTTTTGATTAATTTAGGTGTACATGAAAATGCCTTAGCAAGTGATCAGAGTCTGTGTTACTGACGACGTTAAATACTGTGGTTAGCAGTTTGTGGCTTTGTGCTGACACGTAGTAGGGTATAACTGTAAGAACTTGTTTAGTTTTTAATCAATATTCCTTCTTCCTTTTTCCTTTATCAGACACTTGAATGCCCTTGTAAATATATAGTGAGATGATCAATTATTTGGCTGCTGATCTTGAGATAAGAATTGTGAAACCATGAGTTTTGTGCAAACTGATTGGCTTCTTAGGATGGTTATTGTGGTGGTGCATGCACTGCAGGTTCTCGAAGCGCGCTATTTGCTGCAACTGATCCTCAGGTTCCAGAGTATTGTGAGATGTTGAAAGCGGATGAGTGGCCCGTCTGTGCTTTCATATCTCAAGATTGCAGACCGACAAATGCTTCTGAAGAAGCACACAATGTCGAAACTTCTCAAAAAGTTTGGGAGAAGACACTAGAGATGGTTGGCCTTCCCTCGGAAGCAGTGGAGAGGCTGATACAAGGGGAACAAGTTGAATGCAGATATGGCAAGGCTGATCAACAGTAGATATTTCTTCTTCTTATTCTCTCTCTCTCAAACTTGACGCAGCTGGTAATATGAAAACGATTTCTGGCGACTACATTCTTGGCCCCCGGGCCGAGCTAAACCATGCGGTGGCGATTCTCGCTGTTTTGCTATGTATTACTTATGATGGTTTTGTCCTCATTTTCATTCTTCTTTTATGAAATTTTGTGCTGAATTTTTTCCACTTGACTTCGTCTATTCCTCTGTATCTGTATGAAGGTTTTGCCAACAATTAATGGGAAACACGCCTTCGGTGGTTGATGACTGCAATCGCATTCATCGTGTAATTGGCTGTATCTTCATTGTGCCCACCCATAGCTCAATTGATATTTTCCATTTTAACAATTTACGGACACGAAGTGGGTACAAACACTAAGTAGGTTAGGATCGTAGCGAGAACACAACAAGGAATTATAAGAACACAAGAGACTGGAATATTATTGCAAACACTGACTGGCTTTCTAATTTGGTTTTTACAGAGGTGA
>CM033797.1:24480765-24505765 GCA_019656835.1 Rhododendron ovatum | reverse complement strand
TGCTCTCCTTTTATAGGCATAAGGAGGCAACCAGATGCATCATGCATGACATCAGGGAATAGTGCTACATATAATTGGTGCCAGACATAACTACACCAATGGTCTGACAAAACTATTACAACATGAACTTTTAGCCTAGTTTACAAACCTTTACGTACTATCATTACAACAACAGTACTGACTAATAATTTACAACAGTACTTAATAGTAAACACTGATGAAAAGGGAGCTTGATCCCCAATTCAACGGCGAAATGTCAAACCCTACATCCTTCATATTTATCTATCTAATTATTATTTTTAAATATAATAATAATAATGTGATAATTATCCTTCCTTTTTCTTATCCTTTTAAGAAGACAATTATACAAAGAGAAATACAAGTATTATTTCACCAAGCGGTTTAATTTGATTGACCGAACTTAATAAAAACAATATTTGTATCACTTTGACATGTGGCACTATCGATTGGCACGTTCGTGTAACTTTGACTTTTGATCTCATGACACTTTTACAACATGCATTTGATTGGCCATTTATTGTGTTCTATTTGTTGGCAACTTGCGATTCGCTAAATTTTTTTACAGATGTCTCCTCGAGACTTGCTCATATAGGAAAGTGAGTAGGTCTTGAAATGCTGACTGATTTGACTTGACACCAAAACGTCTGTGATTTTGGGCAAATATTTTGCTCGAGACTTGATGTCGACTTGATTTGAACTGATGCCAAAAATCTGTTTCGTAATCGGCCACAACTTTTACTTGAAACTTGAAGTGAATTTGATTTCCCAGAATTCTCTCTCATGGGTCGAGCTATAATTTATCACTCAAACGTGCTTGAATTTTACTTCAGGGCCGCAGAATGATTTTTGATTTTATTTTTATCAATTGTGTATACATTAGCGGGAGTTAGTGGTGATGTTATAATTGCACATCGGGTCTAGAGGCTATCCATGGCCCTGGCCCTCATGAAACTCTAACCTTGGTCACCACTTAGGGAGGGAAATGAGTTACCAACTTCACCAAAAGTGGTTCTCGCCTGCAGAATGATTGGCAAAGCCCAATTTTAGACCAAGTCCATCAAATTGAAGTTTTGATAGCCCAATTAATTTAAGCCTCTTGCAAATCGTGTACAAGTGCTTGATCGTCGAAACCGTAACAGATCCGGGGGCCCATCCGATTTGTTTTTCCGCCGCTTAATCTTTTTTTTTTTTTTGGAAAGATCCCTTTGCTCGGAGGCCACCGCCTAAACACAATCGTGTTTGTATAGGACTACTGGAGTAGAATGTTTGAGTTCTTTTCCAATTAGAAGTACTCGGGCTAGTCTTGCTCGGAGGCCACCGCCTAAACACAATCGTGCTCTCTATATATTGAAGAGCTCTCAGTTTCCAGACTCTTTAATGAACGTAAATTATACTAAAACATAATACTAATAATCCTTTTCAAAGCTTGTTTCAAACTCCACGATGGACGGGCATGTTGTTCGTGCAGAGCAGAGCACGAGGCCGCCCGCCGCGCCTAGTATATTGGGAAAGAAGCAGAATCACAGAGCAATAACGGTGAGTCTTCCCTTTGTCTTTTTTAGTAGAGTAGCTTCTTGTTTTTGTCTCTCTTTTGCTATTTCTTTCTTCACTGTAACGAGCATGTTTTTGCCATTTACTCGATCTTTTTCCCAGCATAGCCATGTACGTTAGGCAACCCAAGGCAACGAGCTCTCTTTTTTGACTTTTCGTTGTTTCGCGCCGCATGGTTTGCTCTCTGTTTCATCATCAGAGAACTCTTTTGGCTGTAATTGTTTTGCACTGGTACAAAATCCACGTCGCACACGCTTTTCCTGCAAGTAAATAGCACAGTCACAGACGGTGTTCATGCCATAATAATTCTGCTTTCCCTGACTGACTTCCAAGGCTACTTCACTAGAATCTTCATAATATCGTGCACCAAGACAATGGATTTACTTGAAGGAAGTCATTTAATGATACCATGTTCATGCATGTAAAAGCTACTACACAACAGCTTTCCCTCCCCTTGATCATCTGATCATGACTAGTCAAATCAGTCTAGGCATGTGCTTGCAGTCGATAATGTACAAGAGGGGACAGTTTGCAACTACTACTTTGCACTCTAAAACATCTGGAATTTGCTGTTCAAAACAAAAACCTCTGGAATTCCTTTTATGCGTACTGATTGTGTACTTTTAAAGAGAGAATGATCTGCTTGCAAAATCAATACTTATTTCAAATAATGCCCTTTTTGTTTTGGATAGCACAACTCATTGACATTTTCCCCCCTGTTTGCGATCCAACAGTGACTAGTTTACGGAGCATTCCTTCCTCTAGGGCTCTCTTGTTGCGGTCATCACTCCATTCCGAAGATGATACCATGGAGCACTTTACCGTGCCACAAACACGCCTCGTACTACCAAGCAGGAGAACTATCCATCTCCCTTTGGGACTTGGCTTACATTGGTGGTCTGTCGGTCTATGGCAGATTTTACGACGAAGACATCCCGCCAACATGATCTGACAGGCCTCAATAAACACGACATGTATTTCCTTCCATTGAGCTGCAAGCACCTCTTCGCGGCGTATCACAGACTCTTTTGTGCATTAGAAACTCATCAAGTCAGTGCCTATGATTGGGTCCACTTTTGGTGCACACTTGGAAGCAAATATTCAAATCCTCCTCCCAATGATCAAAAGTAAGGGAGCTACTAGCAAGCCATTGTCACGCACAAAGGACGAATAAGAAGCATTCGACCATTTAGGCATCAAAGCAAGAGTAGAAGCCTATCTAGTCGCTTTCCTGTCATGCTGGCTGTCCATATTTGTCCTACTGAAAGGAGAGGTGAACCAAGTCCATCCTACCATTTTTAAGGTTGTGAGCATGATGGCGCGTGGAGTTAGATTTTCCTTGGTGGTGCCTGTTCTTGCAAGCATATACCGCGGCTTGAAGCAAATTTTATCTTCTCTTACTCCAAGTCAATGCGGCGCAATCCTTCTCATGCACTATGTTTATGAATGGCTTGGAAACTATTTCGACACCTTACCTTCCATCGCCACACTCCTATCCCGGTGTTCGAATGGTCAGACTAGCTGGTGAGAAGATGGCCAAACACTTTACAGCAATTGTAGCCCGCAATCTCCTTAAAGGCGTTGATCCTTCAGAATTATTGTCCTTTTCCTTGTCTGAAAGGGACGAGTTGTTCATGGTGGACGACGGAGCGTAATCTCAATCCTGGACAGACTACACCATTAGCCTTCGTTCAAGCTGCCTAACTCTTTGCCGTGATAAGGAGTACATTGTTGAACCTTACAGTCCTCCCAGATTCTCACGACAGTTCAACTTTTGTCAAGATGTGCCGGGGAAGTTGAAGGAAGAAGCATGCCCCATCAATCTACCAGATGTTGTATGGCTTTGGCAATCCTACACGAAGCTGGGCACCAAGGCAGAACTAAGAATCCCAATCGTTCTTGCAAAAGCCTTGTTACTAAGTGACACCAGGAGTGGTGGGCAAAGCATGCAAGTGACTTTGTCAAGGGAAATATTGAGCCAACCGTGAAAGAAGGGAAGCCCAAGCCTTACGTCAAACTTCGCATAAAGAAGACCAATGAAGTTGCATCCTCTTCTTTGAATCCTAAAGTTACTACAAAGTCAAAGCCATGCAAGAAAAAGACTTTGCCTTCTCCCAAAACTTGTGAAGTTGGAGGGACTCTAGGGCAAAAGCAAACAAAGGCAAGGGAGCAACTCTACCTACTGTCAGCGCCCACGAAGTTGAAGGCACTAGCACAACAGCAAGCAAAGCCAAACCAAGTCGCACTTTGGATAATTCTTCTTCAACCCGCAAGAAGCACTAGCTCCTTGGCCTTCAGCTTGTTGATTGATGGGGCAGGCTCCTTTTGCCAAGTTCCTCGGAACATCTTGACAAAAGTTGAAGTGTCATGATAATCGGGGAGGACTATAAGGTTCAATAATGTACTCCTTATCACGGCAAAGAGTTAGGCAGCTTGAACGAAGGCTAATGGTATAGTTTGTCCAAGATTGGGAATGCGCTCTGTCATCCACCATGAACAACTCATCCCTTTTAGACAAGACAAGGACAATATTTGTGAAGGATCAACGTTTCTAAGGAGATTGCGGGCTGCAACTGCTGTAAAATGTTTGGCCATCTTCTCACCGGCTAGTGTGACCATTCGAACGCCAGGATGGGAGTGTGGTGCAGGGATGGAGGGTAAGGTGTCGAAATAGTTGCCAAGTCATAAACACAATACTTGAGAAGGATTGCGCTGCATTGACTTGGAGTAGGATAAGATGAAATCTGCTTCGAGCCGCGGTATGTGCTTGCAAGAAGAGGCACCACCAAGGAAAATTTAACTCAACACGTCAACACGCCATCATGCTTGCAACCTTGAAAATGGTAGGACAGACTTGGTTCACCTCTCCTTTAGGTAGGACAAATATGGATAGCAAGCATGACAAGAAAGCGGCTAGATAGGCTTTTTCTCTTACGCTTGCTTTGATGCCTAAATCGTCGAATACTCATTCTTCGTCCTTTGAACGTGACGGCGGCTTGCTAGTATGACTAGTTGGGCTGTTACCTCCCTTACTCTGATCATTGGGAGGAGGACTTGAATATTTGGTTCCAAGTCTGCACCAAAAGTGGACTCTAATCGGCAGTGACTTGATAAGTTTTTGATGCACAAAAGAGTCTGTGATACTCCGCGAAGAGATGCTTGCAGCTTGGTGGAAGGAAATACATATTATGTCTATTGAGGCCTGTCAGATCACATGCCGGCAGGATAGCTTCGTCGTAAAATATGACTGGCCAATCACAGAATGAGAGAACAGAGATAAAACAATAAAAATGGGTTGTGCTGTAGATTTCTCCTTCGTTCTCCTCTCTCTTTTTTTAGAAGGTTTCGAGTTTCATTTTAAGGGACATAATTATGGGTTTGCTTTGCACGATATTGAGAAAATGAGGAAGAATTTGAAAGTAGAAAGTGAGAATGTGGAAAATCAGATGAATTATGGAGAATGTGGAAAAACGAATGAATTATGAGACCAAAGTCACTGCCAACTGCCACGATCGGTATCTCCACCCTTTACTCAATTGATTTCTCTCTCATCTTCCATATCTTTGGCCACAAACGGTCTTGCAAGATATCTCCATGAAATTCCAAAATGGGTGAGAGAGAGAGAGAGTGGTGATCCTCCATCCACCCACCACCATGAGCGGAGTCTTGGGTCCAACATCGGCACTGAACGGCTTTTCTTGTTTTGTTTTGTTGTTTCTGTTATATTTTGTTTGGTTGTTTTAGTTGTACTTTATTTTCATATCAATATAATTGGGATGATCTTATTTCACACAAAAAAAAAAAACAAAGCCCGAAACTAACCAACATCAAAATTAAATTGCAAGTTCAGGTCACGATACATGCAAGTGTTACATTTGGCCAAATTGAAATAAAGATGGTATTACACCAATAACCATTGGGCCAACTAGCATTATTAGACAATGTCTAACAACATCAACACAGATTATGACCTATTTAACCAGTAAAATGAGTAGAGATCTACTGCCACATACTAAGAACTACTACCCATACCATGGCTCAGTCAATGGAGCCTGAATTTGCTGAAGAACCCTCAAAACTATGACGGCACAAAGCATGAAATGTTCTCCATAAATGGACGCGGATAACATATTTGCCTGCTAAGTTTAACTAAACAAGATTCTGGTCCACGATACTATGACCATGACCGGTTGTGGTAGCTCAATCAAGCGTCACCTGCAATATAGGTTGATATAGAGTTAGATACTTTGTCCTGACTGCATCCATTAATATGCTTGGTGTGAGAGGAGCCACATACATAGTCGGGAACTCTAATGTCCAATGGACGGACTCTATTCACCTACTCAACCAACTGCCGAAGAAAAACAAATAAGAAAGTAAAAATGTGTCAAAACAATATATCCTCAAGTGGCACATGCATATATCCAACATTATCCAATTTCCGTAATTACTTTTTCTCTTTGAGTGAGATGGTATTGAAATACGGGAAATTGATGTATGATTTCCTTTTACATTTTGTCTTCCCAAAGCACCCCCTACTATGGTTTTCACATGAAATGTCCATGCAATACATAGGCAAAACCTAGGATCCCTTCAGAATGCTTAATTTGCCGTTTTGGAACTAAGGTGTATAACATCTCGGAATGTGCACTCCAATTCATAATTCGCTAGGGTGATTTCTGTTAAAAGTCACATTCCTACACACAAATAGCTCGAATGCTTCTGGTGAACTAAGCGTTGATGACATCATCCTTATCGTTTCACATTCGGAAACCCAAAGTGTCACTGCTACCTCAGGATTAACTTGTCTATTTTCAAGCTTTAGATTCGCAAGCGGGGTGTAATATAATGGCCTACATCACTTGGATATAAGGGCTTTCTCCGTGGTTTCAACAGTGTAAAGGGGTGTACTTACGACTGCATGATTACTTGTGCATCTCTGTGTGTGTGTCTGTTTAATTTCTTTTTATTCTGTTTATCCATAGAAAGCCTGTTCTTTCTTGTTTTCCTTATTTCCTTTTTTATGTCTTCCTAATAGTCGGGAATACAAATCCGTAGAAGCATAATAAGTTGCAATAACTTCATATGGTTGAAAAGAGAGAGCCCAAACCTTCAACAGTAGAAGCAGCCTGCTTCTCATGTCCAGTACAACTATACTATCTATATGCACAACTCTTCAGCCAGACAGCAGAACTAAGGCAAACTTGCTGCAATGAGTTTCTCTTGAAGCTTTGCCATCCGAGCCTGAAAATCGTAATTGTCACAAGTTGTTCTCCTGGCTGCTGTTTCAAGTTGTTTGTTAAAAAAGAAAAAGGCAATAACATGTATATGTAAGATCGTCGAAAAAACTTCCAAGTTCCTCTAATCAAATTTTCAGCCAAATCTTAGTCTTAAATAAAATCTTGAAGTTAGATTGCTGCTGGTTTAGTTTCAATGTGGCTATAATATTAATGTTACACCCTCTCAAAGCATAAGCTGCCAGGGAGAGTTCAAATTATTCTAAACCACATGCCTCCTCACGTGTGACCAAGCTGACAGGAAAAACTCTTTGGCAATTATCAGCCTTTGCTTCATTTGGCACCACGTCAACACGTAACTCGACTAGTTAATGACTTCTGTTTTATGCTTTGTCACAGTTACTATACCTTAGTATTCTAGATAGCATCACAATTATAAACTTGCTTGGTGTATTAAAATGACTGTTCATACTCACATGGACAAAGTTCATCACATAGTTCCTTTTAGGGTATGGAGACTTACCAATTCAGTGACTTTGCCACTCCAACATTCACAAATAAATAGTCCCTTTCTCTCGTTCCATCTTTCCCTACATTAATATGCTCTCTCTATATAGACATGTATAAACATCTACACTGTATAGTGTTGCCTGACTTTCCATGAGAAGAGCCCTGACAGCGCCTCATGGCATCAACCTGAATTTCAGATGTGTAGTCTTTATAAATAGTTTCAAATAAAATCCAAATGAACATGTCATGATATCGTTGATTTTTTTATTGATATGTATCATACTTCTAACCAACAATGACTTTTGAAAAGGCATTAGATGGAAAGCATATCAATGCTTAGACTATGAGACATGAATTGATGAGGCAGTGATTATTCAATTAGTTTGGTATGCTTTGAACTTTGAATTAATTTGCATAACTCTAACTGTAAACATACTTCATAAATTCCTTTTTAAATTTTAACCTTAACGGAGACACTTAATTCCTCTTTTAGATTTGAACAGAAAATAAAGCATCTGACCAATAATCTAAGTACAGCATTCCACTATTTATGCCATCGATCACAGCCTTAAGTATCATCCCGTATGTGACAGATGCAGTAGGTCGATTGTCTTATGCCTGCTTCATGTCTAAGGTCCAAGAGGGGGAGCAGTGCCTGGTTTAAGTTGACAGAACATAAAGCATCTGCAATCACAATTCACAAAAGGACATCAGAAAGTAATGATACCTTGAATGATTTGGAACGACGAATGGAAGGATCTAACTCTAAAGCCATAGCATAGGACCTCTCAGCTGCATCAAATTGCTCCATAGCCATCAAAGCATCACCTTGGCAGATGTAAGCCTGTAAAACAGCATGGTAAACATCTCCTCAATGGTACTGGGACGACATATGACTAGGCGTAGTCAAGAACTTCCCATGAACAGTTTGTTAAGAGAAGTGCTTCGAACCATTGCTTTTTGACACGGACCTGTTAAAAAAAAGTTGGCAAATTTTATCGTACATTCTGAACCAGATAAATACTCCTATATCAGACAGAGAGTCGAACTTTCTAGTTATCCACAGCATAGTATGCACATAATCAACGAAACCATGACTGTACCATCGCCATTCACTTGGTGGAGCCTATATTCTTGGTCCTGACCTGAGGTTTGTTAAGAAGACTGCACCACATCGGTATTCAAATACATACATGACTATTTATAGCACAATTATTGCTATGACCTTGCAAATATGCTTATAAATCTCTTTAACTACCAAATATTTTCTTCAAAAAATAAATGGTGCCTGAATAGAAAACATAGGCAGATAGACACCGTGTTTACCCGGGAATGCCAATTCTCTGGAGAATTATGTTTTGGAAAGCACTTCCAAAACATTGCACACCTCAGTTCCAAACTGGTTAATTTAGATCCAAAGCAATCCAAAAGGTTTTTCAAGAAATCAAATGTCACAAACAAACATCTAGACATAGTCGAGACTCGAGATTTGGCAAGGAAAAATGTTTAAAATAGGTCATTCTGCTCCCAGAAATTTGATTTTAGATGAATAATCTTGAAATAATTATTTTGTTTCTTCTGTAAGTTTCTTTTGAAGGAAGTACATTCTAGTTTTGCAATCTCTTGGAGTGTAACCCTATAGTACCACAAGTTACGCATGTGGCGTATGATTGTCCTGTTACCGTTCATGTTCCTCATACCAAAACAATCCCTGTTCCAGGTAAACATAGACTAATCTGGCAATCCTAATTTGATCAAAAACGGATTTGAAAGGCTTGTACCGGTACAATAAATGTATGAGTCTGTAAATCCTCACCTCTGGGGAAAATCTACTGATGGATGCTATTACGACGACTCAAAAGCAGCTGCAAAATCACAATCCCACTGATTTCACCTCTTCTAATATCACCAAGATGTTGTGGCTGTCAATCAATAGTCCTTATGACCTAGGTTCGATGCTAAACTAATCCAATCAAAATCTCATTGTAGGGTTCATTAACAATGAATTCAAGTAGAAAAGTCTGAACGAAACATTGTGCTACCTTTTCCTAACTTACAGCAATGGTCTAATTCATTTGAACTTACTACTATAATGAGGTTAGGTTTGCTTTCTTGTGCTCTCTTACTGGTGTGATGCAAGGTTATATATGGCAAATACTGTTCAATAACATCTAGGGAATGTTGATCGTAAGGGTCAAATTACTTTTTCTAGTAAATCAGACTTCCACAAAATCAAATAGGGTATAGAAGTCCCTGCTAACCCCTTTAAAACGCTGGTCTTTTTTGAGGCTCTTCCAGAAGAGGTTCCTCTTAAATGTTCACCAATAAATTCATTTTAAAAGTTAAAAATTCCTATCGTATACCCTCAATAAAATCCCTCGTCACACTACTAAAGCCATACAATATCATTTACGAAGGTTGTGGACATAAATTATGATAGTGAGTACTATTGAAAGAATAGCGCCTTCGCTGCTTTATGAACAAAAGAGATGGAGGGCTTCACTCCTGCCACGGTGGAGAAAAAACATCTTTTTTCGCTACACACGACCATCTAAAACACCCAGTCAAATGTATTGGATAAAGAGAACAAGGTAGAGTATTTATAAGCTGCCAGGCATCTCAATTTTTTAGGAGCAACACTTTAAACTACAAAATCAAGCCCTGTGATGAGTGAGACTTTGAAGACCAACCAAAGAAAACACATACGGTCCAATAACATGACAGCTCAAAGTGGCAATTATAGAGTGTGCCGCTATTCTTGCTTCATTGATCTGCATCGAAGTTTGGTGTAAGAAATACAAGGTGTGGTAACCTAACTAGATCAACAGTCCCTTCAAAGGTTGTAAAAAAGTGTCTGAAAGAAGTTTGTAATTCATAACGCTACCAGCAGAGAAAATATCAGGAATAGAGTGTGGTCAACTTCACCTAAGAGCATCTCCAATGCAAGCCACCAAAATAGAGACCCAAGTGTTTTCATCTTTATTTAATCAAAAACATGCATACAGAGACTTCACTATCCATTCCCACTACAATAAAAAATCTCTATTCTATAAAATTTCCCCCCATAATTATACATGCTACTCCCTCCCAGTTTCTCCAAATTAACACGTAGCATCAAATAACTTTCACCAAAAATTAAATAGGTGAAAAAAATTTAGTAATTATTATATCACTATGTCGTGACAATATTCAAATATAGTCGATATTAGACCCAATGTGAAGATATGATTGATATCTTTCAAATGGTATCAATTTTACACAATAGGGGCAAGTAATGTGAAAATTATACCTATTTTTTAGAAAATAACCAACGTGTACAAAGGATATGGTTGGTATTAAAAAGTAACATCAAAAGATAATAAGGATAAAATTGGGATTTAATAGAGATGATTCTCTAAAATAGAGGTAGGTTTCTAAATATAGAGACTCAAAATTTGGCCTCTAAAGTAGAGATCCATTACAGAGATTGATTGGAGTGCCAATGGTCTCTATTTTGGAGGAATAGATATTGATTGGAGATGCTCTAATGCAGCCATCGGTCCATCCTATTCAGCATGGCCACGAATTCTAATGCAAGCTAACCCTGGACAATGACGGAAGCTTCCATTTCCTCTTATCTTATTCAGCTGGTTTGGGGGAGGAAGGAGAACAAAGTAAAACTTTAAAATTGTGTCACCTGATACTACTACAGTACTACTTGGGTACTATTTTTTTTATTGGCCATGAATCAAGAGATGGGGAAAGTAACTGATGAAAATAAATGAAGCTCAAGTTCCACTACATAGAAGTCATAGTTTGCACTTTAAGATCATGCAGAATTAGCTGAACAACACATCTTCCATTCAAGATCACTCGTTGTTAGGCATTGACAATTTAATGCCCAGTGAAGTCAACAACAACATTCCAGCTCACCTCAGGATATTTAGGAGCAATAGTTAAAGCTTCTTTAGCATCTTCAAGAGCCTCAGCCAAATTGCCCGTCACCAATCTCGCAGAAGACCTGAATACAATACAGCTTAGTACGCCCAAGCCACCATTATGCTATAATGTAAGGTTTGTTCTCTGAATATTAAACGGGCCATATAAAGGACCACTTGTGTGAAATTCCAAAATTAAAAGTTCCCTAATCTGAAACCAGGATTACCAAACATAATATCAAACACAACTTCAAGTTCATAAAATGTCGAGATCGCCATGGATCCCGAGCTTTAACTCCTTAATGATTATTGTGGGTGGGGTCTGCGATAGTGCAATAACATGTGTCAATAAGTGTTGGCACTGCTGATATGGATATTGCAGTGTATATGGGCGGCATTCCCATATGCCTTGTTGGTAATATATTCTTTTACTTATACAAAAAAAAGAAGAAGCTATGGATATTGCAGTGAAACATGGACTTGTGAATAGGTGATGCTGCAATTTGTGTCCCATATCGATACTTTCCAGTAGTATGACCAGGCTGTACACAAACGAACATTGAATACAATGATCCAGCTGCATATTCTCTTGTAGTAGTACATTACGAACTCAAGATAGAAGCTATGGCCACAAGATAGAATGTAACTCGTGATGTTCTACGATGGACTTAGTCTAAGAACAATTTTATATAACTCCACTTAGTGACGGACTTTCAAAATAGAGATGATCTTTCGTTATATCAGGTCACCTCAAAAAAGACTAGTACAAAAGGCCTTCGTCAATAGCACCACAAGATTGTGAACAACTTTACCAAAGTAGGCTCATAAGGGAGTCAGTAACTTGAGGGGAAGAGCAAAAGGCATTCATAACGAAATCACAATAAAGGGTGACAGTAGCAAGTATTCAAGTTTTTGGACCACCTTTCAAGCCTTTGACTTGGAGTGTATAGATTTCATTCTGGATTGTCTTATTGGCCTCTGAGATTAAATAGTATGGGTCATCTTAACACATACAAGTAGTATTGACCCCTATTTCAAGCCTCTAACTTGGGGTTCAGATGATTACAATGGGTTCCTAACCAAACCAAACCAAACCGAGCCTTGTGTCCCAATCAATTGGGGTCGGCTACATGAATCCTAATTTTTCATTGAGCTCTCGAACTATTATGTACGGGACAAAAAGACCCCACATGATATAAACAATTGAAATTAATGATGACCAACGTGACACGGTCACACGAGTAATATTGTCCAATACAATATGCCCAATGTAGTATATGTCAAAAGAGAGGGATGCCCATGTAGAGTTGGGTGAGTAATGCGACCTTGGCATGCAATATAGACTGTGTGACCTTAGTACATAACGTAAAGCAATATAACCTTGAATGTAGTGTCAATAGCACAGCGATGAATCTAAGCTAACCGATTTAGCATTGTTACAATTCAGATTTCAGAGTTAGCATAGGGAGCCCCTTAAGGAGGCTTCGACCCAAAGACGAACCTTTGAGCTCAAACCTCCATTCAGCAATCCTCCTTTGGGCCCAACCAACTATGGCCCTGCTCCATTCCCAAGTTCGGCAACGATTTCAGGAACGGTTTGCCCTTCAGTAGAAGTAGAACCTTTGATGTCTAGCAACTAAGTGGCATCTCTTGATGCTGAGGGAGCTCGATCCTCAAGGGCTCCTTACCCAAGGAGCTGGGATCGTGGCTGAAGGCAGAATCCTAAAGTCCCCCAAGGGGTGGTTCCTTAGCCAGGAATGATTCCATGTACCCACACAAGTGTAATGTTGTTTTTCTAAACGTTTCTTTCAAAGTAAAATATGCAATTCTATGTTTTTTTCCCTTTGATTGGCAAACTAGATGATTTTCCAAACATTTCCATTAAGCCGTAAGGAAATTGAAAAATGATTTACTAAATTCAAATAACCTGAGCAATGTTGTTGTGCAGGGGAAATAATCATAACCAAGCACCATGGGGTCACTCCATGGGGTGGAGCCATAACGTCGCACCACTTAGCGGCTCCATAAGGTCATACCATGAGGAGCTGTTTTACGGTGACATTATAGGGTCGTTCATTAGGGTCGCACTATGTTTTTCGTGCAATCGTCATGGCTTCTTAATTACACAATCCCAGATATGCTTTTAGACTTGAAAAAGACTTTAGATCCTTAAAGAAGATCATTTACTCAAGCATGTTCTTGACCGGGAGCCAGAGCGCAAGCGTGAAAGCATCTTCAAAAACATCCTCAAGAACTAAAATTAGCGAGAGCGAGGCTTGAGAATGCGAGCGTAGAGCAAGGATTGAGGGAAGGATTAGGGTTCCTACTTGAGGATAATGTGACTAAGTACTACTTGCAAGACATTTGGAGTCTTACTAGCTACAACTTGTGTAAGAGACATGACACATGTCAATGAAGCACGAGTTGAGAATCATGAGGTGTCAAGCAAGCACAAGGTGGCTAGCTGGACGTGACAAGCATCTGTGCGAAGAGGAAAGCACAAGGAGGCATGAAAAGAAATCTAAGGGTTGGTAGAATGAGGTGGTAAGAACGAGGTGGCAACAAGCTTGCATTTGTGGAGACGTGCTCATCGCGGCTTGTGTTGTCCATATAAGCAAAATTACAAATCAAAGAAAGAAACGAACTATAAAATAAGCAACGAAAAGAACAAATAACCACAAACGAGAATATGTATACATCACACAACCATGCTGACAGGCATGGTGCAGTCAGAAAACTGCATGTTATGTGATCCGTTACAAACGCAAGTAGTTGTAGCTTTCCATAAGTGACAAGATATAGTCCCTTCCAGTACAAAATGGATGATAGGATACAAGAATAACTCCAACAAACCTGGCCTTATAGAGAACGTGGATACCACCAAATGGTTTAAGATTTATTGCCTACACCAATAAGAAAATGGGAATTGTTAGCGGCCTTACACAACTCCATCCATGTGGAATCAATGACACAATAAGAACATTACTGGAGCCCCAGATCAAACTTAATTGAGACTCACTATTACTAAGACAAGTACCAGTTATTTACATCCGGATTTAGTAACAATAATTAATTATTCCAACTAAAGAAATTTCGTGTAACATCAGATAACATCCCCCTCCCCTCCCCACACCATGAGAGGAGAGAGAGAAGCCACTGAAAACTGTGAAAACTTTATATTCATCTCAAAACGAATTGGCAATGAGTGGAGTGATCCCAACATTATATTAAGTGATCACTCATTCCACTTCCAAGCAATATAGAACTATATTTCCTTAACATTCCCCTTGCATGCAGCCGCGTTTTGAGGTCTGTCAAGTGTAGCCTCTTTTTGGGCCTATCATCGTGCAGCCTTTATGTTGGGCTGTCATAGTGGGGTGGAGTGTGGATTGTGAACTTTTTTTAAAATGTGGGATGGAATGGGCTCCGCTTTGATACCATGTGAAAATTATATATCCATCTCAAAATCAATTGACAATTAGTGAAGAGATCCCAACATTATATTAAGTGATCACTCATTCCACTCCCAAGCAATGTGGGACTATATTTCTTTAACAAAAACAATGCCCTTTTCAATGTTTCAAAAGTCACAAGACACTAGTTGGACAAAAGAGGGGCGTGCCTAGAGGTAGACTAGACCAATTTTTAGAATACAATGCCCTTATAATATAGTATATAGGGGTGTGGACGGGTCGGGTTTGACCCCGAACCTGACCGTGTTGGGTAACAATGCTTTAGACCTGCAAACCGAACCAAATATAGGTAAGAACCGTCCACGAGCCCGATTCTTCACGTTGCGTCGCGTCGGGTCAGGTCCGACCTCACGGATATGGAGTGCACCAACCCGAACCCCAAACCGAAAATTGATTTTTAACAGAAAGTGAACCCGCACCCGTCCGAACCACATGTTCGACTCCGCCCGAGACCC
This sequence comes from Rhododendron ovatum, assembly GCA_019656835.1. Lineage (NCBI taxonomy): Eukaryota > Viridiplantae > Streptophyta > Magnoliopsida > Ericales > Ericaceae > Rhododendron > Rhododendron ovatum. The sequence goes on along the minus strand of CM033797.1, from coordinate 24,490,601 downwards.
TTCGGGTCGGGTCGGGTCGGGTCGCGGGTCTTTTTGCACACTCCTAATAGTATAGCACGTTTGAGAATTCCTTGTGCACATATTACTTGCACTAGAGATATCTGAATAGTCTGCAACAAGTAATGCTTTCAGCTAACATGCACAATCAACTCATGCTGACATGATCTAGAAATCTGTCGGAAAACTGAATTCAAAAGCCACGAGGAAATTATCTTTGGTATAGTCAAGGGCAAAGTCCACCTCCTACGGTTATCGACATGTCCGAATACCCCCTATGGTTCAAAATTGGCCACATAACCTACCTGTGGTTTTAAAAATGTGCGGATAGACCCCTTGCCGTCATGTTTTTCATCCATATTGATGGACACAATATTAAAAAACCGATATATCCTCATCATGTCCCTTGATTATTCTTCTTTTTTAAATCTAACAACACCATCCTTATACCAAAAATTGAATCCAAACCGTTTGATATTGTAAATTTTGACGAGTACTACATCTATGTCAAAATTCAAGTCAATCAAAAAATGAAAATCTCATGGTCAAATCAATTTTGTTATGAAATTAAAATTTCAAATTTGAATTTACTAAAAATTAGATCACTGGATTATTGATGCCTGATCGAGATGATTTTTTACAGCGATACTCTATTTTTTATTTAATACATTATGAACGACTCAGATTACATTCTAAAGGCGTGTGAGATACACCACCGTTAATATGGATGAAAAACATAACGGCAGGAGGTCTATCCGCGCATTTTCAAAACCACACGTAGGTTATGTGATCAATTTTGAACCATGAGGAAGTATCCACACGTAGATTATGTGGTCAGTTTTAAACCATGAGGAAGTATCCTCACATGGCGATAACCACATGAGTCAAAGTATACTTTGCCCTATATTCAGCACAACCCACAAAACACATAACATGACGAGTAATTATTTAGCGCGCAATACCACGTGGCATTAATTACATGGCAGTCCCAACCACTTACACAGCCACAAATTATGGACATTATCATTCAATTCTGTTGAGTGGTTGGGTGACGAGGAGTGACCCACATCATGTGGCATCAATTTCTTATTTGTGAAGAGTACCACATGACACGTTTTACTCGAGGAGTACCTAATAATCGACCCATTCGGAGAGAGAAGTTGGCTGCTGTACCTGAGAGAGCAAGACCTCAGCTTCACTGTTACTACCATTAGCCAACAAGTCCTCGGCCCTATTCCTCAAAGCAAGTGCTGCCAAACTATTAGTCCAATCGTCATAGTCGCCACCGCACGAATCGAGCATGACACGGGCCGCTTGGGCGGGGTTCCCGCAGTGAGCGAAGAACGTGGACTGAGGCAGAACCACGAGGTTGGGGCCGGCGCCGCAGCGGCCCAAGCAACCGCAGGAGTTGACGGAGACGTGAGGAGGCGCGATGCCGGAGAGGGTTTTTAGGGTTTCCATGGAGCCTTGCCGCCGGCAGGTCCTGTTCACGCACACCCTGATTTCATTGGTACTGGTAATAGAGCTGTTTGTCGCCTGCTGGTTGTTTAGGCTTGGTGTTGGACTGCAACGTCGTTTGAGTTTCGAGGACGGCGACGATGATGATGGAGTGAAGGGATTCGTCGACTTGGTCGTGAACTTCTTGTCGCTGCGAGTTGAGAAAGGGTCGGCGAAAGGCGATGGGAGCACCTGGGAGATGTTCACAGCGCAGACAATTCCATTCATCTCTCTCTCTCTCTCTCTCTCCACCCAGTCCCAGCTACCAATAACAATAGAAATTGCTAACGCCCTGTTTGGAACGTGAGGAAAATGAAAGGAAAATAATGGGGGAGGAAAGTTTGAGAAAATAAAAAAAAAGGTTTTTCTGAATTTTTTCTTAGATTTTTTAGAAAAATGAAGGATGAATGTCATAGTTTTTTTTTTTTTTTTCGATTTCTGTCGTTAAGACACGCCAATAATCCATTTAAGTTTGACGCAAAACAAACAATCGCGAATTTTTGCTAAAGTATTATTTTGATTTAGAATGAAAACAAGGCCTAATAAGTCATGAGTACTTGTAGTTAGGATCCTTGTAGTTGTCTCGCACCTTTGCCTACATGTATGCCAATCACAGTATATTTCATACTTCCACTGTAACACAAAATCAAAGTATAATAAAGAGATTAAGAGAGATTTGTTCTGATTTTGACGGTGGAAATATGGAAACGAAGAAAGAAGGCAGATGTTCAGTTGTAAGCATGCGAATGTTAAGGGCATTTTTGGCATTTAAAAACCACAGAGGAATGCCATCAGCTTGTTTCAGCAATTCCAGTAAAGTTGGAGGTCAGAGTCATTTCAAAAACATCTGAAGGTATGCGTATTTGTCAAAAACTACATGGCAGGTCACTAAAATTTTTTGTTTAAAATTGCCATCTCATCCGTTGCATAATTGGAAACATTATTTTGCGCATAGTCTATGACCCTCATCAGTCAATCAGTAATAGGACTGCAAACGAGCCAAGCCTTTGTCAAGTCAAGAATGGCATTCCCCAAGAATAAGCCACTGTGGCGTCCCCTACGCCAGAGGGACCTGAGGAGAAGGTGGGGGGAGCCAAACGAGTTAGTAGGATGAACCAAACTAGTAAAAAATGAACATCCCCATCATATAATCCCGGTTGAGGGGGGAGAACAGAACAGACACTGGAGAATTCTGACTAGGCAAAAGGGTTACAGGTCAATATATTCAGTTTTTGAAAAGCAGCTAGCAGGGCAAAACAGGACCGGTTGTTGAACAAGATCATAATATCAGTTTCTTCCCTAAAGAGAACATATCAGATGCCCGCAACAACATTTTGTGGAACATTGTTGTTATCTTAAGTGGGAGCATAAACAAGGAGTGCAGATAACGCAAAGCATCTTGATATCATGCATTCGGCTGAAAAGGGAATTCCACAAGATTGATGTGTTAAGATGAGCAAGCGCGCATCACAATATTTGCTACCGTTGTCTGGAAAACCCAGATCACAAATGCTTTGCATGTATCAACTGATTGATTACAACATCGCATAAAATTGATAAATGAGGTTGAGTGAAGTCTAATACGCAGAGATTATTGACTAATTTCATACTTCCGAAGGAATAGACGATACTGGCTTTATCCTCTCCAACAACTTCTCAGCTTCAATAAATCCACCCAGGGGTCCCAATGACATGTACTTTACATGCTTCCATCTGTTTAAAAACTTACGAATTAAAGACTTCTGCGGAATTTCCCCGCATGGAGAACATATGATCCAAACAAGAAAATTCAGGCATATGACACCTATCACAAAACTAATTGCTGACCTTGGTATAAATGGAAGTGCCAAACAATGGAGGTGGAGATGGTCAACACTGTTCAAAGGAGGTTGATGAAAGCCAAATCTAGAACAAGGGCAGGAGAATATTGCATAAAACTCTTTCATACCAAAACATATACGAAGAAAGAATCAGATAACATGATAATTGTAAATCCTAATTTAGATGTCGATGATTGTTCCTTTAATTTCCAAATTTAGACGCAATATGAGGGCAAGGGGAAGCTGTAGCGTGCACTGGCAGGACCAGAACTCAGGCTTCAGGCATAGGAAGGAGGACAAAAGCAAGTTTGAAATTAATTATATGTGCTATGTGATTTGACAACAGTTAGTTATATAGTAAGAGGCACATGCACGTCAATCTGACTCGCTTGTCTGTGTCGGACAGGAACACATGAAGACACGCTCCCGGCAAGGGTTGGAGACGCTAAAATATGTGACCAATTATTTTACTGCATTTGTTTCAGTCGGACGTGTTAGGGACAAGCTAGGAAGAAATACAAGGTCAGAATGCAGTTAACTGAATTATTTCTTAACCTATTCAATGTGTCTCCAACGTGTCTGAATTCTTGTTTTGAAAGAAAATGACATGTCTAAGTATTGTGTCGCATCCCGTGCCCGTATTTGTACTACTTGGGTTCTTAAAGGGTCCACTACATCTCGTTATGTTCTGTGAGAGTGAATGAACCCATTTATACAACCAAATAACTGTTGACTTTGTGGCTCTGATAAATGGGAGGCTCCAAGCTCCCAACCTCTATCAGCTTCCGTTGATAGGTCTCAACCCATAGCGCCTAACCTCCAACCACCAATTGATGACAAAGCTCCCATTTTGGCCCTATATATAGAGGTGTTCTGATTAAGGGAAAAATCACCACAAAGAGAAGCAATTAGAGGGTTTGGGTATACACTTGGTGTTTTTGGTGAGTGATTTGTAATCTCCTCCGTTATAGTGAAACCCGCTGCCTGTGTAAAAGATTGTCGCTCTGTGTTTGCTTGAGGTGTGTGCGTTCTAGGTATTTGAGTTTTCCTAACAGTAACACTATCCACAGAGTAAGTATTCCAAAACAAACAGCTAATGTCAAGAGCAGAAACTAAAACTGTAGTATCCTTGGATTTGAAACACCATTCCAGATCTTGTTCCTTAAGTAGTTCAAGGAATCTCCAAGAGGCTTTTGGCCCAACAACATCATAAGTGCACTTCGGTACCAGGAGAAAGGAGGTCAGGAGTTCAACTCCTCTTCCAAGGTGCTAATCCTATTCTAATACTACTGACTTTCGCCGATTAAAAAAGAGAGTAGTTTAAGGAATCACAATCTTCACAAAGTCACCCAATTTGGTACACAGAAAAGCTGAAATTCAGGAGGGAAAAAAGGGGGGGTGACAATGCTCAACGTAAAGAAACAATACCTGTAATGCGACTGAGGTGCATCTCTCTGCAATAGAGTTTGCCCCACATTTAACATGTGACTCACTGGACAAAAAACAAATGTCATCCATAGTAAGAAACATAAAAAAGCAAAGTAAAATGACAGCACCAACTAATTATAATTTGTTTACCCAATGAGAAGTCTTCAGTTCTCCTCTGGAGGTCTTTGACCGTTGGAATGTGTTCCGTAGGAATTACCAAATAATGCCTATCTAGATACCAATTCATGGGATGGATTCATAGTAGCACAACGACAGCAGTGAGAGCAAATTTATCAGACAGGAGCCAAAATCGCACAAAAAGGTATATTATGTCCTCTGACAGAAACGAATATTCCAGTTGAAAAGTTGCAAAAGAGAAATAAAATTGGTTGACTTACAGAGTCAGAGGGGGTACCTCGTAGGCCATAACAATGAAGGACAATTCACTTTTACTCGACTAAAAAGACACATATGGTTCAAAAATTATGACATATTAAGCCAAAATAAGATCTGTATTTCCTCTTTCACCCAATATGTAAAGAACAGTGTACGGAAAACATAAGCTTGCGAATAGGAGCCTACACATCTTCCAATATCCTAAGATTTCGTTCTCTTGAATCTTGATATACCCCATGGGAGACAGTGGGAAACACTATCCATGCCAAATTCACCTTCCTATCTTGACACCCCCTGCTACCATCGAGGCAAGAGCTGGAGCTGTTGCTGGCATCACCCTATACATGGCAAAAATAACCAGCAGCATGCTCCATCTCTGTGGAACCATTGCAGTAGAAAAATATGATGAATTGACAGCTCTTTCTTCTTACACATGCGATGCCTGTTAGGGAGTCTCTCTTTACCAAATTGAATGATCTCAAAGACGAATCCCAGGTCGGCGTCCAATCAAAGAAGCTATCTTAGATTAAAGGCTGGCGAGATTTGGGTTTGAAATCTTAATATGATCATTAAATGGTTAAATCGAGTTATACATATATATTCTTCCCAATTTCAAATCGGATCCGGCTTCTCTGCAGTTACCGTGTACAGTCCAATCTCGACCTTCATATTGACAATTAATTGTGAAGTTCTGTTGAATACTCTTACAGGTAAAACTTTATTCTTACCGGTCAGAATATCAAAACAAATATGGACCATTGAAAACGCTAACCGATGGTTGCGATCACTTGGACTGCACCTCTGCAGTCCAAACCTGGATTGCAGACAAACCATTTCCTCTCAAATCCTATCATCACCCCACCATGAAAACCTTCCTCATTCAATCCTGACCCATCTTGTCCAACATTCAAATTGGCAAAGCCGAATTTTGAATCTAAAGTGAGCCGAAGTATTTCCAATTTCATGCAACAAAACCAGTCAAATACAAATAATGCATTCAGTCGTAACACTATTTCGTCATGGGAAGTAATCATTTGTAACACCTAAGTTCCTAAAATCCAAATATGAAATCCAATGAAAAGAGAAAAAAGAGAATGTTGAACGCAGAACATTACTGGCTGGTTAAAGCACTGGAAAAGAAAAAAGGTGTTGATTGATACCTAAATGCCGAAGGCATTTTGTCTGGGAAAGCAACAACCTTCTCATCCTGCACGATCTGCTCTTGTATCAGATAAAGTTTAGCTTTACACGAACTTTCAGATTCAGATTCAGAGAGAGAGAGAGAGAGAGAGAGAGAGAAACGAACGGAGTGGAGAAGAATGGTGGAGGTGGAAGAGCGGGCGATTTGACAGAAGATGCATGACGGTGATGCTGCCCCGGCCATTTCCCCTCCCTTCGTCGCCGTAGAGAGCAGTGTTTTCCAAATTCTAAATGCAACCCCCATATTTTCCCAATTATTACTACTTCTAACATTCTAACAATTTGCATTTTCCCAATTAACCTAAAATTACTACTTCTAACAATTTGTATTTTCCCAATTAACCTAAAATTACTACTTCTAACAATTTGTATTTTACGATCATAAAGTATTGATGTATATGTTTGTGTTTCTAGATTAAAATTGCTACTTCTAAATAGAACACACCCTCCACCCCAATAATTAACAACCATATAAACAGTTATAGCACAATTATAGAGTGAGAAATGATGAGATAAAAATATGTGCATTATCTTTGCTTAATTCATCTGTGCAGATAGCCCATTTTTTTTTTTCCCTCACAAAATCCCACCATTCAAAGGAGTTGTTACACAATTCAAATCGCATGTGATCTGTGTAAGTGTTTTTGAAGTGTAGGCCCCATGTGTGATGTGCGTAATTATTTGTGTGGCAATAATTCTACAACCAAATTCAAATACACAAACATCTACTTACCCCCACTTACCTTGCATTTGAGCCTCCCATACACAACACATTTCCGGTGTATGTGAACCCCACATGTGATGTAAGTGAGTTTGTGTCAAATATTTTGTCCTCACGTGTGTGATTGTAGAAAAATTGATTTGTGTGATGCCTCACATGTGATGTGAATGAGTAATAAGTCCAGCAACACTTCCAAATCACACGCCCACACACACTACACATTCAGTAAGTGCATGGGCTCCACACATGCTAAATATGTGGTGTGTCAATAGATGTGCGATTTAGATGTGATTGATCTTGTAAAAAAAAAAATAGGCTCTTTTTTAACTCAAAGAAAATAAACTAAAATTTTTAAAAATCGCCTTTCTATTGTTTGGTTGGAAAAGAATAAGAGAAATAAAAATAAAAATTATAAGTTTAATAAATTTTTTCTCTCATTTTCTTTCCCTTCTCATTTTTTTTGGTTTATTTTCTTCTTCTTTTAAGTTTCAAACGGACACTTTTGTAGCAAAATTGGAGGGTGAAAACAATACGGGACAAACTTTGGGGTTTGAGACTCGGGTTTGGGCTACAAATTGGAGGGTGAAAACAATACGGGACAAACTTTGGGGTTTGAGACTCGGGTTTGGAAAAAAAATTTAGTGCTGAATAGGTATTATGTGGTGTTGGTTCATGCATTTGAACAATTTATTTCATTTATAAATGACTCAAATTTAGAAAGAGAAAAGGAGAAAGAGTGTTAGTGTGAGAGAAGAAAAATAGTTTCAATCCGAACTATCTAAAAGTGTATCGGACTGCTCGAATATCTCGAACGGATATCACGTGGGAGATAATCGCTCGGGTTTGCCATGGCATGGATTTATCTCCGATACCTTATCCTCTGGCGACTAGGAAACGTGAAAGCGAAGAGGAGGGAGCAGGGAAATGGGGGACGGAGAAAGGAGAGAGAGACCCAAAAGACAAGATATCAGTCTCGACTCCTGATACCTCTTTGAGCGTCCAAACATGAATGGCTACACCGTCGTTTCCGGCTCAGCCCTGCGCACGCTTTCGCCTCCCAACCCTCCTCCTACAACTCCATCCTCGTCTACATTCTCAACTTCCTTCTCCGCCGCTAGTTGTGTCACCATTAACAACTCTTCTTGTTGGGTTCCGTTAATAACGAGGAACAAGAGGAACGGCAGCGGCAAGAGGAGGGGCCTGCTTCCGGCTTTTTCCACTGGACGACGAGGACTGAAATGTGGGTGCGGTCGCGCTCCTGATTTGTTGCCTCTGGAATGCAATTGGGAAGAAGATTACAAGGATCATGAATTCATCGTAGTGAATTTCTACCATTTCGTGTCTATCGAAGACCCAGATGATGAGGTCGCCAAACAGCTAGCGTTCTTGCAGGTTGAAAACCAATACCCCAGCTATTTCTCACGGTTTTGTTTCTTGGAGTGTTTTTCAGTTAATCTTCTCTGCATTATGCTCTATGCCCTAAATTCAAACGCTTTGGGAAAATTCAATGCTGCTCTCATTACCCATCGTCAGCTACATGAGCATCACCAGCCCTAACCCTTTTATTCACCCAAATTTGGGTAGAAATTTGGGTCAAAAGCTTAATTTGGGCAAGGCATCTCCAATGCTAAACCCTTATTTTAGGCATCTCCAATGCTAAACCCTATTTTTATCCAAATCTATTACTGAATGGCACACTTGTAATTAATGGGAGTGAAAAGAGGAATGGGAGTGAAAAGAGGGTTTGAGAAAAATAAGTATGGGTTTGGGTCTCCCCAAATTTGGGTGAGGAAAATAGTAAAACTCTAAATGGATAGGGACATGGTTAGGGCATTAGAGATTGGTTTTTAGGCTTTTTATTCAAACTTTGGGTATGGGTAATAAAATGGGTAAGGATTGGAGACGCTAGTTGGGTGTCTGAATTGTATAGAGCACATATGTAGACAGCTGGGGCTATCAAGGGTTCATAGTCCTGCCATGTGCAAGAACCCCTTCCCCAGGCTACGACCTCCTAATGTGGGGGACTGGGGGGGAAAAAAGGTTGAGAAGACTCGGAAGAGAAAAAATAAGTGGATAATATGTCTGTATCCTATTTATTCACCTTTAGCGGCTGTGTTCGAGCTTGAAATCTAACGAACAATGTTCGACAAGAAAATTATAGCCACTTTCTATTAATAATTGGTAAAACATACATTCAAAATTACACACATGGAAGGGAGCAATTGTTTTCCACTACCTAACCATTTTATTTTATTTTTTAAAGTTTGGAGGGGCCAATGTACCATAATATGGAAATTTAACGTACATTTTATTCTCTATATATATTGTGGTTTTAGCAATGTTTGGGGAGGCCTTGGCGTCCCCTCCCTAATAGTTACCTCTGTCCCTAGTTGTTCTCTCCTTCCCTTCCCGCTGCCCACTTTTATCTTTTGTCCACCTTAGGACACAATGGCCTTTCCTTTTGTATTCCCTATTTTTCTCTTGGCTTTGTTACTTACAAAAGTCATTCTACTAAGTTAAGTCTATAGATTTTTATGGATGCATGTATTGATTTCGATGCTGTGGATTTATTTATTTATTTATTTTTTTGTATTGAGTATATGTGGAGGTCACTGGGCCAGAGTAGACCATTCTCAAAGATTGGTGGGCTCTTGATGGACAGAGGCTGCTAAAGGTGGAGGATTCAGGAGGAGATACGAGCTTAGCACCCTTACAAAAGAGAGGGTGGCAGTTGTCTCTAGACCGAGCGTTCCTTCGCTTGTGGGTGCCTTGCAAGA
>CM033797.1:24455665-24480665 GCA_019656835.1 Rhododendron ovatum | reverse complement strand
GAAAAGTTGCCAGGGGCCTTCAAAGCGGATGGTATAAAGCAAGTGCCTCTCTGTGGACGGTGATGTTCCGTGGAGTATGGCATGTGAGCGCCTTTGTGCAAGAGATCCTTCGTGGTCATCTTGTTGTATGGATGGAATGGCACGTGTCAAGACGTACATGCCATGCGATGAGTGGATATCCATCCCTACATTTATGGATGGGTGAAATTTGGAAATTGCAGCAGATTTGTTGCCACAATCGTTAGTGATAATACTGCCATTCCTATTAATATTGAACTTTCGCTTACTATTTGTGATTTGCATATTGGTGTTGATAGGAAGCATATTGGGATCAAATGTGAATGGTTTTGAATCGGTTGATGCACTGAGGTTTCATTTTTGTTATCCGTCAGGGTCTTGACATACGTGGTCGAATATATGTGAACGAGCAAGGGTTTAATGCACAGGTGCTTCTTATAGTATGATTAATGATTTTTTTTCCCATTCAATATGGTGCAAGAATAGTTTTCTACATTCAATGACTGTCCTTAGGTGCTTAGAAGTTTGCCTTTCACACTGAGTTGAAATAATTTTTTGACTATATGCAGATGTTCGTAAGTCTGATTAATTTTATTTGAGCAACCATTTGCAATAATGGAATGTCGCAAGAGCGTTCTTGTTGAATATGAAGGGGAAAAAAATATTCCACATATTCACCTTTTTGTACTTTGCGTGTAATATTTAGCTATATATACTGGCAAGAACATGACAGCTAACCAGACTAAATCGTTGGTTTATAAAGTTGTTTGCCTATTTTTATGGTGAAGTGAGATGTGAATGTGGGCAATAAGGATTAAAGGTTAAAGAGGACCATATATTTAAGACTTTAACTGCAGATCTCAAAAATTGTTTCAGAACCTAAAAACCAATTTCCAAGATAATGGCTTTCTTGTCTATGATTTCTAAACCTTTTGTTAATGATGAAGTATCTTGTCAATCTGTCAGGGTAAGCCTAGTAGTTTATGTGAAGTGAAGTCCCACATCACCTAGGTACCAAAGTAATATGAAGTATATCAACGTGAGGGCACCCTCACTTCATGAGCTAACTTTTGGGATTGAGTTCTACCGAAAACCGTGTAACATGGTATTAGCGCTAGGTAGGGTGTGTGTCTCTTGCCTACCTATGGCAGGTGTTGCCCAGTGAGCACACTATGTGTGAAAGAGGGTGTGAAGCGAAGTCCCACATCTATGTAGCACGGACACGGGACACGGCATTTCTAAAAAAATGGGGATACGGACACGGCGGGGGACATGCCACGTGTATAAATAAATAAAAAATAAATATATTTACATATATATTAAAAAAATTATGAACCATTGTATATGAATAATTTCACAAATTGTATAAAAAAATTTCAAAGGAAAAATTACAGTTTAACCCAAATGTTTTGAATAATTTCATATTAACCCTCAAAAATTTTAAAAATATTACGTTTTGACCCCTAGCCGTGTCCCTGGCGTGTCCCCAGCCGTGTCCCCTATCAAAAAATAATAAAAATTATTGGACACGCCACGTGGCGTGTCCAATACGTGTCCCTGTGTCCAATACGTGGACACGGCACCCTTTTGGAGTGTCGGTGCTACATAGTCCCACATTGCCTAAGTACCAATGTAATATGAAGTACATCAACGTGAGGGCACCCTCACTTCAATAGCTAACTTTGGGGTTGAGTTCTACCCAAGATCACGTAACAGTATAAGGTTGTCCTTGGGAGCAACCATAAACCCAAAGGTCTTGTATTGTACTCCTGCTTGCAGTGCCCTATCTCTGTTGGGAACGTAGGTCTTGCAGCCTTGCAGGTAGGTTTGCACATCACCCGGTTTATCGGGCCGGGTGGGTCCAGCGTTGCTCTTCCCGGGGCGGGTTCCTTGGTTGCCAAAAAGGGAAATCGAGTTACACGGTCTGAAAATTTTTGAATTGCCCTTTTCTTTTCCAAAATTTTCACTCATCTCTTAAAAATGTGTTGTAGTTCTTTTTTCATTGCTATTCTCGTCAATATTGAGATGGTATATGAATACGAAAACCATGAAGATTTTCTGTAAGAAGTTTGGTTTGGTCTTGATCTTTTTTATTATTATTATGTATATTCTCCCATCATTCTCTTTCTCCTCTTCACCTTGTCGTAGAAATTTTTTTACGGTCCAAGAGGTGAGATGGCTTCTTATTGCATGTTACAATTGTTTTATCAGCATTCAGCAGGCCAGTACCTTTACTGCAGGGTAGAGTAGTTGAATTGAGGAAATGCTTTAGTTCAGTATATTTGTTGTTATGCTTCAGTCACTATTTGTATTGATAAGATCCATTTCCCTCGTTCTTCATCTTGTGCAGTTCAGTGGGCTGTTGAAAGATGCTCTGGCATATGTGAAATGGTTAAGAGAAGACCATAGGTTTTCTGGTGTACTGTTTCAAGTTTCTCCAGCTTTAGGTGGACATGCTTTTCCAAGATTAAAGCTGCGGTATAAGCCCTCACTTGTTCAGGCAAGCTACATAGTAATTGGGTTTCTCTGTTTATCTTCTTCCTGATGCTATTTATCTGATTTGGTGTTCCCATGCATAACTTTCCGCCACAATCTCTATATGATTTGCTGGAACCTGTTCTATTGAGTTGGCGATTCTCCCTAGGATTACTTGTTTGTGGGACCATTTTTTTGTTTTGTTTTTGTGAACAGATCAAACCAATAGTTAATATTTAACCTTAGCGAACAGTTGTAAAAGTTACAGGTTAAGGTACACTATTGCAGTAATAGAAGTATTACGGTAATGGCAGTCCTGATCTTTCTGGAAGCTTCCCCTTCAATCTTCATTCATATCTTCTTTTGCCTAACCACTTTGGTTTTGACATTAACAAGCATCATTTCTTTGATCAACTGCAGTTTCAAGTTTCTGTTTTATCCTTTTAATTTTTCGTTCCTAACAACTTTTGTATTTTGTTAGCAGTTGGAGGGAGGCATTTCACATCTTCCTTTGATTGATCCGCCAATGCGAGCTACTCCTCTCACGCCATGTCAATGGAAGCAGAGATTGGAAGCAGCAAATAAAAGCAATGAATTGTCAACCTGGAAGTCTAGTAGGAACTTTATTCTATTGGATGTGAGAAATGGTACTTGCTTGTGTTTCTTGTTGCTTGCGTTCTGTGAAGTGTTATGCAGAAGGGTTTTTTTTTTTTTTGAAGAAGTAGAGGATCCATTTTTACTACATCGTACTGAGAACAGTGAAGTTGGTGACATTGTACGAGGGGCTAAGTGGAAAATCTTTACAAACGATTCCAAGTATTCAATTATGAACCTGTTTGCTAGATTAACTGGAACTATCTAAATTCATCAACTGACATGAAATACAGAAACAAGTGCACAAGGATATAATGCGGAAATGCTGTGGTTGTTAAAGTCGTAAACACCAACACCCCAACACCCCCCCCCCCCCCCCCCCCCCACACACACACACACACACACACCCACACAAAACGCGCGCTTCTCTCTCTCTCTCTCTCTCTCGATTCCTCTCTCTTATCTCTAACTCATGGAAAAGTTTATAGAAGTCTCTATGACATCATTGCATCTATAAATTGGAAGTTTGGAACCCTTGTGGACCAGCTTTTTAATTTGCAATGTTTTGTGAATGAAAAGCAAAATGCAAAGAAGCTGAAGTAATTTCTCTACCTTGGTTTTAAGCTGGCTTTTTAATGATTTATTAGGTTTTAAGCTTGCTTTTTGAACCAGACAAGGTCATGGATATCTTCTCTTCGTTAAATAATAAGCATGTGTACTTTTTCATGCTTTCATGTGCTAGTTCACTTGCCTCACTTTCCCCATTTTTTTGGTTTTATCCTTTGCTGCATATATGCTTCTACAGTTTTGTCAACGTATCTTTGATTGGTAAGAAAAGAAGGAAGGGTTCCATTAGTAAGAGAACCCAAGCCTATTTCTTATGCTTTAACTTTCAACCTTTTCCACTTTGTTACCTTATATGCTATAGCAACAGTACAAGTTCACTTGGCTGTACTGCAAAAGTGTAGCTTCTTGAGTTGGTTTTTTTTTTGTGTGTGTGTGTGTGTGTGTGGACATGATGGTATAATGGAGTAGCTCGTCCAGTTGATATAACATATGAGTAAGCAAGTTTAGAGGCAATATTTAACACCCTTATGCGGAGGGCTGACTGGCCGTGAACCATGGGGCTTTAGCCCGTGTAACATGGAAGGCTAAAAAAAAAAAATACTTGAATCAACATGTGGTGGATGTGCAAACTCTCTACAGAGTTCACAAAAAATACCAAGTCCACAAATGTCTCTCCTACCACTCACCTGAAAAATTATGAATATAACGGCATGAGCTCAAAGCCTGGTGAATGAAAAACACACTGAGGAAATAGAGAATATAGAATCCAAGTGCGAGATGCCATCAATGTGGAGTAGAGTGAGCCTTTCAGAATATGGCAGGCAAAAAAATGATCCTAGACCATCATAGTGGAGGAGGAGGGAGTTCCGAGCAGCCTTAGGGGAGGGAGAGAGAGAGAGGATGTCATACAGTCTCTTATAGCAGTTTCTATGTATGTCGCACGGGCATGGGCATGGGCATGGGTTACAATCCCGCAGTATTTTCTAAGGTTCACACCAGGACAACATGGACACACGTGCCAGGCTTGGAATGTGCTAGTGTGAACTTATTCATCCGACAATTGTAAGTGTGTCTCACTTGACTTATTTAGGAGTCCACAATGATAAGCGCTAGATGGTTTTTTTCTTCGTTATCTTCTTCATTGTGAAAGGGTAAAATGGTGTTTTCAGTTAACAGATTAATGAGCAAGGGCACTTAAAACTCGTATTGAAGTAAGGGTAAGGCATACTTGGAATAGTAGACACTTGCTAGCATGTCTATCTAGATACTGGGGCATAAATCCTATACCCTGGCTAAGTGTTGGTTGTTCATTATGAATACTTCATGCGATTAGGAAAGTTTGCGTGATGTAGTTTTTTTTAGACAATCTGTCCTCTTTGAACACATCTTTCTGATCTAGCGTATTTTTTCTTTCTTCGTTTTGTGTGAAGAAATTATCTTAGATTTGTTCATGCTATGAAACTTGATCGGATCTTGCTTTTGTTCCTTCTTATTGTACTTCTCATGAACTTTCATGCTCCTTAATTCCTTGATTGAAGTTTGAAGATATTGTATCATTGCTTGTAATCAGGGTATGAATGGGATATTGGTCATTTTCATGGGGCTCAACGACCAAATGTGGACTGCTTCAGGAGCACTTCATTTGGGATATCGGAATCGGAGGTTTGATCAATTTATGTATAAAACTGCAATCATGTTCATACTGACTAGGAAAGGGAGGCCATAACCTGTTCTCAATGTGTGGCCAGTGACCTACATGTGGTAGATCTGAAGAGCTTTCCTGTGAAAAGTTCCGCTCATCATAGATTAACCTCTTGGTGCTTCCTTAACATGCATACCGAGAGAAAGAAGTGTTAATCAGCCTCTAGACCTCACTTGTGTTTGTGCACCACAAGAACACAATAACACCCCAAGTAAAACAAAGGAATAATGAGCAAAAAAAATCACACGCCAATGCTCCCCCTCAAGCTGAAGCTCAGATTTCAAACCTTTCCCAGCTTGAAGGTCAACTGCTGGAAAGATGAACGAGCTAAAAGCTTCGAAAGAATATCACCCAGTTGGTCCTCTGAAAGAACATACAGAGTAAGAATGTGCTTATAAGTTATAAGCTTATTCATCAACAAATCTCGAATATAGTGGCACGCGACAGTCAACCTAGCGCTTATGTATAATTTGGTTGCTAGCATTAAAGATAGTTGCATGATTGCCACAATACATTTCCATAGGAGGAGGAACACCGATTCAGAAGTCCAAAAGGAGAAAACGAAATTAAAACATTTTAGAAGCTGTATGAGCACTTGCACCCTAGAACGGGTGACAGGGTTTTGCTTGCTGCTAGGCCAAGTAACAAGGTTGTCAATGCCAAACGTAAAGTAGATGCCCGAAGCAACTACCAACAGCTTAGGGTTAGGGCACTCTTCACTGTAAGATCCGACACGGTTTAAAAATATGGGTGGTGAGGAGCATACAGAGTAAATGATATTTTCATTGGGTGACTGAACTACAAATGATATTTTCACTATTGTGCATGTGCAGAATATAATTGCTACATAAATCCACTACTGGGCCTACAAATTGGAAAAAAACACCACTGCTAAGATTAAGAGACACTACAGCTGTACATTAGTCTCAAAATTTTCCGGATAGCAAATTTAATAAGAACTGAAGTAGCATGGAAGTTATTGATGACAATAATGTTGTAAATATGCAGGGGTCATTGAATTTTACAAACTATTTCCGTCTAAGCAGCAGAGTACATTCCAAAAGAGGCAAACTATTGGCATCTTGCACGAGATAGACTTCAGAACACCACAAAATTAATCCCAGTGATTGAGTGAATAGGCAAAAAGCAGGAACAGAGTACAGATGTGCTATTTATTTTTTAATATTCGGTATAGCATTTCAGAATTGGAGAATGATGTGCACAGCTATTTCCTTTCGACTTTTGAAAGAAATAAATTTCAGACAGATTTGGACACATAGCCAAGTTGAAAGAAAAGAGACAACTTGCGATTCTGTGAAGCTCAATTTGGGCCTCAGTAGAGGAATTCTGTGTTCAGTTTGAGTCTCTTACAAATTAGTTTTGGACTCCTGTAGGAGATAGGGCCATATGGGCAATTAGTTGTTATACTCGGGATTTCTTTTCTTCGCCTAGCTTCTCTGACAACAATACTTTGTATGTATGTTAGTTTTGCAAAATTTCCTTGCTGGGAATCTCTTAACCTTAATCCAGTTCATATGTATTTATGCAATCCAGGTGAATGGTTCAGATCCTTTAGCCTGTGTTGATAAGGAGAAAACCGATATATTAATGTACTGCACAGGAGGAATCCGTTGCGACATATATTCTACCATCTTGAGGTTGCCCCATTCATTGGTCTTGGACTCTTGGTTTCCTTTTTAATTTCTCTTTCCTGTTGATTGTGCATGAGGCCATCCCCAGTGGAGCTGCTTTTGCATGTAATGGACAAGTTTCATGTGGAAGCCAACAAGCAAGCTTAATTACTTTGAATGGTAAAAGACTGGGTTTTAAAACCAATATACTGGAGACAGAGTTTTACAACTACACATGGCATGTACCAAGTTTGTAACAGAAAGTGAGGGAGCCATTTGGTTTCAACCCATGTTATTTGCATAACTTTTCTGGGCTCAAAGGAGCCTATGTTTTCTGATAGCCTATATCTCCATAGCGACAACAAAGGTGCTGCCATAATGTGCTCACATTTTGCTGTTTTACTAATTGATTTTCCTATTTGTCTTAGTTTCCTTTCTGTTAATTGCCTGTTTCAGGAGTCAAAATTTACTTGCTCGTGCCTTCTAAAATTTTGGCATAAAATTATTGTTGAAATTGTGGATGGGTCTACTGCTGAGCAGGAGTCAACAAAGGTGCAATGTATTCCAGCCAATACAGGAACTACCCAAAGTTACCATTGACTCCTAAAACTTAAGCTAGGCCCTGAAACCATGTAATCCTTATTACGCTATTACCAGTTCAGACTTGTCAATCATTGCATCTTAAATTGGTGCCAATTCTGCCATACTGAAAAGGAACCTACCTTTTGTTCTATTTTTTCTTTTATTGTCTCTGCTCTTTTGGATAATTTTCTTTCCAATCATGAGTGAGATGAAAGAAAGTAGATTCCCGATTTGCTTATTTAACCATGCATCTTGTGCCTAACATGGTTCATATAATTACTTGTGGAGCCTTGGTATGTGAAACTTTAGGAACTCATATTTCCTCAGCTGTCATTTGAATTTTGAACCAAATGTATTGAGTAAGCCCATTTTATGAGCTGATTCAGGGCTTTAACTGGATGCCTGAACCTAAGCTGACCGTTAAATTGACAATCTGTACACTATGTCTTAGTCCATTTACAAGTTGGCCCACCTTTTTGATGGGCCACCGGTACTATGTGAGGTCAAATTTCTCATTAATATTTCTTTCTTTCTTTGTTCATGTGCGTCTCGCTTCAGTTTTCCTTATCAGATCGTTCTGCGGCTATATTGTTTGATTCTGTTGGTGAGTATTCTCCTATAAATTGCAGAAAAAGGGGCTTCAAAAACTTGTATACCTTGAGGGGAGGTGTCACTCATTATCTAAAGAGTGAAGGTTCTGTAGAATGGGTTGGGAATCTCTTTGTGTTTGACTCCCGTCTGTCTCTACCACCTTCTGCCTACAAGCCTCAAGGTATCACTGAAACAAGTAGGGCACAAGAGTGTTCAGAGACTACTTCATTCGCTAGATGCTATATTTGTGGTTCCCAAGTTTCTGAACTGAGGCACCGCAACTGTGCAAATCTCGACTGCAACTTACTTTTCTTGTAAGTCTCAATCTTTCTGTGGTTTTGGCAAAAGAATACTATAACTAAATGGAAACATTTGCTCGATCAAGAAAAACCCACAAAGGCATGCATCTAGAAAAGTCATTAAACAGCTATCAAGTAACCTTCATGTTAAATGGACGTTCTAAATGCTTGAAGTACCCAGTAAGGAAATTAAGAAAATGTTTTCATTTGACATAGTTGGAACTATACTGGTGCATAGTTGCTAATTCATATTTGCAACATAATTCTTGATAAACTGTCTCATGTGTGACTTTGGAAACATGGTTGCTTCAAAATGAGTGAAAAGCCATGCTTAAAGCTCATTAGATGTCAAACCACTTCTCCACTCCTGAAAAGAATTAAGAAGAACGATTCATATGAATATTTGACTAATGTTGTGCGTCGTTGGACTTAGAGGCTTGAAGAATTTTAAGATAACCCTAGAAATTGAAATGGGTCATTTAATGGCATGTTTAGGTGCATTCTTAGGTACTGCAATAGTTATCCCATTCAACGATTTTTTGATTATTCTCAAGTGATGGCCTCTTGTTATAGTAGGTGATGACAACAATCATTTTTGCCATCTGCTGTGATGCTGTCTGTCTTCCCCTGGGTTTATCTCTGTTTTGGTCAAAATCTATTTGATTACTTCTACTTTATGAATCATGTTGATTGTCTATTTTCAGGTGCTGTACTGGTTGTGTCAATGATTTAAGAGGATGCTGTTGTTTGAGTTGCATGCATTCCACCCGGCGTAGACCTGTGCTACCAGGGCATCAGAGATACGAAAAATGGCATAACTACCGAGATTTTGATTTGCAAAGCATTTGACAACTCGTACAAGATACTGGAATCCATGATTTTGGAATCAGGTAGTAATCTGGCACAGCGCACCTAGACTACCTAGTGTAGAACTTGTCCATTCTGGAGTGGGAAGAAAATCAGCAAGCAGTGTTAGGCTCCAAGATAGTTAGTTTCTAATAGGCTCAATGTATGGTAACCGGCATTGTTACTGTTGGCCTCCATTTTTGGTACTTGACATGTCTGAAAAATCAAATCTTCTTCTTTGACGACCTTCTCTCCGATGCAAAAGCTCATACAATTTACATTAGCATAATTTTTGTAAACTACGTAATCTTAGATACATATTGGAGACTGGAGTAAACAAACACCCGGCCACCAGGTCATGAAACAAGACAGCCACTGAGTAATTCTAGTAGTAACCAAAAGTGCTCAGTCTTCGATTCAGAAGTGCTTGGCTTTGTTAAGAAAAAGGAAGCACTAGAAAACAATAGATTTTCAAGTCGCATATACCAGGTAATCAAGGGAGAGAGAATCATTATAATAACTAGGTCTTAGAACTTTAAAGTGTCAATCTAACTTCTCATATATATGATCTATAGATTAAAATTAAAATTGTTTATAGCCAGTTAGTATTACGAAAATGAAGTTAAGTCTCCATAATTCTGAACTAAAATCCTGTTCTACATCATACGGATTCGGTTTA
The DNA here is from genome assembly GCA_019656835.1 of Rhododendron ovatum. Lineage (NCBI taxonomy): Eukaryota > Viridiplantae > Streptophyta > Magnoliopsida > Ericales > Ericaceae > Rhododendron > Rhododendron ovatum. The sequence continues at coordinate 24,470,681 of CM033797.1, read as the reverse complement.
GGTGATATAAAACCTGAAAATGCTAAAGGTACTGACTGATTGGTCACCAACGGTGTAGAGACAGGCACATAATCTGAGCCTCTCAATAATTTTTCGACTGGCTCCACGGAAAATTAACTCGATTCGATACTTGTATGTGTTTGATCCAATATTTTATTTTTCATTCAGATTATAGAATTTTTAAAATTATTAAACGGCTCGGATTATTTTTGCGATACCTGGAATGGACCCCAGTCTGACGGCGCACAGCCGGTCGTGCCCATAGAAGGGTTGTTGGAAAACCGGTCGGGTTTCTTTCAGAGTTATTAGGTTCTTGTTGGCGTATTTTGGGTTAGGTTCGTATTGCGCCAAAGAAACGAAAGGCAACCAAACCAACCCATTGCCATCCAGAACTGATTCAAACCGACTTCTCTCCACTCAATCTGCTCCTGAAGGTAATACTAGCAGAAGAAGCAACCAAGCGCCGTGAGCGAGGCGAGAGGGAAATCGAAACCTAGGCATGGGGGATCCATACGAGAAAGTGAAAGGAGGGAGGCTGACCTTCAAGGGGGGCGCCATCGCCAGCCTCAGCAAATCCATCGACAAGAAGAAGAAGAAGAAAAAGAACAAGAAAAGCAACAAGGACGAAGACACACACGAAGCTCTGGAAGAAGAATATCAGCCGGAGGAGGACGAGGACGCTTCTGCCGCTGCCGGCGGCGGCGGCGAAGGGTCGGTTGGAGGAGGAGCGGAGGTGTACACGATCGATGCGGCGAAGCGGATGAAGTACGATCAGTTGTTCCCCGTCGAGGCCAAGAAGTTTGCTTACGATCCCAAGTCTAATGTTAGGTCCGTCGAGGATGCACTGGATGATCGTGTCAAGAAGAAGGCCGATCGGTACTGTAAATAGTTTTTTCAAGAACAAGGAGTCGGGCACTGTACTGTTCGAATCCTATCCTGTATTCAGGTACCGCCGGAGAAATTTCAGTGTTGGGTTTAGAATCTGTTATTCCGTTTCAGTTAAGCCTTGTTTTTGGTTACCTTTCTTTGTAGGGTTTATTTGGTTGGGTTCAGCTGGCCCTTTGCCTTCCCCATTATTCTGGAATATCTTGCACCCAATTTCGTACTCAAACCCCTCAGCATATTCAGAGCTTTTAGAGAGAGATGTAGTGGACACCATTGTTAGAAATTGAAGCTTTGAAATCTTTATAAGATTGGCATTATGCTTTCTTTTGTTGTTCGAAATCCTGATAAGATTGGTTTTTCTCTTTCAAGTTTTATGTTATAAAGGCACTTGTTGTTATTCGTACAATGGTGGACATAATAGTCACATCTAGGTTATCTTTGTGCTGGGTAGAGGTGGTGAAGATGATGGTGGGGTAGTGGTAGTAGCAATGATGCTGGAAGCGAAGGTGGAATTTTTTTTTTTTTTTTTTGTGGGGGGGTAGTGGACCTAGTGGTAGTAGCAATGATGCTGGAAGCGAAGGTGGAATTTTGGGGGGGGGGGGGGGGGGGGGGGGGGGGGGGTGGCGGGCCTCGCGGTTGAAGAAGAAATGGTGGTGGGGAGGGGTAGTGGCAATAGTGCCTTAGCGGTGAGGGGTGGATGGTGGTAGTGGTATGGTGCGGAGGTGGTGGAAGGGGGTGGGGGGTGGAGTTAAAGATTGAGTGGTAGTGGTGGTTTTGAAGGGGTTGTGAGTGTGGTTGTGCAACTGCAAGTGCAAGTGCATGTGCAAGGAGGGTTGGAGGCCATGGCAGTGCCGCGGTGGTGGTATGGTAATATAGGTGCTCATCGATGCTTGTGAATGAGTTGTTAAATTTCAGAACTCTGCTACCTAAATGGTTGTCATAATTTTGAGCCTGCTTTTGAAACTTGAACATTAAGTGGTATTAAATCTGGGAACCAAATGAACCGAATTTGTTTTCTAACACTCCCCTGAGGATTCGGAAAAATTCAACACTACCTCCTGACGAAGAGAAATCAAATCCCCACACTCCTATTTTATTTCGTAAAATGCAGGAATCACCCTCCTCGTTAATTGTGTTAAAGTGACAAGAGAAAAACATTAGCATTATCTAAAGTTATGTGGCTACGGATTTACGACATCCTGAACTATATGCGTATCATTCTCTTCTTTCTAAGTTTGGACTTCTCATGATATGAATGAAAAAATTAAGAACACACACTTCTTTATAGTATGAGGTGCCATAGCCGCTGAATGATTGAATAGATAATAGGCTCTGGAAGCCTAAAGCGAAGGCAATAGGTCCCACAATCATCAAGAAGCCTTTTTGTTCGCAAAAATATGTTTCCACTGTGTGGTCAGGAGCTTTGGTGATTCAGAATTTTATGAATTAGGCTTCTGCTATGGGTCCAATGGATGCTGTTTCGGGTCAAGTTATTAGATGAGTCATTATATGGATTTTATTGTGTGAAATAGTCCCAGTAATCGAAAGGATCAAAGTTTCATATAAAAATGTAATTGTAAATGTATGCTATCAACCAAATATTCACTGTTTCTAAATTCTAGTCCTCGTCCTGGGAGAATTATGTGGATTTCTTGCCTGTCAATATGCATGAAATCTTTCTTTCCAATATCTTAGAGAATAAAAGTGATGGTATAGGAGTTACGGATTTGTTTTTGGGATGCTTTCTAACTCTTGCGAGGGTCAGTTCTTCTCTTTCTTGCTTTAAATTTCTGCACTTTTATCCTCTGAAACCATAAAAGCAATCTCTATTAGACACCAAAATTCAAACTTTTCTTCTTCCTCAATTATTCTCTTAGTCTGTTCTGCACTTTGTCCTCTGAAACCATAAAGCCGGATCTGTATTAGACCCCAATTCAACATTTTAGCACTGTCACTCAGGCCTAGCCTCCTCCTTGGTAAAGAATGTATTGTTCATTGCTCATGATAACTTTTCAACAGAATGACAACCAAACAGTCCCTACACTTTACGTTTTCGGTCGCCCTTTGTTATACGATACAAAGCCTCAAAATACTGTATTCATGCACCGGTCCTACCACAAAATCTACAGTTGTTGCTGCTAGATATTGGTTTTTGGGCTCCCTCTTGGTACAACACTTTACTGACGAGGAACCAGATTCTTCTTCCTTCAAAGGAGGAGATTCCTCTTCTTCTTTTATTGACCTTTTGAACCTTCACTGGCGTCGTCTTCAGACTTTGTTTTGATCTCTCCCCTTTTTTCATAAGACTTTCTTGTCCGTCTTGGAAAGAGAATTCTTTTAGAGTATTCCTCGGCTGGAAAACGGATGCCGCTCTTCTGGTAGCCTTTGTTTGCTTCATCGGAGTCTCCTTTGCTTGGTTGTTTAGTTCCGTAGCCATTTTATAGCGACAGTTAGATGCCAGTTTGGCTAACGAGAGGGGATTGACGGATAAGGGTAAGTCAAAGTCCTGATATGGTTTAACCAGAAAGAGAGTAGGCTTATTGAAAGGGGAGAGTGACCTTAGCTCACTCGGCTTATGGATCATTACCATTGCCATGGAGGCTAAGAGAAGGGAGCGTAGGGCTAAGAGGGTCTCGTACTTACCTACACCCCAAGCTTTCTGCCTTGTTTGAATTTCGTCTTGCTTCTTTCCACACACTGAGACTTTGCTTGCCTTTGCCCATTCCAATGAAATCAGTCTACCGAAAGCCCTTGTTGTCTGATCAATCCCACTAGCAGCTTCAATAGTGGGCTGACTCACTGTATACTCTTCATTCCATTCATTCCCCTTTGCTTCTTTATCCATCCAAGCATTGAGTGATCAAAGAATCTCTCCTTGAAGCTCTTCGAATTCTGACTCACCTTCCTCATTCACATTAGAGCATTAGAGTATGAATATAAGCAAGCTACATAATTATGTTACTTAACCAAAGGTCAAAAGTGTAAGACAATCATGTCAAAACTAAATATTGCTCTGTATGTCAGCAGAACTTCCAGAAGGTAAGAAAAAAATAAGTCTAAGAACACGCGTACCTCTAAGACTCTGGTGGATTGTGCTTGTGCTTATACTCCCGAAGCTTAACCAACACTTGGCCAAATGTGGCTTTCTGTTTTTTTCTTTTTGTGTGGAAGTCAACATGATTCGGACATTTGGGGGCGTCCAAACTCGTTGGTTGATCAGACAAAGATGACAAACCTTGACAGTTTGAAAAGTATAACTTAAAGTTACATTGACAAGAAAGAAAAATGTAGATTTATAGTATTCCTTTTGCGTCCCTGTTCTTTATGACTTTTAGTTTCATGTAAGATAACATATGGCATCATGAAGCAAATGTAGTTTCATTTTTCTGGAATGCGACTATTATGTGAGCAATAGAGCTATGTTATGAAAGATGTGAGTGTTATGTTATAATGCTACACTTTTTCATTACTATTGAATTACATAAGCCGTAACTCAACATGATAATTGTATAACATTTATAAGTATTTACGTGTCTCTAAGGTTTTGCATCTTCTAAAAATTGTCATGTGGGGTATGAAGCACTAAACAAACATGGGATATTAATAAGAGATGATGACCCGATGTTTTTGCAAAAGAAAGAACACAGGACACAGATAGACCCGTGGGTGTAACGAAATTAAGACACGACACGCCTAGACATGACATTGCTGGGGCAAGTAATTTACTTGTGCATGGTGAAATTATTACTAACGGAAGTTTTTCACATTTCGATATCATTTCCCATCGTATCAAAGTAGTCAGAAAGAAATTTTGATGTTTTACACACTAGAGGAGAAGTGTGAAAACAAGACCCAGTATAAAAACAAAGTATGGTTTGGTTTAGTCCCACTAATGGAATCTGGAAGGGTTCGTAAATTAAAAAATTAACAGAGAAGAATGAATAGGTACAGAAGTACATAGGATTGCAAATTATTTTGTTTTCAAACTGGTTATGATACATCTGTTCTAAGTGATGGAGACTCGTGTCCTCCAAATATTCGTGGCATATTTGTTTCTTGAAATTAAATAAACAATCAGATACCTTGAGAGAAGTTTCGACACCTAAAGCTATGTGTGCAGAACACGGTCCCAGTGGTTTGGAGTCCGGGAATGGGAATGTTGTGCTCGAATCTGTTTCTGTTCCTTGTCTTTTACAATTTCTCCTCTCAATGTTTGAGGGCTGGTGACATGAAGTATGTTGACCAGCCTAGAGTCTGAAGTTTGATGAGAAAAAGAAAGTTGGATGACCGTTTGATTCATTCTAGAAAAGCAGAAGCATGTTGTTCGAAATTTTAACCAACTATAAGTTTGTTAACCGTGCAATTCATCTGCACTTTGGGTTGGGACAAGTTCTCTGGACATTGAAGTTATTTAACTTAGTGTGACAACATGTATCGACGTTCAAAGCAACATGCAAGTTTTTTTCAATTTCGTTAACTACTTCTCATTAGGCTTAATTAGTCCATGTTCTAAAAATCTGGAATTCCATTATAACTACTTGTACCGACTTTGTACGTTCTAAAGGTAGGAATTCTGATTGGTCTCTCTGGTTGAGTGTTTTTTGGAAATTGAATCAAGTCTCTAGGCCTACCCTCACGGATGCCTTCCGGTTTTGATTTGGGGCATGGTTCCACAACATTACGTCCCTCGACTTTCTTCTCTGGTCGTCTCCTCCACTCGCATGAATTTGGGATTACTTCAGTACTGTCATTGTTGCCGTGGTAGAATGTCTGTATTCAATGTTTCAGTAAATATTGATAGCATTTTTTGTGCTGAACCAATGCAATCTATTCCTGTCATAGTTGACTCTGATGCTGTACGATGCTGCAGTTTGAGTCTCTTGTTGAGACACTACTTTACACATGATGCGACCTCTATCTTGGATAATGATGTGTTATTTGTGCATTTTATCTTGTATGGCCAGAACTCTTCCACTGAATCACTTTTTCTTTTTCCTCAAAGTATTGGGTTTTCTGCTGCACTTATGTGGGCTACGCAGCCTGCACTAGTCTAGTTAGAATCCAAAGGGATAGCTCAAGTGGCAATAAGGATAAACCGTAACAAATTTAGACATTTCGTTCGAAACTTGGCAATCTCTTGAGGCCATACCGCAAGAGAGAAATCTCTTTTGAATCTCCTAGTCCTGGTGTGGATAACCTGCCTTCGACCAGACCGAAGAGGGGAATAGTCCAAGTCTGCATAAGCTGGCCCAGACACCCCGACCGTCGTAACAAAAAAAAAAAAACCAAAACAAAACAAAACTAATCTAGTTAGTTGCGATTTATAAATACTTGTCTATTTATTAGTACGTTTATGCAGCTTATGCTTTGAGCTGCATCCAACTGATAGATTTGCTTTTGTATTTTTCTCAAGCACTTCCATGGGACACAATAGGCCAAAGCTTTTGACAGGGGTTTTCTGGCTCTGCGTGTTTTGTCCTCTTTCCACGTCCTCCTTTTTCTTAGGGCAATGAAAAGTCTGTATCACCCTGCTGAAATGAAGCTTGTACTTTGATCTTTATGGAGGAAACGGCTAGTATTTTTGTTTCCAGGGTCCCAGTTGATATTTTTTCCATAAAGTGATACCTTGCAGATTAGTTTCTGGATTTGAATTGGCTGTTTATGCTTTGTAGTTTAGGTCTTGGCCAAATTTGATACTCTATGAAATGGTTCCTTAGGCTCCATTCTTCTTGGCTTTTCATCCTAATTTTTAGGACTGATCATTCGTCTTGACGAGAGGAATTGGAAAAGTAAAAATACGTAAACAGATGTTGAAAAAAGTTCATTTAAGATGACATTTTAAACAACCAAAATAAAAAAAAACATTGTTTTGTATTTCTTCGTTTTTTTGTGAACTTTTGTCTTAAATTCTAACTATTTAGACTCTTCTTGTTGGGACGGATAATTGAGCCAAAAAATATCAAGTAAATCAAACGAAAATTTGAAAAAGACAAAAATAAAACGCACAAAAATTAAAAGAACAAAAAATGTTGACAAGAATGGAGCTATTTTACTCCTTGTTTGATTTGGGTCTCAAAATCCCTACTCACAGTCTCCAATAAATTTTTCTATCGATCTATTCACTCATTACTCTAAAAAATTTCCCTCAAAAAACAGAGTTCGCCGTCGACGTCGACTGAAGAATTGGCCTTATCAAGAGTCGCGTGGTTTATTTGCTTGAATTCCAGTCATCATGCTCTATTGTCTTTATTTATTAGTCGGTTGGTTTATGCTTAAGTAGCACTATAGTTTAGGACTAATAATTAAAGTTATCCTAATTTAAACTATCATTTTTTGTGAAGCCAGTGGTAGTTGGCCCACGATGATGCAATGTAACACTAAATTCGTTGCATGTTTAAGTCAGCTCAAAATAATCATGGTTAATTTTCACACTTTTGCATTTTTTCAAATTATACTGTTCTTTTTTCCCAACAAACTTGAGTTGTCCATCACGCCACTCTATCTGTAAATTGGGGTCGTGACACGGTCGCGCACCTTTATACTTATCGTTTTTACCCTCGGTTTACGTGAGTGAGTAGAGGCCTAGTGTAATTCCAATTCAGTAACTGTCATGTGACTTAGTAAGCAGTAGTTGATCGTTGTCAATCGTGTAACTATCCTTATCAAGTTATTTTTGTCTTCAGTGAAAATTTTATAATTTTAGACATAATTTTTAGTATTTCATCCTCTCATTCAGAGAAATAAGAGAATAAAACCGGTTGTTGTCAATTGTGTTACTTATTCTTATTAAATTATTATGTCTTTAATGAAAATTATTTAATTTAACTCATAATTTTTACTTTTCCATCCTCTCATTGAGAGAATAATAGTAAGAGAATAAAAGAATAGACTCAAAATTTAAAGAGTCCAATGAAATAAAAAATAATAATCTAGAAGTAAGGCCAAAAGATTGATTAGACATCCCAAAGATCGTATTTTGTTTTGTTTTTCCTTGTAAAAAGGAAGGTAATAGCATTTACAAAACAAAATTCATGTTGGGTAACTGCATCACTTCATTCATCTTGGTAAGAGGAATCGCAAAAGTATAAATATATAGATCAAACATAAATAAAAAGTTTATACAAGGGGACAGGAAAAAGCCTAAAAGAGTGACTTTTTGGGTTTTTCGTTGCCTAATATAACTTTTTTTCAACTTTACTCTATAGTTCTAAGTTTTTTTTCAGATTCCTCTAATCAACATGGGTGATGTGATGCAAAAATTTAACCCGATTCTAATAAATAAAGAGAACAACAACAAATCACCCTTAAGAAGTAAGCAAAAAGTTAGGTGGTGCCCAAAGTTTAATTGGAGAGTAAGCTATAGATAGGAGTAATTTTTTTAGGAAAATTTATATAAATGGTCCTCATAGTTTTATCCGAGTCTCATTTTCGTTCTCTAAAAAGACCATTGCCATAAATTTCCCTTCTTTTTAAATTTGTCTTGTTTCACATAGTTTTTTGGGTTTTTTAGCCATTATTTAAAAAATTGCCTTTATTAGTTTTGTGCCATTTTTTTTTATAAATTATTAGTTCATTTCTTTGAGAGGAATCAAAAAATAAAAAAGTTAATGTGGCTTTTACCTGGATATGTTGAGAAACCAAGATAAAGGATAAAGCTCAGAAGGCAAAAATAATTTAAATAAAAATAAAATGAAAAACCCAAGGATTAAAAAAAAAACAAAAACAAAAACAAAACTAGTGAAACAAGGATCTAGAATGATCCAGAAACGGTAAAAGAAGTTTACAGTTTACAATTACTTAATGGACAAGGGTTATCATTACGAATTCTCTCTCTCTCCCTCTCTTCCGAAATCTAGTTGTCACATGACTCACATTTACCTTTCTTCTCCATTACCCTTCCCACCTTGGGTTTCATAACCCTAATACGGTGAGAGGGAAAAGCTATGATATTATTCTCAATCTCACGAAGGCGGGAGAAAAAGACCATAATACACTATCTTTCTATTTTATAGTCCTTGGTTTGTTTTTATTGTCGTCTCTTTTGTGAGAGTTTTTGTTTCTCTTTTGTGAAAATTTTGTCTTCTCTTTTTTTGAGAGATATTAGTCTCGTCTTTAGGTGAATAAGAGTATCTACAAAATCAGATTCTTTCAGATGATATTGCTCCACGACGACATCAGTGTCTGTCAAAAGTGCTCCACTAGCGAAACAGTTAAAAAAGAGTAGATGAAAATTCTGGATTCTGAACCGGGTGTGGGTGGGTGCACGCAGCACACGTCTCATGTCAACACCCAAATCATTTCCTCAACCGGTCAAACCAGAGTCCACTACGCCATCAATCCGACTGCGACTAACCCTCAGAACAAACCACGAGTCCCTCCGCACACAAGTATTTCCTCCCCAGTGCCCCCACACAATGACAATGACACAATCGAGACAGTGACCGACTTATCTATATCCCAATTCTTCATTTTGTATTTAACGGTCCATAACTATAACTTTAAAAAAGGACTCTATTCTGAAAGTTCTGATTAAAAAAAAAGATATTTTTTTAATAAGTTGGACTACTTTTAGACGGCTATGATTACATGTTCGGGGGAGAGCTTTTTAAAAATTTAGATTATTAAAAACACTTATGGATGACTAGGATTACATGTTTTCGAGAATATCTCTTTTATAACAGAAATGCTACCAACACAGATAAATAGTGCACGAATCGTGCATTGATTGGGACATGGAGCCCACTATAGATCCCAAAAAAATGATCCGAGCCGTTCATTAAATTTAAAATATTTTTTCAAGGGCTCTCGCGAAAAATCAACTCAATCCGATCTAATTTTTCATTATCCTGAAATCTGAATGAAAAATTAAATGATTTATTCAAGCACTTATAAGTATTTGATTAAGTTGATTTTTCTCGAAAATCATAGAGAAAAATGTTTTACATTCAATGAACGGATTGGATCGTTTGTGTGAGACCTGTAGTGGACTCCACCACAATCTGTGCATAATTGCTGTGTGAGTAGCAACTCTCCTTTTATCAATTGAACCATTAAAAATATTTTTGGAGGGCAATGTTCACGCCTCATGCGAAGAATCCTTTAAAAATTTAGACTATTAAAAACACTTTATGAGCAACTAGAATCACATGTTTCGGGAATATCTATTTTAAATGTTAAACCATTAAAAATACTTTTGAACAACTAAGGTTCTGTTCTTTTAGACTTAACTTAAATTTGAAAATTTTGTCCTTATTTAATTTTTTTTTTTACATTTGTTAGTTTTGCGTCAAATTATGTTAAAATTTGGTTATTTCTCAAAATACTTGGATAAAGTGCCAAAATTTTACTTTTTCGATTTATCTTGTCGAGATGAAATCAATATCACGAAAAAAAATTGACGCAAAACTAACAAATACGAAAAAAATTCAAATAAGGACAATTTTTTCAGATTTAAGTTAAGTCTAAAAGAACAAAGCCTACGAGCATCCGTATCAAACTCTCCAAATTTTGGACCAAATTACACCTTAAAAACCTACTTTATTATTTTAGCTACTCATTTTTAAAATGTCTACTGTATCAGGCTCTCTATATTAAAACTCTTTCATTAAAAATATTGTTTACTCTTGTTCTTTTCTCAATTACAATAAATTTTTTTTTGCCAAGAGCCTTGTTTGGGGCACATCAAATGAACAACAAATTGATGATTTTTGCGGGCCCCATTACGGGTGCAACAAAGATTATTTAATCTGCAAGGCATTCTTAAAATGCTATTTTATGGGTTCTCGGGAAAAAAATAGTTCAATTCCATAATGGTAAAGGCTGTTTCAGAATTCGTAGGGTTTCCTATGAATGCTAAAACAACCCTTACAGATATCGGTTTGAGCTAAAAAAAATCCAGGAATCCAGAGAAAAATATTTTTAGAATGATTTGTGGTTAGAATCATTTTTGTAGGATCCGTAATGGGTTTGCCAACAATAAATAAATTCAAGCTTTTCTTGCGGGTATCAAGTCGGCCCTATCTTTGGAGGTGTGACAGCTCAATTTTTGAACAAAGTTTAAAATGAAAACATTAAATAAATGTTTAACCTGTAAATAGTTCCTCGTGGAATAGAAAGAGCAATGGTAGCTATGTTACTTCGAAGGCAAGCAAAGGAGAGGCTGATGAAGGTGCTTTTGGTGGGTTTAACTCTCTACTTTATTCCAAAAGCTAATTCGTTAATACAGTTCTGGATGCTTTAAGGGCCCGTTTCAGAAATTTTCTTAAAAAATAAGTAATTTATTTCACATTTTCAAATTCAAAAATAAAGTAAATGAAAAATAATTTTTCAAAATTTTTTTACATCGTATAAAAGATATCAATGAGATCTTCCAAACAATATCCATATTGTATATTATTAGATTTCAATAAATCTATAATTTTTAAGTTTGAAATTGCCTTCTTAAAAAATAAAGATTTATTTTTAGTTCCGTAACGGAGCTTAAGATCACACGTTCCGGAGAGTCATTTAAAATTTGAATTATTAAAAATAGTTTTGGACGACTAGGATCACACGAGCTACCCTGCTGTTCAATATCAGATAGAGGGGTGGGGACACTGGGGGCACCCAGGGGCGGAGTTGTTATTTTCACCCACCTACCACTCCTTTAAATTCGCCTTGTGGTTCGACCACTTCCGATTTTTTTTAACACAGAAAAAACCGAAGGGTGGGAGGCGTAGTTATCCTCTCTCTCTCTCTCTCGGATCCCTGCTGCTGCTACTCTCACTTTCCGAAAGCAGTTTACCAGGAGCGGTTTCCAGGTAAAACGATAGCAGTTTTAGGGTTTCGATCGCTGGTCGAACACACATTTACATCACTTCACGACTTAATCTCTCTGCGCTTATCTGAGTTGCGATTGTTGCTGCTGGTTTTCACTGACCTTCGGTACAGATCTACTCCTCTTCGAGTTCAATCGAGTGTTCTCCCACTCAGATCTACCGCGATTTCCTCAGTTTTTCTTTTCCCTGTCTGTCAGTTTATCGTTTTAATTCTCCCGTAGTTTTTACGTGTTTTTTTGTTGGCTGATTGTCGCGGCTTAAGATGATCGGATCAGATCTTCCACATCGGTATTTAGGAAAGGGTCTTATGTTTTGACCTCTTAACCCTAACTTTATGACGCATCAGTTTTAGGGTTAAGATTTGTGTGGATAGTTAAAGTAGTAGGGTTAAATGGGTTTCAGGGTTTTGCTTCACTTCTTGTGATAGTGGGAACAACTGGGGTTAAATTTTTATTGTTTTAACTTTGCTGAGCTTCGGATTGGTACATGATTGGAAGCAACTGATGTACTAGTTGAGATGGCTGGATTGTTGTTTTCTGTTCTTATAGTCTTGTCAAACATGGTTTTTGTATGTTTTCCTTTCCTAGGTTTATTTTTTCCTGGTACAATGAACATGGATTCCTTTTACGTAGTGTCAGATGTATTGATTTATATGGGTTTTTTCCCCTGGTTTATACAGTCTTGTTGACATAATTGTTTTTGTCTGTATTTTTGTTTGTGCATATATGCGTATCTTTAGCCACGTTAACAAGTCATTTTAGGTTTTGCCTCACTTCTTTTTATAGTGGGACCAAGTGGCGTTAATTTTTTATGGTTTAGCTTTGCTGTTGTTCAGATTGGTACATGATTGGAAGCCACTGATGTACAGGTTGTTAATTTGTTATGACTAGATTTGTTATTGTCCAGACATGGTTTAACTTTCCTACGGTTTCTTTTTTCCCTGGTACAATGAGCATTGATATCGTTCTACATTTGCTTCTGGTTCCTTTTACTCAGTGCGAGATGTATTGATATATACCTCCGAACAGTAGTTTATGATGGAAGAAAGAGATTGTTCTACATTTCCTATGGGTTTTTTTTTCCTGGTCGCATATAGTGTTGCTGACACAAACAACTAACTTTTTGAATATATGCATATATATAAGTGTCTATTTTTGCTACAGTGGGTGTAAATCCTAATCTGATTTGGTTTGAAATATATATATTTTTACCTTGCTTACTACACGGTGTTTTCCCTTTCCTTTGCGTTCTATCTCTCGTGCCCGGTTCATGGATTTGCGTGTGTTGAAGTTGATTTATGCCTTAGGCTCCGAGATGCATTTCGCAGTTTCACCGCTTGGATCATGATAACAAGTCAAATTTTGGGCTATTAATTTTGCTGCAGACACCGTCATGCCGAGGAAGAAGAAAACTGAAGCTCCTGGTGGGGGAGAAAGCTCTGAGCATCAGGATGTGAGCGGAGGAGGCAGTGGGGGTCCTCAACGTCCGCCAGCTCAACAAACACCGCAGCAACAAGGAGGTTATCAGCAAGGTGGCGGTAGAGGGTGGGCTCCCCAATCCCAGCAAGGAGGACGGGGAGGTTATGGTGGACGCGGTGGTAGTGGTCCTCAGCGTGGTGGAATGGTGCCTCAGCAGCATTACGGTGGCCCCCCCGAGTATCACCAACAAGGCAGGGGAGCTCAGCCTCGAGGAGGGGCACCTCAACAGCAGCGGCGCGGTGGTGGTGTGAGTGGTGGCCGTGGGGTTGGAGGACCTCCTCCCAGTGGGCCTTTTTCAAGGCCACCAGTTCCCGAGCTGCACCAAGCTACCCAGGCTCCTCCCTATCAAGCGAAACCTGCAGAAATGCATGGTGAATCCAGTTCTCATACTGCGGTGCCTGAGCCTAGCACTTTGCAGGTCACTCAGGAGTTTCAGCAGCTTTCCGTACAGGAAGAAGGGGGGTCGAGCCAAGCAATTCAGCCTGCTCCTCTCTCAAGTAAATCAATGAGATTCCCTCTTCGTCCAGGCAAGGGAAACACTGGTGCTAGGTGTATTGTCAGGGCCAACCACTTCTTTGCTGAATTGCCCGACAAAGATTTGCACCAATACGATGTCAGTTTTCGATCCTTTTATTATTTATGGTTGTTTTTCTATCTGGGTATAGTGTTCTGCAAAATCCTGGCCGTTAACCATGTTCTTGTTGAATGGTAGGTCTCGATTACGCCGGAGGTGACATCAAGGGGTGTTAACCGTGCAGTGATGGAACAGCTGGTGAAACTGTACAAGGAATCTCATCTTGGTAAGCGGCTCCCTGCTTATGATGGAAGAAAGAGCTTGTATACTGCAGGCCCCCTCCCTTTTGTCTCAAAAGAGTTCAAAATCACTCTCGTTGATGAAGATGATGGATCCGGCAGTGCGAGGTTTCTTTTTCTTAATGTCTTTTGGTTTATTCCTTTCCTTTGATAAATAGTCACTCGTATGCAAGTACTCCTTTGTTTGTATATTTAATTTGCTGATGCATCATGTTTTCTCTCTTGATATAGGAGAGAGAGGGAATTTAAAGTTGTGATCAAACTGGCTGCACGTGCTGACTTGCACCATTTAGGATTGTTTTTACAAGGGAGACAGGCTGATGCACCCCAAGAAGCTCTCCAGGTTCTGGACATCGTTTTGCGCGAATTGCCCACTAATCGGTGAGAATGCTTCTGATGACGTTTGAATATAATTTTAGAACTCTTATTTTTTTCATTTGGTCTTGCGTTCTGCTTTTATTGGGATTGCTAAGCCAGTACTGGTAGTAGGATTACCTTATTGCCACTGCCTGTACTCGTACTTGGTTATCTTTTTGACATTACTCCTATTCTGGTTGTATTGATTAATTCTTTTTTTTTTTTTCCCTGGAATTTGTATTGATTAATGCATGTTGTGCAATCTGTGGTAGATATTGTCCTGTGGGCCGCTCATTTTACTCGCCTGTTTTGGGGAGAAGGCAGCCATTGGGTGAAGGACTAGAAAGCTGGCGTGGTTTCTACCAGAGTATTCGCCCAACCCAGATGGGTCTGTCGCTGAATATTGGTAACTAACTTTTGTTGATGTGATTTTATTTCCTTGATTACTTCCTCTTTTTTAAAGTTTTAACTGCTCAGCTGTTCTGAATGCTCACAGTAAAGTTTGCTACATGGACCTGTAATGCCTTTAACCTACACCTATCTCCTCTCCCTGTAGAAGTTCGTAACTGTCATTTCGCATTTTCTTACGTGGTTGCTTGTGCAGATATGTCCTCCACTGCTTTTATTGAGCCTCTGCCCGTCATTGAGTTTGTGACTCGGCTTCTG